>JAWNZC010000322.1:2735000-2932500 GCA_035771165.1 Paragorgia papillata | reverse complement strand
TACATTACATTACGATCACATCACATTGCTAGTGGGGTGTTGGTGGCACAGTGGTTAGTACACGTGCCTTTCACCTCTGCGACCCGGGTTCGATTCCTGCACGGTGCAGTTATCTGATTAAAAAAAAATTCACCTTGGCCGCATGTGAGAAGAGTGCTTCCAGTTTGACTCTACCAAACACCACAGGTTTCCTCCGGGTACTCCGGTTTCCTCCTGTAGTAACACTGGACCAATGAGGGTGGGCCCTTACTGGACCTCTGAGGATAACAGTTTAGATATAACTGATAGAGTTATCCAGTATAAATAAGGTTAGTTTAGTTTAGTTTAGTTTAGAGATATTTATTCAAAATTAAAGACTTGAGAAAAGGCATAATTCTTTTTTACTGTTAGACGTTTTATGAAGTTCTACACTTTGTAAAAACAGATACCAAAAGAAGAACATTGCCAGAAGATAAGAAAAATAGGGCAGCTGTGTTTTCAGTTAAACTTGTGCATGTAGTTTACATTTTAGTCTGCTGACCATCTGCAAAAGGATTAAAGGTTAGGGTTTATACTGAGCTCGAGGTAATTTTATTTTTTTGAAGACGAGTCTTTTTTATCTGGCTAACGCCAGACGATTTTATTCAGCACAGGGAGAGGTCCAGGCCTCAAAGGGTTAAGAATTTGACAAGATATACTACTCATACTACAAGTCTTGGTTGTCATGAGCCCACTCAGCTGCACCACATCTGCACACAGATTGTGCAATTTCTTGACACAATATTAGTCCAAACTGATAGCACTGCAACTAGCTGCAACAGCCCGGGGGGAAAAGTTACAATTAAGGTCGGTAGAAAAAATTCCGACCTAAATCGGACGTAGCCAGTATTTTTAGAGGGCACTTGCTATACCTCGAACATCGTAGCCTGCAGCTATATAGTGGAGCAAGTGCGATAAAAAGCACAGGCTACAGTACAGTGTAACTAGTATATGCATGTTAATTTAACCAATAAACAACATGATGTAAGTTAAAATTGTCGCAATGGATGAACCAGGCGGAAATCTAATTCTGGGAAGAAATATTATTATTCGATTTATTTTTATCTTCTTTTTAATTGGTTGAGGGACCGCTACGTCACCTGCAAATAACTGCCTATAAATAACAGTCTGCTCATGCGCATTAGTCGGAGATGTTGTTTTGCAGCAAATAATATTCTACTCATGCGCGTTACACTCAATTTCGGCAAACGTAAATCGCTCGTTCATCCAAGCTGGAAAGAAATTGAATGAATGGACAATTACAAGTAAACAATGTTAAATAAAAAATACTCGGTTTCACAAAATATCGTGATTTGTCAGTGTCTCGCAGTTCAGTTATTTGCCTCTGCCTTCGGCATCGGCAAATAATTGATCTGCTCGCCACTGACAAATCACGATATTTTGCTCAACCTCGTCCAATAATTGTTAATTATTGCCCAACATACTGCTTTAAACAAAACCATAACACAAAATAATTTTGAAAATATTTACTAACGTTTCGTTACTACACGTAACATCATCAGAGTGATAAATATACATACATGAAGGTGACTTAAATACCTTAACTAGTTACATAAATAGAAAGTGATAAGGTGACAGACAAGGTGACAGAAAAGGTGATGTAAGACAAATGAATTGTCAAACTGGTGAAGAGACACCACACCGTAAAGAAAAAAACAACTTCTAATGCTAAGAGTGCTAAGGGAAATGATCTAATGTCAGCGTTAAGAGACGGTTTAAAGCTAGTAATTTTTTGACTTGTTGACGAATTTGGAGCCCATGATCTCCATGCAGTGTATGGTAAAATTAGAGAGAGTGATAGTTTAGGAGCTGTGAGGATTTTAACCAGAGGATTAAATATTTTATCCAAAAAAATTCGAAAACAATGATCAACAAATTTCGCCGGATATCCATTTTGTTTAAGTAAAATTTTAAGCTTCTCGAGTTCATCGTGAAAAATAGAATAAGATGAACTTATGTGAAAATAGCGAAAACGGAGAGTGTAAATAAGACCTTTCTTTTAAATAATCGTTAAGAAGCTCTCGAAATTAGTAAACAGGCCTGTAAATGTTGGTTTTCGGTAAACCGAAGTAACGAAAGAACCATTAGAGCGTTGCAAATTAATATCAAGAAATGGAAGTGATTTATTAGATTCGATTTCGCAAGTAAAATTTATGCAGGTGTGTTGAGAATTTAGGTACAATTGTAAGCCAATTTTGTTCGTAATGACAAAGGAAAATGTTTGAAAACCTAAACTGGACCTCGCTTTCCTCAATAAATGTAAACAACATGATGCCGCCCCTCGTTTCCTCAATTTCAAGCTCGCAAATCGTCGTCTTCATAATTCTCGTGCCTACCGCCAATGCCAGAGACGACTTCTAGATGAAGAGTCATCATCAAACAATCAAGAATCCGTGAACTTACTCATCTCTCAACTGGTCTTTTGTCTAACCTAACGAATCTTGTCTCATCGCTGGACCTTCTACATCTGAAATCTATGTCGGATTCTGAAAACTCAAAGAAACTGTCGCATCATGAGAAAATCCAAGACAAAAAACTTTTCCGCCTCTGAATTGATACGTCAAAATCTTCGATTGATCCTGACAAAGTTATTTTTAATTATTCTAGCCGTGTATTAGAGGTGAGCCGATGTTAAAAAAAAGCCGATTGCCGATACCGATTGTTAAGAGCCGATGTTTAGTCACAATCGGCCGATTAATCGGCAAAAACCGATGTTTGCGAATGGTTGCTCTGCTTCCGTTTTGTCGTTTTATTCATCTCAAATTTCGCAATGAAAGGAGCCAATTCTCTTAAATTCTTAATTTAAGTTATTTAACTATTTTAACATGCAACAAAATAAACAGAAAACAGTCAAGTAGTCTTTACTCTTTAGTTAGTCATTCTTTTTCTTTATTTATAATATTTTTAAAAAAGAGTAGAAATAGTAGTGCGAGGATGAGAAAGCAGAAATACAAAAACGATAGTTAAATACAAAGCCGGACAATCGGCAGCCGTTGGGCCGATGGTGAAAGACAATCGGCCGATGGCCGATTGTGAGAAAAACTAGCCGATAATCGGTTCTGCCGATGTTTTACCGATGATCGGCTCACCTCTACCGTGTATTATCGGACAAAGAACGATCGGTTCTCGCAATGGGCTTGAACTCTTCCATCCCACCCAGAAGACTCAACTACTGTGACTTTCTCGTTCCATTCGAAACTTTTTATCGTAAAATCATGAACCAACCCATCTCTTCCACTTCGGGACATACGAAAGACTCCATCCAAACCAAGTTGAAAGACATCGCGCTGTCCGGATACCGCTCATATTCACCGCCAGCTTCTGCCTTTTCTGATGATGAACTAAAAGTTTTGAAAACACTCCAAGAAGATAAAAACATTGTCATATTAAAACTGGACAAAGGTAATGGTGTCGTTATTCCCGATAAATCCGACTATCAACAGAAGATGGAAGAAATTCTTCAAGACACAACAAAATTTTCCCTTCTCTTGGATGATCCATTAAAAACAGCGATGAAACGCGAGACTATAAGGTGAGAGTTTTTCTTAATGACCTTAAGAAAAAGAAGACGCTATCCGATGAACAGTTTAAGAAGATGGCGCCCACTGGTTCACGACCTGGTATTCTCTATGGTTTACCGAAGCCGAAGGTGCATAAAACTAACATTCCTTTACGTCCGATTTTATCTGCTATTGGAACTCATTCTTATAACTTAGCTAAGTTTCTCGTTCCACTTCTCTCTCCAATTTCTCTAGGCTCTTATGTTATTAACGATACTTTTTCTTTTATTCAAGATCTTTTTTCTCTTAATCTTAATTCTAATAATCTTATTATGGCTAGTTTTGACATCAAATCTCTTTTCACTAACATACCGATTGGATGAAACCATCAATATTACTAGGTTACCTAAATGGTATGTGAATGCTGCCTTTGATAATGTGGCAGAGTTGTGGGTTTTCTGACATGTGGGAGGAGAAGGCTTGGTGGTTGCATGTTTCTGACTTTCTGTATGCATTTTAAACACAAGAAAGATAAATTCAAGAAGTAAAAACAATATTTTTATTGTGTATTTTTTAAAGCAATAGAATGCAACTGTAAAATGTTGAATATAAATGTAAAGCTAAAATTTCTTCTTAAAATAAACATACACGTCTTCGCACATCAGATTCAGATTAAACAATTGTTTAATAAATGACTAACTGACTCATTGAGAACTATGTAGACTAAACTTCACGGCTTGTCTTTAGGATATCTTGGTAGCGTTTGGGCTAAAGGTCTTTGGGAGAGGCTATATATTAATTGAAAATATGCATACGCACCCGCTCCTCAGTATTGGCCATTTGACAGTTCAAATGTCTGTTGTAATGAAACAAAATTGCAATTGACTAATGACATTTGTTTAATCTTGCAGATGACTAAAGACATTTGTCTAATTTTACTTGAAATTCACAATTAGCATACTGCATACATACCTGAAAACCTGTTCCGCTCGACAGTCCAAACGAAAAGAAAGCATGTACTTCGCGCGTTGTATTCTGGTTAGTTGTTTTCGCACTGCATTTTGGGTCTATAGCAATTAGACCACAATGCAATGCGCCAATGAAAGATTTGAAAAAAGCCCCACTACATTATTTAGATTTGCTGCCTTGCTCGCTCGCTTCAGGCTCGCTCGCTGCGGCAGCAATGATTATTATCCTTGATTCGCTATTCTCTACCACACAATTTTTTCACGGTTTTTCGCGCGATGAGTTTAGAAATCTCCTTAACTTATCAGTTAAAGATTGTCATTTTATATTTAACGGCCAATTTTATGATCAAATTAACGGAATCGCCATGGGGTCACCCCTTGGCCCACTTTTTGCAAACATTTTCCTTTGTCATCACGAACAAAATTGGCTTAACAATTGTCCCGCTCAGTTTAAACCTGTGTATTATAGGCGTTATGTTGATGACTCGTTTATTTTATTCAAATCGCCGGCCGATCATATTAAACCTTTCCTTGAGTACCTAAATTCTCAACACACCAGCACAAATTTTACTTGCGAAATCGAATCTAATAAATCACTTCCATTTCTTAATATTAATTTGCAACGCTCTAATGGTTCTTTCGTTACTTCGGTTTACCGAAAACCAACATTTACAGGCCTGTTTACTAATTTCGAGAGCTTCTTAACGATTATTTAAAAGAAAGGTCTTATTTACACTCTCCGTTTTCGCTATTTTCACATAAGTTCATCTTATTCTATTTTTCACGATGAACTCGAGAAGCTTAAAATTTTACTTAAACAAAATGGATATCCGGCTAAATTTTTAGATCATTGTTTTCGAATTTTTTTGGATAAAATATTTAATCTTCCGGTTAAATTCTCACAGCTCCTAAACTATCACTCTCTCTAATTTTACCATACACTGGAGATCATGGGCTCCAAATTCGTCAACAAGTCAAAAAATTACTAGCTTCAGCCTTTCCTCACATCCAACTTCGCGTTGTCTTCCGACCTGTCTGTCGCTTGTCGAGTTTTTTCCGTTTCAAAGACAGACTGCCACTTAGATTTCGATGACGTGTCGTTTACAAATTTACGTGCCGATGCTGCCAGGCATCGTATGTCGGCGAAACATGCCGACTTCTACACACTAGGGTATCGGAACATATGGGTATTTCGGCCTATACCGGAAAAGCACTTTCAGTGTCTGCCATGTCCAGCATTCTGGACAAGATAAAAACTGGACACGATGTTTCTTCTGATGACTTTTCAATTATATCGTCAGGTTCTAACCAATTAGATGTTCTTCTTCGAGAAAGCTTGTTAATTTCTAAGTTTAAACCCTCTCTTAACGCTAACATTAGATCATTTCCCTTAGCACTCTTTTAGAAGTTTTTTTCTTCTTTACGGTGAGGTGTCTCTTCACCAGTTTGACAATTAATTTGTCTTACATCACCTTTTCTGTAAGACAAAGTTGGACAAAAAGTTGAACAGCTTTGCCTTTTGATCGAGGTGTTCGTGCACGCTGTTGGTAGATTTCGAAACTGACTGACTGATTTTATAGTTTAAAGCCCTAATCAAACGAGAACGCAAGTCATCGCAAGTTGGCAGTCACGCTATCTCAGCCAGTCGCTCTGAATAATTTCCCGAAGATATTATGTACCGTGACTAAGTTAAAACTTGTTTAGAACACTCACGAAACCTTTATTTTGTTAATTTGGGTGTTCGAACGACCGCCACAGAAATTTGTGACTGCTAACTTGCGATGACTTGCGTTCTCGTTTGATTAGGCTTTAATAGCGACCAGATGTGGGTGACAACTGTCTTGATCGTAAATAGGTTCACCACTGTGAAGTATGCACCATGCACATTCAGCCTTCGATCTGATCTTCCTCGGCCCACTCCCACTCTGCGGAGGAGACCTCCGCACTTTGCCAGTAGCCCGCCCATGACCCATGCGTCTTGTCTATTTTAAAATTCTTTGTTTTGTCACTCTGTGGTGTAATAGCTGTGTTAAATCCATCTTATACATGTATGACTGTAGTAATGCTTACTGCTTAGTAATGGTGGCGTAAATTAGTTTGACTAAATGTAGATATGTGTAAACCGTAAATGGGACATTGAACATTGAACACATCATTTTAATCTGACATTGTTTAATTTGTTAGCACATGTACACTATCATTCTCCAGCGTCATTCATCAATTAGGTGCTTGCTATTTTGTCCATTGGGCTTTTGCAGGTGACGTCAAAGTCGCCATGTTGGGTGGCAACTTCAAAGTACCGATGTTTAGTGGACCAAATAATGAATGGTAATTCTTTTGTTTATATTGATTTGCCACTCAGCTTTGAATTCGTGCAAGAGCTCAATATATTGTCATTTCATCAATGTTCATCAATGTGTATACCAAAGGGTATATATTTATATATATAGTAACTTAGGTTAGGGCCTTCGCTCGAAACGTTAGGGCCTTCGCTCGAAACGTTAGATTCCTACGTTCTCTGTTTCGGCAGTATATCTAACCTAAGTTACTATATTTCGATTGTTGTTTCAACACTGCCTACGCAGCACGCTACTTTTATTTTATTATATATTTATATACATCTTTAAACTAATCACAGTCAAAGACGGGATGTGTGATTATACCACACTGCTGATAAACAATATATACTCACAAAATATTTTACCTAATGCAAACGGTCGCATGCAGTTTAAACGATGAAATGACAATAATAAGAGGAGTGTCTGGCCAGCATCAGCAAGAAGAAGAGACAGCTGTCCACAGTAGTTGATGGTGGACAGACACTACACGTATTATACAATATATACTCACAAAATATTTTACCTAATGCAAACGGTCGCATGCAGTTTAATCGATGAAATGACAATAATAAGAGGAGTGTCTGGCCAGCATCAGCAAGAAGAAGAGACAGCTGTCCACAGTAGTTGATGGTGGACAGACACTACACGTATTAGAGTCATTTTCACCAATTAATCTGCAGCGCGAAGATCGTTTGAATTAGACAAAACATTTGTGAGCATGTCTATTAGCAATGTGGTATATCCCACATCCAGTCTTGAATATAAACCATGATGAGTTTATATATACCTTTTGGATGTGCTGACTCACGATCAGACGATTTCAACAGCTGTCCACAGTTGCTGATGGTGGTCAGTTTCACTTGTTGTAACCCATGTGCATAACCACCCTATATTACTATATACCTCCTCAATTTGGCAATGTCTAGACTCTGTAAAACTGTAATTGTATCGTAGTTGTCATTTCACTGATTAATCTGCAGCGCAGACACCGTTTGAATAAGACAAATTATTACATATTTTTTTCCAAATCCTTGATCATAATTTGTAAGAAAGTTAGTAAGAATTCTCGATATCTGCACTTTTAGTCATATTTGCCGCTGTGATTGTCAAATCCTAAGTCTAGAATGCCATTATCTGTAGTTTCTGGAGGTATTATCTGTAGAAAAACGGACTTATTATGCATGTGCTGACGTGAACCTGTCCAGCTACTAATACTTGATAATTCTTGATATAAAAAATAAATCAAATTAATCAATAGCATATCGTAACGCATGAGCTGATGAGCAATATACATGTACAAATATCCCAGAATCTGGGTCATCCAGTTAGTCTTCTCCCAGAACCTCTAATTTTTAAATTTACTATGAAGGGTTAGGCCCTGGGAATATACAGTAGCATGCAAGCAGATTCTACTGGATCTACAACAGTTCAAAATCCAGTAGAGTCTGCCTGCACACCGACTATACTGGGAAGAAGGATGACCAAATAATAACCTACGAGCTACGGTAATGTGTGCGATATTTACAGTAATATATGGATATTTCTGACTGCCTCAGCCGGGAGTCCCAATAGCTCAATGGTAGAGCGCTGGTACGTTAAACCAGAGACCTTGGGTTCGATTCCCGGTTGGGGCAGTTAGAAAACTTTTCTCTACAGCAGTGATTCGACTTCATTTGAAATTATTCTTCTTCACATATATACGCTGCTGAAGGACAACTGAATGTTTATTTCTTATTGAATTAACTAAAATACTAAATAGAACAAAATATCCAACTAAGGTCACATGTCAAAGAAGAATAAGTTTCTAATAGTATTACAGTAAAACTATTAATGTCAGTAAAGCCCTAATCAAACGAGAACGCAAGTCATCGCAAGTTGGCAGTCACGCTATCTCAGCCAGCCATTCTGAATAATTTCCCGAAAATAAATGTACTGTGACAAAGTTAAAACTTGTTTAAAACACTCATGAAACCTTTATTTTGTTAATTTGGGTGTTCGAACGACCGCCACAGAAATTCTGACTGCCAACTTACGATGACTTGCGTTCTCGTTTGATTAGGGCTTAAGAACTAAAAAACTAACACGCACGATACAGTACTATACTATATAACAGGGCTTTCAGCAAGCCAGTGAGCTTCTGAGTAGGTAGCCATCCCAGCAAAGTAGTAAAGTACCCGTCTGTCTTCAATCTGGTTTGATTAGCCGTTTAGAAAAAAAAGTCGCTAAGTTACATGTTATAGCTAGTGATTTCTAGCAAAATACACACTGAAGCTCTGGCAATAGCCTGCATGTCTTAATAAAAGCCCAGGTATATAAATATAATTAAAGTACCGCATTTTCTGGACTATAAGTTGCACCCATCCGTTGTATATACTACAGTCAACAGTGCCAGGTTTTCGGTAATTCTTCGGAAAAACCCTTAGATAAACCGCACCGTTATATAATTAAGCCGTACATTTTATTTCTAAACTGGGATGTCTTACAACGTAGCGATTTATAACGTACAGCAGCGTTGACAACTTATAATATAGCAAAATGTCTTACGACGCAGTTCAACGTTTTATAACATAGAGTATAATGTCTTAAGACTTAGCATAACGTCTTTCAACGTAGTTTAACGTCTTATACAGTAACATGACGCAAAACTTATAATGTAGTGTAACGTCTTACAGTGAGTACAGTGTAGCGCGCCGACGTGGTTGAGATTCTTTTAGATTATCAGAGAAAAAATCTTGTACCATATCTAAAAAGTTAAAAGTGTTTAATTCATTCACATATACATTTACATGTAAACCGCACCAGTGTATATAAACCGCATGACGGTTATAAACCGCATGAAAAAAGTTGCGGTTTATAGTCCGGTGTCCTACGGTGTCCTATAGCATACATTTTTGTTATTTTTTTTCATTTTCATCAAGTGTAACCCTTTATATAATACATGTAGCCTGAACTGTAAAATTGTCTGGCGTTCGCCAAAATAAAAATCCTAAAGTGATCACTGATCACTTCAGTGGCTAATGGGTTACCAGTAATGCAATTATTGACAGTACAGTCTGAGTCAGATCAAATCACAGGCAACTAAGCGAGGATTGTACAAAGGTCTACTCTTTATTTTTATGTACGGGATATACAGGCTGAGTAAATAAGATTAATACTGTATGCTGTTTATTATTTGGCTATTCCAAGTTTTTTATACTTAAAACGTGAAAACCTTAGAAATTTACGCATGCAAAATCAATATATCAGGACAGCAGTCCAGATACAAGAAGACGGATCATGGTCCCTGATACACATTTTTTTGTACTGTGGATTGTTGACCAATCCTGATTTACATAAACTTTCACTCCAAAGTCACACATCACAGGTCAACAAATTTGTACTTTTTACTCAGTAGGCTCATTTTTGGTGCTCATCCTTCACTGTTTATGAGCTGGCTTACACTGCATCCTTTTGATTACACATATATTAAACAGTCCAACACACCTTGCTAATCTTTGCACCCAGTCTAATCATATATGTACATATACTGTAAGGCTTGATTTCCAGTCATCTAAATTAGAGTCTGCCCCAGAAATAACAGAACAAAAAAAAATCTGCCTGTATGCCAAATCGAAATTGGAAAATTGATTGAAATGAAGCTTGCATAATGTAACTCTAAGTGAGCTGCTATAACTTGGGCAATGATTAAAATTAAAACTAGACACCATAAAATATGCAACAGTATGCTGCTATAACTTGGGCAATGATTAAAATTAAGGCTAGACATCATAAAATATACTACAGTATGCCCAACCCTAACATGCTGTAAAACCCTAAGCCTCTAAACCTCAATGAACATTGGTTTATGAACTGTTTTATAAATGAGCAGCTGTGTTTTATCAAGTTTAACACTTTGAAGCCTTTAGTGTTTTATTCTGGCTAATGCCAGATGATGTTATTCAGCAAGGGAGAGGTCCAGGCCTCAAAGTGTTAAAACCATAAAAGTGGAGCCCGAGATTGACCTGATAAAACATGCACATGCTGTAACTGCATGCAAGCTTATTGATTGAATAGCTTTAAACAAGCCCCTGGAGACTGCCCACACATTACCATATACATGTATCTTTATTTTAAGATAATAATCTTTATATACAGATCATAACCTTTACACAAAGAATACTAGTAAAATCTGTCATCCTGCTTGAATGATTGTACTGTACTTTATCACATATACACACGTCCATTCAGCATGAATTTCTGAAGGGATTATATAGTGCTATGATTTGGGGCCAGACTTCATTTTATGCTGTGTGTGCACAGCATTTTTTCCAACACTATTTTCTCGAATGGTTGCCACAAAAAAGGAGTGCATTACCTCTGGTTTGATTTGAAGTTTTAAATTGGTGTGCATTTTCTTTTACCAGTTTTTATCTTCCATGTGCACTTTGCAAGGAATGAAGTCTGGATTTGAGGGAAACTCCACTCTGGAAACTTTGTAGCGTGCATGGAACTAGTATATCTTCTGTGTGCACTTAAAAATCCATGCACACAAAAATATATTATATGTTTTGTATTGCTTGATAATTCTGAGTTCACAACACTACAATAACCTCCCACTACACAAACCTCCCACCACACACACACATTTGCACTTGCATGTGCATATTTCTGCAACCAAAAATTCTTCCACGTGCATTTCACAAAGAGTTTCCAGACTGGAGTAAACAGGTTGCCCTTGATCCCAGGGGGGTACTCTCTTAGATTTAGGGTAGGAGGTACCACTAAGCATCTAAAACCCTGATCCTGTTCCAGGCTAAGGACCCTACCCTGTTGAGTACCCCCCCCCCCCCCCCAGGCACTTAATCTCAAATCAAAGTCATATGACACTGATCTCTATATTTTATATGAGTTCAATGTCCACCTCAAAGTTCAGTTTCCAGTTCAG
The DNA here is from genome assembly GCA_035771165.1 of Paragorgia papillata. Classification (NCBI taxonomy): domain Eukaryota; kingdom Metazoa; phylum Cnidaria; class Anthozoa; order Scleralcyonacea; family Coralliidae; genus Paragorgia; species Paragorgia papillata. The sequence goes on along the minus strand of JAWNZC010000322.1, from coordinate 2,920,730 downwards.
AATTCAGATTAGCTGATTAGACATAATACCAGGGGCCATGTGTCCAAATGGACATTCGCTTCTGATATGTACCACAAATAAATAACGCTGGAAATAGTCTACTTCAAAAAATCTAAAAAAGGATTTTATCTCACAAACGAAGGGCAACCAATATTAAAATTGCACTCACCATAATTAAGACCTTTTGATGTCACGAAAGTTCGAACCCCTGGACGCTGCACATTGATTGCTCCGAGCAATACAAAACAGTTGAGAAAACATAAAGAAATCTTAGTTAATAACATCACAAGAGCTCCAGGCGAAAACCGGCAAAGACGTAAACAAAAAATAGATTACAAAAATCTCATTTTATAAACAACCACTTTGGAATCCATGCTCTGATATTCAACAGGTCCTGAGCCCATGACCTGAAATAGAATATTACACAGCGTTAACATTTTTAAGATATGCGTACAAAAAGTTATAAATTGAGTCGCGTTGGGGTCTGGTGACTAACAGGGTTGCCAGTTTGGCTTTTTTTAAGCCAAATTTCTCAAATTTGGCTTGTTTTTACAAGGTTTGGCTCAATCTCGTTCCCAGAGCCAAATATGCCCGGCCGCGCGGGCAAATCAAATGGCTCTGGGACAATACATTTGAAATACACGAAAAAGTGTGTATTTTGGGGCATGCGCAGTTGGTATTTTTGTACCCAGACCCACGAAAACCTTCAGCACGGCCGTTCAATATTCTGCAAAATACATCGACTTGTTGTGGCTGATTCTGGAATTTAATAGTAACAAATAGCAGTAGAAATGTTGTAAGAATATAATCGTGGCTGGTTTGTGATGCGATAAAGTATTACTTGGCAGAAATTTCTGGATAAGAGACTGATAAATGGAAAATAATGCACCAGGCGTGATAGTGATCGATGACCAGTTCATGACCTTCTGATGAAACCCAGTTTGAATTCTTGTTTATTCAAACTTATGAACACGAAAATATCGTATTATTGTTCTGAATATTATTCGAATATTCGTAGACAGCTACAAGGTAAATTACAACGAAATCTGGAATTTTAAAAACTTATTTCATGTATATAGTACTGCATGTATGTCTTTCAAATAAAACGTGACCTTAGTAGCTTGGTGGTATATTTGTCATTTGTTGATTTGCAACATTTAATTTGTTACATGTTTTATAATCCACTTGTTTGTGTGTAATCGAAATAATCGACACTGTAGCTTTCTGAGGTTTAATCATTTATGAATTCATATTACATCTGTTTATACTGATCTATGTGATTGAATATTCAAACACCAGTAGCTGAACCTCACTATGAACCAGCCATATTTGTACGGCCTGTTTATCTTGCCCATTTGAGTATGGCGAAAAAATTATATGCATAAAAAATAACAAAGTGAGAGGTTCTTCTTTTACTTATTTTTTTAAACATTAACTTTAAAGTACTTAACACCAAAGATGTGAGGGGCAGGTGGCACACATGCTCACATTTAGCTAATATATGATTTATAATGATATTGGATTTTGGTTTCATTTGTCACAGCTGTCTAGTTCAGTTGTAAAATTTACTAAAGTTTGTGGAGCCCTTCATCAAAGTAAAACCAAGGGCACCACCTTTTTAACTTTATACCTAAAACACTGCTTAATTATATCAACTTTACTCTTAAAAACATTACAATTATATGATTACTGGTACATGTATATATACTGTAATAAAGCAGCTTCTGGTACAAAAAATACCCTTTAGACTTGGCATCTTGTGCAGTCTGGTAACTGATAAGGGTGTAACAATAGAGGGACTAGGGGGAGATACAGCCCACTTAATATTTTTCCTAAGCTCCATTGGTAACTCTGAAAATGGGGCTAAAATGTGACTAAAGCCTGGTTTCCATTTGGTCACTGGTGGTCATGACAGAGTTGCTGCTGGGATAGGATATATTCTATCCCAGCAACTGCAATCGACCACTTTTGACCCACCAATGTCCAAATGTCAGTCAGGATTAAAATTTCCAAGGGAAAGCACAAAGCACCCCACCTTTAATACTATTAATTTTGACAAATTAGGCTAACCTGAAGTATCTTCTGCCAGCACTAGGTAGATAATGCTGGCATGCGTGTAGTCCCCATTTATAACAAGGGTGTCCACAGTTAGCTATTAAGGCTCTCATTTGTACTGTATACTCTACTGATAAATTTACTTTTGGATGAAGTGCCAACTGAAGATATTTGAACCAAGGCTACATTATGTGCAGCCTAAGATGAGTAAAGTCATAATCGACAGCAATAAATTATGAGTTTTAATAAATCATTTTATTAACCTTTTCACCACCAGGTTAAGCTATTTAGAATTTTATTCTCGTTAACATGCCAGATGATTTTATTCTACTGCAGAGGGAATGCATTAGCTGGTTGGGGTGGCCTTGCAAGCTCACACTGAATGGGTCAACTCACTGTTGCTTAGGTTTGCTGAGAATCGTATATCCCTGTTAATCAGCTAATTAAGTTACAGTAGCCAGTATAGGCAGGAATGGGTTATGGTCCAAATCAAAATGTCAAACACAGTAAATGTAATATTAATTTTATTGTGTAAACAACCAGAGTTAGTAGTGGAAAATTGTTCTCTCGAGGTGGGAATTCTTAACTTCTGGCTTTTAAATACATGGATCCGAATGCAGCTGTTCAGTACATAAGAAATAATACAGAGATTGTTGTTTGCAAAAGTAAAACTACAGTTGGTGACTGTACTATGTATGAAAAGACCTTTGGCTGAACTGATTTTCAAAGTAATTTTCTTTAATTTAGAAAGCAGACTTTGGATATACAGTGTGTACTAAAACATTGACTGTAACCATCAATCACTGTCTGTTTATGATCAGGGATGCCAGGAGGGGCACAGGGGTGTAGGAACTGGAGGGAAAATGGGGCATGTGCCCCCCCCCCCAAACTTTGTCATGAAGTGCCCTTTTTGCAACAGGAAAGTGCCCTTTTTATGTTAAAACATGTGCCTCAAGTGTCCTTTTGAAGTCCTACCCCCTGAACAAAGTGCCCTTTTGAAGCTGTGCCCCTCCAAGATCAAATTGCTTCCTACACCACTGGAGGGGCAGCTTCCACTCTTGCCTTTCAGTGCTAGGAGGGGCAAGGGGGGTTAACACTTAAGATATTAAAAAGGAAACTATATGGGGTCACTACATAGAGTGGGTATCTCCTTGTATTTAAAATATAATTAAATAGAAAAATAAGTTCACCATTTATTATTTTATCATATATTTTATTTATTAAAATTTGTACCTAACTGATACTGGAGAAACAACAATAGGACTCAAGGTCCCTTACAAGGTTGTTCTCCTAAGATTGAATTGATTTTATGGAGGGGGGGGGGGGACCAGAGAACCTGGAAAAACCCTTGAAGCACAGGAGAGGTCAACTACAATAACTCTACTCACACAAGTTCCAAGATCAAGCCTGTGACAAGGTGTCCAAAGTGGTCACTCATCCAAGTACTAACGCCATCCAATCAAGCTTAACTTTGGATCACAGTGGTCAGGCAACTCTTCTGTCTCTTCACCACCCATGCTTCCCATATGGTCATATAGGTATAGTACCAGTTTAAAACTGGTGTAAAATGTATAAATCAGTAACTAATGTTTACCCCATATACCAATGTATATTACTTGTAGATACATATTAAAAAAAAAACAATGCCTTGTAGTACATTGTACAGCTATAAGAATATTATGTCACATATAACATATATAAAAAGTAATAAACACAGTGTCAACAGCCATAAGACAATATATTTTTTTGTTAAAAATATGAGGAGATACTACATACATGTTGATATAAACTTGATCAGTCACTCAGCTAATTATGAATATTTGAGGTGATTGAAAGATGTAGACAATAATTTATTATTCAAATAGCCATCATTTATACGTTCCAATGATACTTCTTGAAGTCAAATCCAGTGTCCATATGACGATATACCATAAATATTTAATTATTTTATATACAAGTACGGAAAACTAGGAAATCTGAAAAGTGAACTCGTCACGAAGCACGGCCACGATACATGGGCCACGATGAATCTGTTATTTGTCATACTTTAAACTCGAACCAGAGTTCCAAAAATACCACAAAGGCAAGTAAGTATTTCTTGTCTCCTTGAAATGACTTTTGCAAAGGAATAACTCTCAATTTCTCAGATTAAGTCCCAATAAACACGTTATTTCGCTTCACTCCTTACTGATATTACATGAAGACCGCGATGGGAGAATGGGTGTGAAATTCTCTGCGCAGCGCAGTAGGCGTCAACGCGTTAAGCCAATCAGAGTCGATTTTCAAATGGATTGTCCCAGAGCAGTGAACTCTATATAAGGACTGGAACGATACCTACAAACCAAATTTTGAAGCCGTCATGGAGGCTGACATGCAGGGCGGCCCCAGTCCTCTTTATATGCAAGAAAATCTTTATTTTTTAAGTTATGTTTTGTTATGAACCAATTACAAAGAAATGCAAACATCCTACAGTAATAGATACTTCTTCTAAAGGCTTTTAGCAGCAAAAACGTAGCTTGAATATTTGACAAAAAAACACATTTTGAGTCCGAAACCGCGCGGATCTTTTGATTCTACGTAGGGCAGCTCCAAGTGTTGAGTCAGTTGAGGTATCAAAAGTCCAGAAAAAAGTCTATAAACTATCTTGAATCAAATAAATATAGCATTTATCAGGGCTAAAGCCTACTGAAATCTAGTGGCTATAATCTGTCGAGTGTATGGATGCTGACATGATCAATAAAAACCATAAATATTAAATTTTCTGAACAGTCAAAAAATCGAACAAAACACAGAAATACGAACCGACAGTGTTTTAAAGGCATCAAAGATAAAAAATATATGTAGTCTTACAATGATTCAAAAGGTATGAGGAGACTATTCATAAGAGCAAAGACACAGCTTGACAGGTTGCAAGAATTCATAAAATAAAGACGAATAAATACTAAATATAACCTGAATTTTCGTCAGGAGTTTCCATCAATCCAAGCAAAATTGTGCTTTCGTTTGGCAATATATTTCCTGCTTCAATCTATTTTTGCCAGCAAACATACCTCAGACAGAAAGGACAATGATTCTAACACATACTGACTTCGTTATATTAATTCAAAAGAAGTTCAACTACAAAAAAATAGAAAATTCTCGCTGGGCCATTGTCTGTTTTCTACCGCTCCTTGGACGTTGGTCAGACGTTCATGTGTTGCCCCCAGCAGCCGGAAGTTTGGCTTCATCCAATCATAAGGCCGGTCTTATGGAGGTAGCGTTCCAGTCTTTATATAGAGTTCACTGTCCCAGAGCCATTCGTTTGCCGCGCGCGTATGGGTCTGGGTACGAGATTGGGTTTGGCTTGGAAAAATGTAATTTGGCTTATAACTATTTTTTGGCTTATTTTTGGCTTTTTTTCTAAAAAATGGAAAGTCGTCGGTCTTTTCACCATATTTCAGTTTTTCATCGGTTAAAATTTGCCGCTTTGTTGTTTAGAAAGACTAATTGTTAAATTCCGGTATAGAGCAGTAGAGATTACCCGATCCGAGAGTTGGATAACCATGGGCTAACTATCAACCAGTCAGAGACGACTTCTTAATTTAGAACACAATCACTCATGCCACTGTCTTCGTAGAGGTCCGACCGCATAATTTTTCAAGTTTGCGGGAAAAGGTATAAAAGTAAAATTTTTATAATCAATAATGAGCTTAAGCAAACCGGCCACAAGTAGCCGAGCAGTTGAACAACTCTTCAGCAGTTGACGAAGATGAACTTAAGCTTTTCTTTTAAACCGAGTTTTAAACTGAATACTTGCATGACAGACTATCTTATATATATACTTGAACTATTTGAACTATATGAAATGTTTTGAAATGTGAGTGTATACCTAAATAAATAATTTTAAAAATAAGCAAATTTTGAGTTGGAATTTTGAGTTTTTATGTCAGATAAAGTGATAAACCGATTATTTATGGCATACTTGCATAATTATTACAGCAATTATCACTCGGGCCCAGTCCCCCGCCTTAATTTTAGAGTTTGGCTTTTTTTGGCTTATTTTGAACACGCGTTTGGCTTATTTTGGCCCAGAGGACCTGGCAACCCTGGTGACTAATTTTGTTGTCGTCAGTTCCACAAAAAAAATAATTCTGTATACAACAATCGAGCACAACAATATAGACAGAGAAATGAGAGAAACTATTTAAGTTATTTTACTGTTAGCTAATATTTGACGAGAAATATGCCTGAAAATACCTCAGCTGTAAGTTTTACATTTTCTACCTAAAATGTCTTTTAATATTGGATGACGCTATCGTATAATTTTGTGTCAATTTATTTGAATATATGTGTGTTTGACAGTCTGTGAGCTTTCTGAACTCACTGGCTGTCTTTGCCGACTGATAGTTTAATACAATAAAGACTTGGTGATATTAATATTTGTAGAATGACAATGATAATGTTCGGGTTGTTGTGCGTTGCCGTCCATTGAGCGGGAAAGAACAGACAAGTGGTTGTAAAGCTGTTGTTCATGTTGACGAAAGATCTGGATTACTCAGCATCAAAAATGAAAATGGAAGGCCTGGTGAGCCTCATAAAAAGGACTTCACATTTGATCGTGTGTTTTCATCTGGATGCAAGCAAGTGGATGTTTATAATGATGCAGCAAGACCAATTGTAGAAAGTGTTCTCGAAGGATACAATGGTAAGGACTACTAAAGATTGTTTACCCTTGATACCATAGCAACTATTTATAGTTTAGAATTAAAATAATGCAAAATAGTTGTTTTGTTGTAAAAAAAATGTTTGGTAATAAAAAATATTAAAACGTTTATTTAGGAACAATATTTGCATATGGTCAAACTGGAACAGGTAAAACATTCACAATGGAAGGAGTTCGCTCCACACCAGAACTTCGAGGCATTATACCAAACTCATTTGCACACATTTTTGGACATATTGCAAAAATGGCTGGTGATGTAAGGTAAAGTAATTTACATGTAGCTTTTTATGGATCATCTTAAAAATTGTTATCCACAATTTTCTTGCAGAAGAGATTTAAGGGGTGATTACATGGACCGAGTTAGCATTTAACATTTCGATTACATGGCAAGTGGACTAGCCTGGTTTGCCAAGATCCCAGTTGTTGCAACTGGGCTAGCCCAGTTAACCTGGATGAAAATGTCCATGTAATCATGTTCATCCTGGAAAACTCACATTTGTTTACTTGACTGTGTGAATAAATAGTGCTGAATGGAACTGAAATAGAACATCAAAATGTTGTTCATGTGTTTTGTGATCATAGTGAAGTAAATGTGTTTTGTGATCATAAATTAATTTATTTAGTCTTCGTGAAGATGCTTTCATGGGTTAGCTAAGACTATAACAATCTTTTTATTAACGATGGGCTTACAAAGTAAATAATAGACTAATTAGTTTAAAACTGAAGTAAAACTAGCGTAACTTTGCCATTATTTACTTGATAATTGCACATTTCTGCCTGAAATCATTCACGTCAATATAAAACTCATCTCAGCTTACCGGGTAGCCCACTCCATGTAATTGTTTTGTAAACTCAGCCCAGTTAACCCGGCTACAGTAGCTCGGTTCATGTAATCACCCCCTTAGGGTGAGAGGGTAAATTTTAATTTACTTCAAATTTACTTTAATTATTTTTGGTCTTTGGAATATTTTAAGACAGGGTTTTCAAACAATCAGTTGTGACATTTTTTGACAATGGTTGGAATTAAAGCAAAATTTAATATGGGTTGAATGAGTTGCCAGGATCTGGTTATGACCACACATCTTCTGGTATTTAACAATTGAATTGTTCACCAAAGTTGAGGTGAACAAGGCTGAATACTGTTAGTATCTCATTTTACCAAGTTGCAATTATAATGAATTGAGATAAATTATCTAGTACACCTATATTCACCAACACTGAGGTGAATAATTGTTTTGGCATATAATTTTATATGGTTATAAATTAAGGTGGCTCCATAAAGTTTCTAGAAAAATAGAAAATACAAGTTTGAGAGTCCAAAACACGATCGGAAAAAGAATAAAACTGAATGTTATGCATTATTAGTTAAACATTCTGACAATCAAAAACTGTTACCAAATAAATAGCAACAGTTGTTGCTATGGCAACAATGACATTTCAAAATGGCTGCCAATTACCCTTCAAACTAATTTAATTCGAAAAAAACTTTGGTGACTCCCAATTTTTTTCCATTAAAACTTTTCTTAAAGTATGAGTATTGAGTAATCAATAGGTGATTTTAAAAAAAGTCTGTAGAACCAAACTTTTTAAAAATTAACAAACATGGTTTTACAAAAAATAAATTATTTGTTCTACAGAACAAATCAGCATTATTGATTACCCATACTTCAAGAAAAGTTTTAATGAAAAAAAAAATTGGGGGTCACCAAAGTTTTTTTCAAATTAAATTAGTTTGAAGGGTATTGGCAGCCATTTTGAAACGTCATTGTTGCCATAGCAAGAACTGTTGCTATTTATTTGGTAACAGTTTTTGATTGTCAGAATGTTTAACTATGCATAACATTTAGTTTTATTCTTTTCTGAATTGTTTATGCACGTGTTTTGGACTGTCAAACTTTTATTTTCCATTTTTCATGAAACTGTATGGTTGTCAATCTTATTTTTTCAGTGCTTTTATGTGTAAGATGCAGTACTAATTTAGTTAAACAAGGTTTCGATTATTTTTACACCATTAAAAAAATAAGTATGCACAACGTACATGTGTCGACTGATACTAATTTAGTTAAACAGGGTTTCGATTATTTTTACACTATTAAAAAAATAGGTACGCACAATGTACATGTGTTGACTGATACTAATTTAGTTAAACAAGGTTTCGATTATCTTTACACCATTAAAAAAATAGGTACTACGCACAACGTACATGTGTTGACTGATACTAATTTAGTTAAACAACGTTTTGATTATCTTTACACCATTAAAAAAATAGGTACGCACAACGTACATGTGTTGACTCATACTAATTTAGTTAAACAAGGTTTCGATTATCTTTACACCATTAAAAAAATAGGTACTACGCACAACGTACATGTGTTGACTGATACTAATTTAGTTAAACAACGTTTTGATTATCTTTACACTATTAAAAAAATAGGTACGCACAACGTACATGTGTCGACTGATACTAATTTAGTTAAACAAGGTTTCGATTATCTTTACACTATTAAAAAAATAGGTACGCACAACGTACATGTGTCGACTGATACTAATTTAGTTAAACAAGGTTTTGATTATCTTTACACTATTAAAAAAATAGGTACGCACAACGTACATGTGTTGACTGATACTAATTTAGTTAAACAAGGTTTCGATTATCTTTACACTATTAAAAAAATAGGTACACACAATGTACATGTGTTGAGTGATACTAATTTAGTTAAACAAGGTTTGGATTATCTTTACACTATTAAAAAAATAAGTACGCACAACGTACATGTGTCGACTGATACTAATTTAGTTAAACAAGGTTTCGATTATCTTTACACTGTTAAAATGTGATAAAAAACCTGAATATTTTTTATCCCTTTTTACTTGACTTAAAAATGTTGTAAGGATTGTTGAAATGTTATCACTTTTATTGCAATAACATGTTTTATAATGATTCATTTTGTTTTGAGATTATTGAATCACTCTTTGTATAATAATCCAGAATATATTTAATTTTTTAATTTGAATTTTTAATTGCTTTAAGATTCCTGGTGCGAGTTTCATATTTAGAAATTTACAATGAAAGTGTCTGTGATTTACTTGGAAAAAATCAAAGAACACAGTTAGAGGTAACATAATGTATATTCAACATATACACATGTATTTTAGAAATATAATATTATAGATATATAATTAACAAATAGATTCCATTTTGCCGTTGTCTGTTCAGTTATAGATGCACAGATGACGTCACAACGTGGTAAGGACAAAAAAGTGGCCCACGAGACGGAGGTCACTGAACAGACAACAAAAAAATAGAATCTATTTGTTTTATACAATACAAAAATTTTAAAGGTTTTTATGGAAACTCTTGTCGGATTTGGGGGCATGAAGAAATAAAAAAGCTAGTCAGCTGAAGTGATCTGACGTATCCATGTGTCTGTCCTCTAATATATAGATTAGATCATGGGCAACAACCAATGAAAACGCGCATAGCAACCATAGTATTGTATTGTATAAAGAATGATATATACATGGGCACGTGGAAGTGGAAAATCAAATTCTTAAACACGAGAAGATATAAATTCAGTATCTTTAAGCAGCCATGTATTATTTATTTCATAAACATAAACATATAAATACAAACACAATACACAAACACAAACACAAACACAAACACAAACACAAACACAAACACAAACACAAACACAAACACAAACACAAACACAAACACAAACACAAACACAAACACAAACACAAACACAAACACAAACACAAACACAAACACAAACACAAACACAAACACAAACAATTAAAATTGAGGTCTACTGAATTTTCCCTTCACAGTCAATAAATTAGAAATATTTATAAACAATCAATATTTTGATTGAATAGTTGAACTTAATGTTTTCCATGTGTTAAAGGGAACTTCAGTCCAAATATGAATTACGTGCAGGCTTCAAGATTAGTGCCGGTTTACCGGTCATCCATGACCAAACAACAAAAAACAGCATTCATTGTACAGCGCAATGGCTTTCTATACAGCAGTTCCCTCCATTTCTCTTTCTTCTTTCTTTCTTGTACATCTTCCATTTTTAAACTACATGTCCTTTCTCATGTTCTTCTCCGCCACCTGACTCAATGTCGTTCTCGGCCTTTCTCTTTCTTTCACACCTTCCACCCACATGCATCAAACAATTTAGAGTCTAAAATTGTGTAATTAGTAAACTCCTGAGCAGGCGTTTTGTTTATAATTAATCAGGATGTAAAAAAAGATCGTATTGATTTGCAGCAAAACACTCGCTAACCAACAAATGTGCAGAGACGAGACACCTAAATGCTGCCTCTCTGCAGCACAGTGGCGTGGTGGGGTTGCAGAAGGGGTGCCAAAACTTAACAAAATAAACCTATTTCTTTGTATAGCTAGGTCTTCAATGGGGGGATATAAAGATCTGAAATCTGTAATCTTTTGTGTTTTCTATGAAGTTTTATAATCTTCAGAATCCTGTAAAATCTCACTCCAAAATGCAGTGGCATATGGCATATCAGAGACTCTAGATTTCAAAATTTTCCGGGAGAGCATGTCCCCCGGACCCCCCCCCCCCCTAGAGCCTAGAGGTTTGGCGTTACTTCGCCGCTTGCATTAGCGTGCATGGTCTTTGAGAGAACCCGTTGTTTGTTGTAATATTATTATATATTGCTACTTCAGTTATTTTAAAACAAAGAATGTGATCATTTATCAAATACAGTAATGTCGTTTTTTCGTTTTTTCAATTTTTTTTTTTTGGGGGGGGGGCGCCAAAGCTAATCTGGCCACCCCAGCCTGAAACTTGCCACCACGCCACTGCTGCAGCATGTATCAACAGTTAATATAAAGCAGACTAGCAGTCAGTTCTCGATTACAGTATGGCATTGGACAAGTTCGAAAGTTTAGGTAAAACCACGCTATATTTTTTAACGTCGCAAAACCCCAAATTCCGCTATTCTGAGGAATGTTGTGATAACTTTAATTTTTACCCGGAGGATTAGGTTGGGAACTTTTTCCAACTCTGCACCCAGTCGCCATAATCTTTCCGTAACTTGACATATTCTAGTTTTCTCAGCCGTCCGCTTCACAAATTTAGACACCGACTTAATCCCTATATTTATCTCAGCTCCGTACTCGGCACTCTATATGACTATCCTACAAAGATACACTATACATGACCATCGTAGCATCCTCGTCTCTGTCCACTGTAATAAGTTACGATCATGAATCTCGCATACAGTACTGTGCATGTATATGGTGTAACGAATCCTTATTTTAATGTATATTTGGTGCGTTTTCTATAAAGGTAAAAGAAAGACCAGACATTGGAGTATATGTTAAAGACTTGTCTGCGTATGTGGTAAATAATGCTGATGATATGGACAAGACAATGACCCTTGGCAACAAAAACCGTAAGTACTTGCTACTTATAACAGTATTAGCCCTGAGGAGCAAACTGACTTGTTTTTCTTAGGAACTGCGTGCGAGGATGAAATATAAAGATTGCTAATAAATATAAAGACGGCCACCTCGGTTTTCATTGTTTCCACACGCACATTTAATATCGAAATAAAGAATACCCGATGCATAAAGATGAGGTACGATTAGTAACTAATCATACCTATAATCTTTATGCATCAGGTACGATTAGTAACTAATCATACCTAATGTTTATGCACAAGGTACGATTCCGTGAATTTGCAATAGGCAATATCATTGCCAATGCAACGGGACCTTGCCTAAAACATTTCGAGTAGAGTACACTGGTAGCGCCCCCCCCCCCCCCCCCCCCCCATCGAGAAGTAGAGACAAGTGTTTGCCTATCTTTTTACTCTCCTTCTTCCTCGGTAACCGTAATATACAAAGTGATAGCATAACATATTGGTTGATTAGTGATTAAATGTCCCTCAAGCCTCGCGGGAGGTTTAGTAAAACTAAACCTCCCTCGGCTTTCGGGTGCATATTTAATCACTAATCAACCTATATGTTATGCTATTACTTATAAATACATATATATATATATAATTATATATGATGTAAGTAAATAACAATTATAAAGTTAAATTATACTTATTCAGCAACTGGTCTTGTCCTAGGTTCTGTCGGTGCTACTAATATGAACGAACATTCGTCACGGTCACACGCAATATTTACAATAACAATTGAGAGGAGCGAAAAGGGACTTGATGGTCAACAACATGTTCGCGTGGGGAAACTTCATATGGTGGATTTAGCTGTAAGTGGCAAGCATACAGTACTATGATATCTGGGTGATATGTAAATGTTATTTGCCAGTTAAAAGTCTGAATAGAAAAATATTTGTCCAAGATGTCGGAAATGGTCCGATGACATATCGAACGAAGATTGTTTGTGCTACCAGAGCAAATAGTTGTGTGGGCGAACCAATAACTATTAATAACATCATTTATTATATTGGTGAACTCTGCACAAGTTGAACTTTTGCCGAGACTCCAGACCATATTTTATTATACAGTACCCTGGTTGCTATGCGTGTTTTCATTGGTTGTTGGCCATGATCTATTAGAGGACAGACACATGGTCACGTCAGATCACGTCAGCTGACCTGCTTTTTTCCTTCTTCGTGCCCCAAAATCCGGCAAGAGTTTCGACAAAGACCTTTTAAATTTTTATTGTATAAAACAAATAGATTCCATTTTTTTGTTGTCTGTTCAGTTATAGATGCACAGAAGACGTCACAACGTGGTAAGAACATCAGTGACCCACTCGACTGCGTCTCGTGGGCCACTTTTTTGTTCTTACCACGTTGTGATGTCATCTGTGCATCTATAACTGAACAGACAACGGCAAAATGGAATCTATTTGTTAAATTGATTATAGATTAACAGACAAATAAAAACATATCCTCCTGGCGGAGGTAATAATATTTTCAGATTTTTTAATGAGATAGATATTTAGATATTTAATATATATTTTATATATTAACTGTTTTATTGGTACTAGGGCTCAGAACGCCAAGCCAAAACAGGCGCAACGGGACAACGATTAAAAGAAGCAACAAAAATCAACTTGTCTTTAGCAACTCTTGGTAATGTAATTTCTGCATTGGTGGATGGAAAAAGCACTCATATTCCGTACAGAAATTCAAAACTAACACGCCTTCTTCAAGATTCGTTAGGAGGCAATTCTAAGACTGTGATGGTAAGATAATGTCAACATTAATTTAACCTGAGAAGTGAAAATGCTATGTCACCAGAATAATAAACATGTAAACGTTTCAAGAGAAGATTTTATGATTTTCGTACACTACCGAGTAGACCGAGTGAACGCCTGACCCAGTCCCAGAGGTTCTACGCCTCCTGACCCCCCAGAAATGCTGAAAGGGGCGAGAGAACCTCTGGTCGAAGACGCCACCAACCTCGCTTTCATGTTGCAGTAATTTAATTAAAGCCCACCCATGTGATTGGTTACTTATAGCCAATCAGAAAACTCGTTCATATTGGGTAGGGATTGGAGCGAGTTTTATCTAAGTTAAGTGCACGAGGTATTTTCACGGAAACGTGTTTTCGTTAACAATGTATATAACAAACAAATTTAAAGAGTATGCTGACATTTTCAAGAGCTGTAAACACTATTCTTCATCATTCATTACATCACTTTTCATGCAATAAAATCGATGTAAATCATTTTCACCAAAACGCGTAACGTTATGGTATGCATTTTGTACAATTACGATGGTACTATAGTGTGAAATATTTTTTGTTTTAAATTTTAAATGCAGATAACTTCAACTATGTTACATAATGATAGAATTTATATATGAACATTATTTTGAAAAAAAACGAGTTTTCCAAGGCAGTCACTGACATTGATTTTATTTGATTCTATAAGAAGTGCATAAATTTATTAAAGCAGTATCAGAATAGCGCTCCGTCGTGATGACGTCACTATTTAGGTTTGTCCGCTTTTATCCATAATTCCAATTTCGTTCCCAGAGTCCACGTTCCCCACCCGGGAAACGAGAGACTCTGGGATAATCCGTTTCACATCGATATTTCATTGGCCGCTGAACACAGTGAACTCTATATAACTCTTCTTCCGGATAACAAGAATCCTGTGATGGCATGAACGGATTATCCCAGAGCCTCTCGTTTCCCGCCCGCTGGGTAAGGGGAACGTGGGCTCTGGTAACGAGATTGCCATAATTTGTGCAGTCCGAACAATAGATAATGGCTCATTTGCAATAATTTGAAAGTCAATTTTAGTTTGTTTGTCCGCATTTGTGCTATAAATAGCGGCTCGACGGTACGCTATTAGAATTAGGGTTAATGATAAGAATTCTGGCTATTTATATGAAACGTCCTGCGCTACCCGTCTGTGAATTTGATGTGAGGGTGGAGCTTATTTCTGTTCTTAGTATATGTACCATAACTTATTAGCCAACAAAGTCGGTTTTCTTTAATCTACCGCGGAAGATATATCACGAATATCCCGGTGCTATAACCCATATACAGCTCTCTTGCCAATCACTTACGTCAAATTAATATCCCAAGAGAAAACCTCCTTTGTCGGCTAATAAGAAAGTACGCCCCCGGTTTATAAAACAACTAATTGACCTCGCGGTCGGTTCAATAACCCTTACTTAATTTCATATAATATACAAGAACATAATTTCATATACAAGAACATAATTTCATATACAAGAACATAATTTCATATACAAGCACATAATTTTATATACAAGAATATTCATATTTCATATACAAGAACATAATTTCATATACAAGAACATAATGTCATATAAAAGAACATAATTTTATATACAAGAACATAATTTCATATACAAGAACATAATTTCATATACAATAATTGCCATAATTCTATTTTAGATTGCGAACATTGGACCTGCTGGGTATAATTTTGACGAGACCATCAGTACATTAAGGTAACCTAAGGCTTAAGCCATTTCCGGGGTGTATTTTGGATAATTTTGTAGTACCATTATTATATATCTAATTTTTCCTTGTTTTCACAAAATTTTAAACGTTAAACGATGCATTGATTGATTGATTGATTGATTGATTGATTGATTGATTGATTGATTGATTGATTGGACTAGATTGCTAGGGCTACATCTCTTACTGCTCGGTAGACGTAACGGATATTGGTTGACTCCATGTCAAGGTTGGCATTTGGCAATGAAATCGTAATGCTATAACCACGACTTCAAGCCATGTTTATTGAAGAAAATATGGAAGGCGCCTATTATCTTCTATGAATTTGAACAAATTTGATTAAATTTCTCGAAACCCAGCACTCTTATAGAGGAATATGTTCCATAAATTGGGACAATTTTAGCTCAGATTTTTCTTTAAATATTGATTCGTTTAAGAAGCTATACCATACAGTCGAAAGCTGTTTTTCGTTTGTTAAAAACTTGGCTAAGTATATAGTACCGTTTTTCAGCACACTTCTTGGTGTTTTTTAAATCAGATAACAAACGACTTTTCGTGTACGTTATATTACTTATATTACTTATATTATTAGGCCCAGATCAAATGTAAATTAGGGAACTCTTTTTTTCCCACTGAGTTTGATTCATAAAAAGTTTGACTTGGGTCTTAATGAGAAGACTGATCAGTTTCTTTATATCTTGCAACAATGTCGAACATTTTTCAGGACTTTCCGGATCCGGTCGAGGCAGTAAGATAAATTTTCTACGTTTATCGTGAATAATTTTATAAATATTAACCGATGCATTATTTTCTATGTAAGATATGCTAATCGTGCTAAGAATATCAAGAACAGAGCTACTATAAATGAAGACCCGAAAGATGCCTTACTTAGGGAGTTTCAGAATGAAATTGACAAGCTTAAAAAACAGCTAGCTGATGGTAAGTATATATACGTTTGGTGTTGAATACGGCTATATATATTTTATTTTACACAAAATTATATCCAAAGTCTTACCACACTGACCGATTCCGTAGGCCAAGGTTCATGCAGTAGGAAAATTTTTTATTTTTATCACCTACCATGTTTGGTATATTTTTTTTACTGTGATTATTTCCTCCAATTTTTGCATGGCTATGTTTGTTTATTTATTTATTTATTTTATTTATTTATTTTATTTATTTAAACACGGTAGCCTATCAAATAATTACAAATACAATAAAATCCAAGAGTAAGAAGAAACTATAAAATGTTGATTTTCATAGGGCCGTGTAGAACTAACTATTAAAAGACTTAAAAACAGTTTGCTTAATTACAACTAAATTATCTAAATAAAAGACTATTTACATTCTAACATTGTTAAAATTATTAAAATTATTAAAATGGAAGGGGAAAAATCATTGCTAGCACTTCAAGTTATTTAAAATAGTACAGTTTTAATCCTTAAAAACCTCCCCGAGTTTAGTTTTAAACTCAGTTATAGTAAGGAAAGTGTTCTTAAGATGTAATGACAGAGTATTCCAGATCTTGGCAGTTTCTTAACTAAAGCTGCGTTTCATTGCATTTGACCTGGGTTTTGACAACATTAGCATATTATTGTTACTTCGAAGATTGTAAACCTGGTTTTCTGAAATTTGATACAGCTCCATAACAGCTTTAGGCGCATCATTGTTGAGTATTTTGTGCATTAACACCAGTAACTGCTCAAGTCGGTAATAATTTAGTTCATACCAATTCAATTTTTTAAAGATATCTGTCGAACGAATTTCATAATTATCTCCACTTATTACTCTGGCTGCTCGATTTTGTAATTTCTGTAATTAAATTAATTAAATTGATTTAAAATATTCAGAAATATTTCCTGAGTTTTTCTTGAGCTTGACAGACGAACGTCTACAGTACAAGCGTTTGTTGTGAAGGTTGTATATCGTATATTATCCGAGATTGTTTGCATTGTTTTAAATGACTTAGGAAAATTAGAAAAAACAAGAGCAAAATTGATCACGGAATTGAAGAAGGATGAAGTATTTTGATTAACACGGTGCAAGTAGCACTTTACACCAAAAAGTAAGAGCAAAAACATTTATTTTCGTATAGATGGTGATAGTGGTGAATCAGATGATGAAATAATTGAGGAAGGCGAAGAAGGAGAAACAAGAAGACGACGACACAAAGATAAAAAAGGTAAGACTATTTATGTTTACACATTCCTTTATTTTTTCTTCTTCCTTTTCTGTACTTTTCGTCATTACACTTTACTATGCACAAATGAATTTGATTAATCGCAGTGTTTGGTCGCACACTTTGGTCGTTAGAGCTGTGTTGTTTCTGCATGATATTTCAGTGGTAATGAATGTAAATATTTTATGTTAATTTGCCACAAAATTTGTAGGGAGAAGATGTTTATCTCCTGGCAAAGTTGCCGAAATGAAGTCGAAAATTGAAGAAGAAAGAAAAGCTCTTGTGCAAAAGAAAGATATGGCTGAAGAAGAGAAAAATAAAGCAGCCAAAGAACTTGAAAAACGAGAAGAAGACCTTGTTGAAGCTGAGTAAGTTAAACAAATTTCAAATATACTTCAGTTCTAGGTATATCTTTATGTAGAAAAACTGCTTTCATGTCTTCTATATACTTCAAGATCTTAGCACAGAGAATCTTATAGTGAGCTACAAAGTATCTTCTTTTTTAAAGGGCTTGCAGCGAAAAATAAGTTCGGGAGAGACTCTCGTATTTAAAAGAGCTTTTGAAGTGATAACGATTGACGTTTGCAGCTCTTCCATATCTCACTTCGTTCTTTAGATATTAGATTTATTTTAAATAACATCACTTAAACGTCACATTGTATAATGACTTGGTGGAAAAACATGTCTATTCTTGCAATAATTCAAGTAAATCACTTGAAACTTTTCATGTATAGTGGTGCACATGCACAGTTAAAAGTGATTTCGCTAAATAGTCTCAAATTGATATTCAAGATTTTCTAACAAGTCATTATCCAGTGTGACGTCTAAGTGATGTTATTTACATATAAAACAAATCTCAATATCTTAAGAACGAAGTGAGATAAGGACAAAGTGTAAACGTCCATTTTTATAAATTCAAACATTTTCTCAAATAAGAGAGTTTCTTTTGAACTTCATTTTCGCTGCATATGCACTTTAATCCAGTTAGTTATGTTTAGATATAGGAATGGTTTTTCTATCTGCGCAGCAGATATGTTGCTATCGTGTTGTGTGTGTGTGTGTTTGTTAGCTTTTTCGTGTAAACTCTAACCAATGCGCGACAATTACATCGGGGACAATCGAAGCTTAGAATTTTTTGGCGTCAACGTACGAGCTGTCAGATTGAACGATGGAAACAAGTATTCTTTAATCCCGATCGTGTTTATAATATTATTTCGTCGCCATATCTATGCCACATCAAAAGAGCAACACTATTTTCGAAGAAAGACAATATTGCTGATAGAAATGGCAAGTATTTTTAACATGACTTATAGTAAACTTGCATGTGTGATCTATCACAGTTTTTGTGCGTTATACAGAACGATTGAAGAGTTGACAAAAGGTTTTCAACTCGTTGGACGATTTTATATCGAGTCAGGCGATTCAGGCCAACCATAGGCTATGGGCCAACACGTGTACTATATAAAACTGTTTATGAATTAGGACCGTGGTCTTCAAGTGACAAACATTACTCTTCGGAAGGCAAACAATTGTCTTTGGAGGAAACTTACAAGTATTTATTTCACAACCGGTAGCATCATTTTACATTTTTAATGCCATCAAGTGTATTGAGGAGTACACACATGTACTCATTGACTGCTTACTGTATAAAGTTGTATCTAATAAACAATCCAAGGTTTTGAACTAGATTTTTCTATTTAGCTTATAGATACGTGCCATATTATATACATGTCAGGTAACAACCTCACTGCCTTATTAATAAGAATAACAAGTATATATTTCACAACATGTACAGGTAGCATTCTTTTACCTTTTTAAAGCAATCAAGTTTATTAGCAGTGCCTATTTAATAAATATTAGGTTGTTGTAAGTTGACAAAGTTGTATCTAATAAACCACGATCTGACCCACGATTTATTTTCTTTAATATCAAGGGATTGCCAAATTGGCTTGTTATCTCATTCACTGATTAGTTATTACATCCACTGAACTGGCCTGTTTACAAGGAGGTAGGGTTACCCTAGCACCCGAGTCAAAGTTAGGGTCATCCTGCTGCCCAGGTCAACTTTATTAGACCTGGTTACCAAGCACTAATAACAAGTAGGCGCGTTATCCCTACCAAATGCATTTACAAGGACAAAACATAACCTGGCTACTAGAGTAACCCTGGCAGCTGGTTTACCCTAGTAGCATCCTTGTAAACACGACAAACAAAAAATGCAAGAAATGTATGATAACTAGAGTAATATGAGTGCTTTAGACACTTCCCAAATTTGCTTCAATGGGTATGAACAATGGTTTGAAATCGAGGTTGAATATCAGGGATGATAGTGAATGCATTACGATTTCATGTCAATCTCGAGTTTGTGCCATTGTTTCATAATAGGCACTATTTATAGGCTATAAATTCTGTTCTATAAATGTGTTCAGCGCAGATACATGTACGCTATGCGTACCTTTTGTTTGTATTTTGAATTTAGCCATTTAGGAATGAAAAGATACTTAACTCACAATCAAAATATTACTTCATATAGTGATATGAATTGTATAATATATATATATATATATATATATATATAATAATCATCATCAGTCGACCGCAGACGAAACTGTAACATTTTGAACTCGTTGTCTCCAGAGGTTTCTGTTCATCATTAGATCTTTTATTTCTGTGTCTGATTGAAGTCCAGTGTCTTCCTTAAGCATGGATATGTATGTTTTGCGACCAGCTCCTCTCCCTTTCTTTCCATTACGTGATGTCCAGAAAAGAAGGTTTGTGACAGGCTGGTCACTCGCTCTGGCACAATGGCCAGCAAATCGCATACGACGCTAACGGATGGTGGAGGAAAGTTTAGAAAGGTTGCCATAAAGAATGATCCCTCCAACTGGTGTAGCATCCATCAGCTTTAAGTTCCATTTGTCTACTGATGGTCCATGTCTTGGAACCGTATGAGGATGCTTTCGACACAAGCTCTAAAGAGTCGAATTTTGAGGTGTCTGCTAATTTTGGATGTCCAGATGAGATGGAGTTTGTTGCATGCTTCCCATGCAAGAGCCTTCCTATCTTTAAAATCGTAAAAGGAATCTGGTATACAGCCCCCTAGGTTTAAAAAACGTGAAGGCGATTGTATTTAAAGTATAAATTAAATAACTAATATTACTTTTTGCAAATAATAAAACTATAGGGAGCTCCCTTGAAGCTAGTGAACTAAACTGCCGTAATTTTAGATAAATCACCATTCTTGTACCCAGACAATGATAAATCACGAAATACTGAATTGTAGTAGAAAGCGTTTCTGATGAAATGCGTTGGCTCGAAATGTTATAGTTATTTCATTGTCTAAAATCTTCAAGTAGTGTACTATAAGTACATGTTAGTCATGTCTTTCGTTTGTTTCGGGGTTATTAATGAGTATATATTATATATGCACTTGGTATTGGACTGGGGTTTTTTATTTATCCTCGGTCGCTCAAACCCCTTGTTAGTCGCACCCTATGAAGAGATGTGAATGGTATGTTTCAACACCCATATTTTTTTTCCAACAGGGAACAACATAAGAAACTTCAGGATAAGTTAAACGCTGTCGAGGGTAAAATTATTGTTGGTGGAGTAAATTTGGTAAGAGCAAGTGCAATATATATTTACTTGCGCCTAAAAACTTTATTATGTAATAGACCTTTCCGCATGAAGTGGCTCTCGTAAAACTTCGGACATCCAAAGCTTCGGACAACTTTGGACATTAGCCAATCAGATTTGTCAAAAAGAAAGATCAAATAATCCATTTACTTCATGCGGAAAGGTCTATTCTTGGAAACGTTAGAACGTGACATTATTTTCAAGGTCTTTGATGAAAGCGAGTAGGCTCAAAGGTACTTTCTCTAGCACTTAGTATGGTAACTATAGCACAACTAGGGGTGGAAAAGTTTTCTGTCATTTTCGTGCCATTGCTGACATGCAATGTCACATGCAATGTCAGCGGTATAGCTACATGTAGTCTTAAGACGTCTTCAGGCTTCAAAGTGTTAAAAATCTATCTCAATGCTTAACCCTTTGACTCCTAAGCACGCATGTAGACGCACCTTTAGTATTTTACTCTGGCTAACGCAAGACGAGGCAAGACCCCTTGTAGTCAAGGGGTTAATGATTTCTACTGTACGATGCAATGTATTTCTCTTAAATGGTAATTTAATATTTGATTTTATGTGAAACCCTTATGTTCCATATTAGCTTGAGAAAGCTCAGGAACAGGAGAGACTATTGGAAGAATCAGCTCAAGAATTAGCAGAGAGGAGGGCAAGAGAGCAAGAACTTCAAAAGAAAATCAAAGAAAAAGAGGTAATAAGGATTAAGTTTATTTATTCTACGTTAACAACTTTCCTTAATTTGCTGCTATAGTATAAGTTTAGCATTTCTGATGGAACTTATTTTTATGAAATTTATAATTATCATCTTTCTTTTTCAGCAAGAGAGAATAGATATTGAAGAGAAATATGCCTCCCTACAAGAAGCAGCTGCTGGAAAGACAAAAAAACTGAAGAAAGTTTGGAGCATGTTGATGAGTGCTAATTCAGAGGTACAGTATCAAGACCGAGCGTCTATTTTTACGATTTTAAGGTTGATGAGGGCGAAGCCTGCTCTGCCAACAAACTCGATCTTCACCCCAACTTTGGGGCGAGTCAGTCAGGTTTTAAACTGGTCAAACAAGTTCTAGTTTATGAATACGCGCTAGCAGGAAAGTAGCAAGTAACGCGTTAGGGCCTGGGCCCAAAGTAGTATCTTGGCAACCATTTACGCATGCTCTAAAAGAAATATCGAGTTTCTTGGCAGAGCCCACTTTCCCCAGAAGCCTGCGTAGGTCAGAAAGGGACTCTGACTTGCAGGGTAGGCGAAGCCCAAATCATCTCTGAGAAATTGAGAGCGAATAATCTTATATGTTTTAATAGAAACTAGCTTGTCTACTTTAGTTATTCGAAATGAACTATTGCAAAAAGCGAACTATAACCATTGTTTCAGAAAACAAACACCATCTTTATTGTGTTAATCTTGAGACCGCGTGCATAAGGACTGCATGCTATCTATTTAGGGAAGCACGGATGGCGATGTACTGCGGTTATTGTGCTCAGCTGCTTCTCACCGTTGAGAACTGAAGTTATAGCCCCGCGTTAGACGAAATTAGTAAACTTGGATGAGTGACGACTTGTCCGGATATAGGACTCGGATATAGTGTGAGTATTAACCTGGTTGTAAGTTTAGGTTTAAAATAATCCAGATACTTCATGTAGGCACATGTAGGCACTTCATCCTGTCAGCGGCGTAGGAACCGGGGGGAAAACGGGGCATGTGCCCCTCCCAACTTTGTCATGAAGTGCCCTTTTTATGATTAAACATGTGTTTCAAGTGTCCTTTTGAAGTCCTATCCCCTGAACAAAGTGCCCTTTTGAAGCTGTGCCCTCCAAGATCAACTTGCTTCCTACGCCACTGCATCCTGTCTTATATAGGACTCGTGTGAGTATTAACCTGGTTGTAAGTTCAGGTTTAAAATAATCCAGATACTTCATGTAGGCCTGACCCCAACACATGCAAACGCTAAGTCAGAGTGATCTATCTAACTCAAGTTGAATGCATGACCATGCAATTAAACACGAACGGACAATCAGTTTCTATTACCTCTGTTGCATGGATAGTACTTAACAAACATCAGGCACCAAACGCTACATGCATGTTGCGATAATCAGTCCTTATAAGCATATGCTTAACGACGTGCAGGGAAGACTAGATAATCGTTAAAATACTTTATTCTGCAAGGGGGAAACCATTATATTATATATATATAATGATATTAGGTGTTACTCCGAGTGACGAACCATACCGGACAAGTAGAGAAAACTCTACTTGGCCCGGCTGAGATTCGAATCCGCGACCTTCGGTTTACTAGTCCGACGCTCTACCGACTGAGCTACAGGTCAAGTTGGGAGCTGAAGGTCGAATGATGGTACTTGGGTTAATCCCAGCCGGGCCAAGTAGAGTTTTCTCTACTTGTCCAGTATGGTTCGTCACTCGGAGTAACACCTAATATCATTATTCTCCACCCGAGTTCATTGTCCCGTAATATATATATATATATATATATATAGGGGGGGGGGGGGAAGTGGCCATCATTTAAAATATGGTTAATGCGGAATAACTATATATTATTCGAGAAAAGAAAAATATGTATAGTTATATATTTTTAGCAATTACAATTTTAGCAATTTTTCTCATTATGCAAATTGTATTTTTGTAGATGTCAGATTTGCAACAAGAACATCAACGAGAAACTGAAGGATTACTGGATAACATACGGGAACTTAGCAAAGAATTACGTTTACAAAGCGTGGTTATTGACAGTTACATTCCTCCAGAATTTCAGGTGAGCAATTGTTATTGACTTTATCGAACTAACCGGTATTTACTGTACATTTGTATATTAAAGTTCCGACTCTTAAGTCTTGTGTATTTTACTGTGGCTAACGCAGATTATTTCACTCGTCACATGGAAAATCTACCGACAGGAAAGGGTTAAACTACGAAATATAATTTTTACAATTAAATATGAACTATTTTTATCGGAATGTAATGAAATAGGTTTTATTTTTGTGCGTCTGTCGAGTGAGGTTATTCGCACTCAATTGATGTTGTGACGTCATATTTTAGGACTATTTAGTCATTTTATTGTACATACATATATACATACTTTATTTATGCTCCCCAATGGGCTTTTCAGCATACATTTAAACGATTTAGAATAGTTAAAAAAGGAAAGTTGAGTTCAAAATATTTAAAAAGAAATTACTATATTTACACATGTTAAAAATACGTATAAACGTTATGCGTTCAATAGATGTTTCTTAAGTTCAGATTTAAATAATTTAATATCATTAATTAATTTAAAAGAGTTGTCCAAATTATTCCATAATTTGACAGCACGATAATGAAACGACCTCTGTCCAGTGGTTGTCTGAAACATTGGGATGGATAAATCGTTTCTATTTCTAGTGGAGTGTTCGTGTATTGTGCGACGTAGGTAAATTTTTTCGCTTAGATAAGACGGAACAAACCGTTCAAACATTTGAAAATTTGAATAGTGTCTCTGTACTGTAGTTGTCGATCAACCGGTAACCATTTTAATTCTTGAAGAACTGGTGTTATGTGGTCGTATTTGTAAGTGTTTGGTATAACCCGTGCAGCAAAGTTTTGTACCATTTGCAGCTTCTTTATGTTCTTTGCTGCAGTACCTGACCACACCGAGGAGTACCATTGTTACTAATCCATACCCAAAATCAAACCTTAACCCTAGATAACTCTAAACCAGACCCTACTCTAACCTTACTCTTAAATTGGTTTTAATTCAAAAGAATTGAGTCAGTTTTTTGACATCGTTACTTAACTGAGTGCAATGTAGCTTAATTAACCCGCCCATGCCAGATGACAGCACGCAGTTGAGTCACGTGACTGTTCTTTACACGCTGTGACGTCTTCTATGTATCTATTATAGTACAGACCCATAGAAAATGAAATCTCTTTGTTTTGTAGAACAAACGTTGGATTTTTCGAAATTGGGGAATTTAAATTACTAAGTGAGCAGGGCTTTTGAAGAGAAGAAATTGTTGGGTAAAATATTCCACCAACAAAATAAAAGCGTTTTATAACATTGTGAATGATCTTTAACAAATAGATTAGATTTTTCCGTGTGCGTATACTGTAATAGATCACAGCGTGTAAAGAACAAAAAAGTACAAGACGAAGTCTAGTTGCGTGACTGTTCTTTACGCGCTGTGACGTCTTCTGTGATCTATTATAGTACGCACGGAAAAATGTAATCTATTTGTTTTATACTAAAAAAGTTTCAAGTAGTTTATCGAAGGATTTTTGGGGCATGAAAAAAGAAAAAAAAATTTACTGACATGATCTGACGTGGTTTGACGCAATCTGTTTGTGTGCGTCCTTTAACAGATAACGGTCAAGAACCAATGAATTTATGAGAATACAAAGAGAAGTAACGTTTTTGTATAAACAATTATATACCTGACATCCTTAGTGTTTCGCTTAGTTATGATGTTTCCTACAAGTAGATAAAAAAATAGAATGACTTTTAAATGTTGAATTTTTGCTATAGCAAATGATTGAGGAAAATGCAACATGGAATGAAGATCTTGGAGAATGGCAATTGGTGAGAGACAAAGACAAGTATTCCTTAGATATCTTGTATTTACTAAATTTTATATTGCAACTAACCCAGAGAGTTTCCTTAACGATGGGTTCTGTTTTTTGCAGCGGTTTGTAGCTTACACTGGCAACAACATGAGAAAAGCAAGTCCCAGTCCTGATCCCAGAGAAAGAAACAAGGAGGTTTGAAAGATTTATTGTTACCATACACTGCCCAATGTTCTCAGTGAAATTATATTATTCTGGCCTTTACTGTGTATTGTATCTTGAAGGCCTTTTTTATGAACCAGACAAAGTGCTAAAGAGAGGTGCCCTGTTTGGCGTCAAAAACGTCGCTTGTATTCTCGTTCCCAGGAATTTTAGGGACGGTGACTGCCCATTCTCCTAGCACCACTCTTTACATGTATGTATATAAAGTATCCTATATAAACTTATTTTACATTTCTCTTTTACAGTATCCAGAGGTTGATCTTTCTAATGTTTATCTCACATACTCTCCTTCTGGATATGATGGTATGACTGGAGAACCATTCAGGCCTAAATCTAGCAGACCCAAATCATCAAGACCAAAGTCATCAAGGCCAAAAACAGCAGCAAAAAAGTATGCTTTACAATTTTATGATCTGAAAAATAAATCGTTTAGCTGACTATTTGTGGTCAGGTGCATGAAGTTATTACTGGGCCCGGGAGGCGGTACTCTTGGGCATGTGCCACCCTATATTCGAGCTCTGGGGTCTGGGATAGGGTATACAAATTGTCTATTTTGGTCAGGAAAGGGGGGGGGGGGAAATTTTGGTCTGAGCTGGGTATGGATGCCAATCACGCTCCCGCCGATCCATATATGGTATTTATTTTTGATCTTATGTCTGGGATATGGTATGGAAAATCACCATTGTAGGTCTGGGATAGGGTCAGGATTTTGAGGTCACGGCGGCACCCCTACCCAAAAATTGCCAGAGTACCCCTGGTGACTGGGAAGAATGTGAAAATCTCGCTAAACCAAGTTTTTTTTTCTGTTTTAGAAAGTCCAAAAACAAAGAAAGCAGTGAGGACATTAATCAAAATGTACAACATAGTCAGGAGTTGTATCCTCAGTCTAAAAAGAGTTTGAGTGCCAAAACACACTTTGCCTAGATGGATACTTTCTATTCAACGTTATTAATTTTGCCGACGCATATTGCATGTACAAACTGTAGTATAAGCGAACTATGAATATTGGTTTTAAAATAAATTAGGACTAATCTTGTGAATAGAAAAACTATTTATTAACAGCGTATATAAGGGTTTTCGTTCACACTGTTTCAACTTGGTTGTAAAATATTTGTTGTTTATTTATGTAAAAACAATCATTCTTGTGTAGCGACACTTTATTGACTAAGATATCAAACCTGTTAGAATTGTTAAGGTGAAGTGATACGAGCAACAAATTGCTGCAACATTGTTACGTTGCAAGTTGAATAGCCTTGTTGCACGTATTACCACCCAGGCCACCTCAAACATTGTCACGCAACAATGATTTTGTTGCAAGTTGAAACAGCATGTTGCAGCAAGTAGAACTGAGTCTACTTTTTTCAACATTGCAACAAAATCATTGTTGCGTGACAATGTTTAAGGTGCGCTTTTCAACTTGAAGAAAAGTTGTTCAAGTTGACGAAAAACGCTGCGCGTATTACCTTACCTTTACAGGCGGTTGCAGTGAGCCCGCGGTTTAATGCCCCCATCTAGGTACGACTTCGTGTATGGTCCACAATAGTTTGGCCTATGTTTAGGCCCCGCAGACGTTTACCGCCTCCTTAAAAACGACTGCGGAGGAAGCTAGCACAGTTATCAATGGTTAATGTTAGAGATAGTGTGTAAGGATTAACTTAGTTTTTTACAGCATACTCTACTGTATATTTTATCATTTTTTTGCATTAACATTTTCAAGCACCTCATAGGGACCGGTCATTATTTATGGCCAGGGGGGAGGACGAAGAAAAAATGGTGGGGTACCTGAAAAAATTAGCAGAGGAAAAGAAGAAAATTTAATAGAGGAAAAGGTGGGGTAAAAAAATCTAACACAATGTATATCATAATTGGCGTACAGCATAATTAACTCCAAATTGGGTTGAAATTACTGTTTATTACTACCATTTGCGATCAACCGTTAATGACCGTTAGGCGTGAGAGTTCAAACGCGTTTGTTTACGTTTCAAACGGGCAAGTTTAACTGGAAAATTTTGACGTTTTAACAATAGCCTGATGAATCACCCGCCATTTTTGACAGGTGATTGATTGGGGTATTGTTGAAACGTCAAATTTTCAAGTTAAACTTGCACGTTTGAAACGTAAACAAACGCGTTTGAACTCTCACGCCTAACGGTTGATCGCAAATGGTAGTAACTGTCAAAATGTCAATTGCAACATCATCGTCACTCCTTATATGTACTCTTTTTCTGACTTAATGTTTCTTTCTTTTTTTTGTTCTTAACCCTCTGCTATGACTTTCCCTTTCCTTTCACCACTGTCAATGACACTCTTGTCAAACCTGTTGTTTGCATAATATGATCTTTGATCGTACCTTTGACCTTTGAGTCTCGTTGTTTGCCCAGGGTCTGCTATCCAGGTATAAAATGATTAAAATCCATAATTTGTTTAGTAACACTTTGACTGTCATGAAGATTTTACCTTGATGAATTAAGTCATCTGGTTTAAGCCAGAGTAAATTAATATGTAAAGGGTACCAAACACCAATGGCAGTGAAATGGTTAACATGTGACTTTGTATAACAAAATAGGGGTGGGGTAAAACATTTTTTCTGTCTTACCGTGGTGGGGTTAAAGCATTTTTTGTTTTTAAAATGGTGGGGTTAAATAATTTTTGTGATACAAGATATTGTCTCCTTGGCCCCAGGAAAGGAAAGAAAGAAACAAATGCCTGTGTTTACGTCGTCCTCATTACCATTTTGAAAATACAAACGTCAATATCACAATAAAAAAAATTCAAATAAAAAAATATTTTGACATTCAACTACTCACTTTACATAGAATCCATATCAGTAATATCGTACTTGGGGCGAGAGGCACTTTAAGTGCTTATGAAACGAAAATTAAGTCTGTCTTATTTGAAAGAACGCTTAAAATGTTCTTGAGATATTTCAGTTTGTTTCATACACAAATTAAACATTTTGACGTCAAATGTACATAATGAGTTATCGAAAAAAGTAAAAATATATCTTTGCTAATATCGAAGTGTGTTTCGCCCAGAACACTTGAAGTGAATATATTTGACAATATCAAAGATATATAACTTTTTTCGATAACTCATTATGCACGTGTCACGTCAAAATGTTAATTTACATATCAAACAAACTGAAATATCTCAAGAACGAAGCAAGGAAACGAATCTATATCAATTTATGTGCTCTTTCAAATAAGACAGACTTAATATAGACACTTTAAATAATGTAGGATACTAACAGGTTCTGTAAAGTTAGTTTCAGAAATTGCAGCTTGATGTTAGTAATAATTGTCAGTTGTTTGCTGTACAAGCTGTGCTCAGAGTTGGTAATACTCAGAAAAACTCTGAGCTCTAAGCGGGACTCGAACCCGCAACCTTCTGAATGCTAGCCAGATGTAAAGTCGTACCCTTTTTTCTGGATAAAGTTTAAGAAAGAGTTTATGAAAAATTTCAACATTTGCCTGAAGAATCTTAACGCTCTAATGTAAACATAAATCACAATATGTTTTCACAACGTTACAAGGTCTGAAGGTCTCACAATGTATACAATGTCTCAAAATGTAACGTAACGTCTCACAACGTAACGTAACGTCTCACAACGTAACGTATGGTCTCACAACTTAACGTAACGTCTCGTAAAGTAACGTTTCACAATGTATGAATGTAACGGGACTTCTCACAACATAACGTAAGGTCTCGCAACTTAACGTAACGTCTCACAACGTAACGTAAGGTCTCACAACTTAACGTAACGTCTCACAACTTAACGTAACGTCTCACAACGTAATGTATCAAATGTAACGTAATCTCACATGATAAGATCTCAGAACACGTATAATCTCAGCACGTAACATAAGATCTCACAACATATAGATTATAGTTATATATGCATGTATACATATGATATGTAAATGTAATGTACGGTCTCACAACGTAACGTAAGGTCTCGTAAAGTCTCATCACAGATGTGTAGCAAATAGGAAAGAAAGGTATGCATATATTTCCTTGTCATGGCAGCGCACGCAATTATTTCGACGTGCACATATGCACTTTTGGGCACAGAAAGTACTGGTGTACATCAATATGCAAACTAACTCGTTTTTCACCTATCCCTGTTTATATGTTGCACTCATTCTTTTTTCACTAAAGAACAGGTAAAAGTGCAGCTTATACACACGAATATATTTACGGTACTACAAGTTTTAGAATAGTAATTCAGTAACTAAGTAATTAATCCAAGGCTTTTTACCAGTGTAATCACTATGCTCTCATCAATACCTCCTTCACAGATGTCTGTCCTCACTGTAGTTCTTACTCTCCCCCCCCCCCCTGTACGTAGTTAGAGGGAGTGAAAATATACAAATGATGACTGCAACTCAATCCTTAAGAGCCGTTTTTTGCTAAATTCAGTTGAAAACAAGCCATGAGCACACAATTCTTGAACCAGTGTGAACATGTATAACAGTTACAGTACACTATTGACATGTTACGTGTAAATTTTACTAAAATCCAAACTCCTGTTTCCTATTCTTGAGTAGATTCTACACAAATTGTTGGATATTTACATCAACTGCTCTAAACCACTAAACCTTGACAGTGCAAACCTTAAATGACAGCGATATTAACGGACTGCTCAGGCACTTCTAACCATAATTTATCTCGGACAACCAGAATCCTATCTAATTCAAGAAACAAGTATTTTTAAATACATTCAATAATTAATAAACTGATTGAACTTTCAACTATTCAGCACACTCTGGAATGGCCAAATGTTAATTTGAGTTCTGAAAGAATGACTTAATGTAGTGAACCTACTGTAGTTGAATATCTTCACTACCATCTGCCTCATAGACACTCTGAGAATCTGAAGTAATATCTGTACATGTATATACAATATCATTATGTTGGGTGCAATATTCTTCATTTTCTGATTTTGGTAATCTTCTTAACAAGTTTCCAATCCGTTGCTTTTCTAAATACAAACCAGATAAATTGGATAAATCTAAAGCAACTTTAGCACTTGTTACTGCTGATTTAATATCACCCTTTTGCTCCATCAAAAGTGCTTGAGCAAAATTGAATTTGCACTTTGCTTCATGGCTGAGTGTATCATAAATTTCACCCATGCTTGAAATCATTTGATCTGCAATAAGAGCACTGTTATCGCCCTTGTTAGCAAAAAGAAGCAGCATGGCAGTGTACATCTGTGCACTATATATCTTGTTCATAATCTCTGCACCTCTCTGGTTATAAGATTCCCGAAAGTGACTTATTGCCATTTCCATCTTCTCCTTAGCTTCCTGAATGAGCCCATTATGGACAACAGATACTGGTAAACTAAATACAAAACCAAGCAGAACTTTACCCTCGTGGTAGTAGAAATCACCAGTATCTTCACAAGGCATGAATTCAGACAGCTTTGTTTTAGCAATTCTTAAACACTCCTCAGCATTTCCAAATGCCATGTCATACTGATGAGCTAAAGACAGATATGTGTATGCACGTGCAGTAAGCAACATTTTGTTTTTGCTCTTGGTAGGAATCATTTCAAGAGCAGCTTTCACCAAAGATTTTGCTTCCATCAACTTTTCTTGTCGACAGGCCACCTTACTCTGTTCCAAAAGTATACAAACTTTATAATCAGATTTATTTTTGTCAAGTTCACATAGTAATTTATCTCCAACAGATCTGCATTTCTCCCAAAGACACTTTTCTTGCAAAGTCTGCAATTCCTGCATGATAGCTAAATAACCTTTTTCAGAGTACAACGATACTTCACGTGATGATTTTTTAAGTGGCTTGGTGAAATTTTTTTTTGGAATAATCTCGTGATTGATTATATCCAGTTCAACAGTATTAATAACTTTGTCTTGAGCAGATGATCCTGGCTTCCCTTGACGCATTTTTAAACATATCTTTACATGGAATCTACAAGACTTTCCGAAAAAACGAAACCAAAATCCGTAGTTGTTTATATTTAGTCTTTTGAAACGCCATGAATTCAGTGGTTGTTGCAAACAGACCAAGTGCAGTGGGATATCAAGAATGGTGTCTTCATTATTAATCGCGTGCCGAGTAATACAGCTTACTTCCAGTAAAAACTTCAAGCCATTAGTTTTGCTGGTCTTTTCTCGGATGCGGTCTTGTTGATCATAGGAAACACGAAGTTTTTCTCCAAGCCCCACATTGTCTGTATCAGAAACGATACAAATTTTCACACAACAATCCTTCGATGATGGGAATTTCCAACGATTTTTACCGTTCATTACTGGGTTTTGAGATCGGTCTGTAACCACCATGCTTATTCTAGGAATTCCATTTCGAAATTTAATGTTTTCTGTCATTTTCAAATTTCAAGAAGGTTCTGTTCGTTGCGATCACTGATCAGGAAACCACGAGCAATCGAACACGATCAACCATCAACACGCGTGTAACATTTCTCCACACGCGTGTAACATTTCTCCACCCGCGTGTATCACGCACATCCAACATGGCCGCTCAAGTTTGCAAGGATACCAGCGAAGCAGTTGAATTATGCCCTGCCAAAGGTCTTTATTTAAAACCAGTTACCAAGCTAACCATTGTGGTAGGCCTACCAGAAATAAGAGAAGTCGGAGTTACGATTTCAAATTGGGAAGTGATGGAAAAAGTCAAATCAATGGTAGCTCCAGCTCAGTTCACTGTTTTAAGAGTTGTTGAATCTTCATTGGAAAAAATCCGGTTTGAAGCCGAAGTCGATACTAAATCGCTGTTAACCAGAATAATCACCAAGCTGGAGGGTAATATGATAAAACTCAGTGGATTAGCTGAACCTTTGAAAGTACGTGCATATGAATCTAAGCTTAAATATCCAGTTAAGCACGATTGGGAAGCCTTTTTTCGTGATGCTAAAAACTTAAACGAATGGAAACCAGGAGAAAGGCCCGACACAATTCATTTAAAGGGCTTGCCATCCAAATGGTTTAGTGATGAGGAATCGAGTAACAAACCAAGCAAGGAGGTTATTGTTTCTGTTTTTGAACGTTATGGTAAAATACGTTGTGTGGATGTTCCAAGTTTGGATCCTTACAGGGCACGGATTACAAGAAAACATCAACCTAATTTTCAAACATTCT
Source organism: Paragorgia papillata (assembly GCA_035771165.1). Taxonomy (NCBI): domain Eukaryota; kingdom Metazoa; phylum Cnidaria; class Anthozoa; order Scleralcyonacea; family Coralliidae; genus Paragorgia; species Paragorgia papillata. The sequence continues at coordinate 2,887,306 of JAWNZC010000322.1, read as the reverse complement.
GTTTTGGATCTGATCTCCATTTTGAAGTCTACATCCAGTATGAAGACTATCAAGGATTTGTCAATGCTATGAATGGTCTAAAAGGGATGAAGTTGCTGTTATTTTCAGATGTCAATAGTGCAGCTACTGCTACTATTCAGTTTGACTTTGATAAAACTAGTCACCTTAGTGAGACTAATATTATGAAGAGAAATGCAGAAAGAAGGCTTTTGGTAGAAAATGACAGGTTAGAGGAACAACGAAAAACAAGAGAAAAGGAAGAAGAGGAAAGAATAAAGCAAATGGAGAGGAAGAAGGCTGAAGAACATGAGGCAGAATTATTGAGACAAGCTCAAGAAAACCAAAGAAAAAGAGATGAAAGGAGAAAAGCTAGGGAAGAAAGGCGAAGGCAAAAACACGAAGAAAAGAAAAGATTGGAAAGAGAAAGGAAAGCAAAGGAGAAAGAGCTGTTCATGGAAAGAAAGAGAGTTGAAGGTATGCGAGAAACAGAAGCAAGAAATCTTTTTACTGAGCTTGTACAAAGAATTGCAAGTTCTGTTGCTGAGGAGCAGGAGAGAAAAAGAAAGTGTGAAGAGGAACTTGCAATCTTGGAACAAATTAAGAAGAAGAAATTAAAGTTGGAAAAAGAATTAAAAAGAAAAGAAGAAGATGAAAGAAATAAAAAGAAGCAAATGGAAGAAGATGAGAAGCAGTTAAGAGATAAACTCCTTAAAAATCTACAGATGATGAGAGAACGAAAAGCTGAATTAGAGAGAGAAATACTTCGTAAACAAATACAAGGGAACACTAAAATGTTGTCAGTTGTTAAAACAAATAATTAATGGTTGTGACTTTATGTTGAGTTGAATTGAAGACCAAACCAGACCTTAGATATGAGGATGATTGTGTACCATACATGTAGATAGAGTTGAGAGAGGGTTGAATTGACAGATTGTTGCCTCCTCATATTTAATGACTGAAGGCAACTGGGCATGTAAATAAATGGTTAGTTAAAAATTGTGTAGTTAAATTAGTTGGATTTTTATGTGTACATGTAAAACAAGAAATATGACACAGCATTTTGGAATTATTTTAAGCTTGAGTTGCTACTGCAACTACATTACATTTAGCCAATTTTGTGTCAAAACTACATGTATTTATTTAGAAACATTATAATACAAAAGCTACTGATGTAAAATATTATACATTGAGTTAGTGCTACTGTAACTTGAAATATTTAAGGTATCTCCAATCAATTTCAAAAGTAGTTGGGACACTTGAGCTTTTCTAAATATGCTTGTTCAACATTGTCTATTTTGCAATATGTACACAATCCCTCCCTCCCCCTCCATTTACAATGTTGTCTAATGAAACATGTTAACAACACTGGTAAAATTCAGTGTAAACATGGTAACAACATTGAACAGGGGGAGTTGGAAAACCGAAAAATGATGCAAATGTCCCAAGACTTTTGAAAATGATTGTCCCTAGAGTTTTTGGAGGGGAAATTACTGATAATGGGGAAATTTTACGACGTCAGAACGCTTAAAAAAGCCTAAAAATGAACACAAATTTCTTGCGCTTCCTTTGGTGAATTTTTGCACTGGCTGCAAAAAATTCTATTAGACAAATTGTGTTTAAAGGTGATGTACAGTCCGTTCTGCGAATGTACGAAACTAATGTTCTACATCTTTATTTACAAAAATAATACTAATACCTTATTCAAGATTGTAAGCTTTTCTTGGTTCCCATTCATTACTTGTACCCAAAACAAAACATTTTCAGGAGAAATTGAAGAAATCCGAGGAGATATCCTTGCCGAATTGCTTGGTTTTCTGCCAATGATGTTGTTCCTAACGGTTTACATTGAGTAGAGTACTTCATGTAATTATCTATGAATGTTTGTTTGTGGTGACCACATTGCGGTCATGCGCAGAACGGACTGTACGTCACCTTTAAGTTTGGTGATATTGACAAAATCAAGTGAAGATTAGAACCTTACAGTACATTTATTTTGCTCTATTACAGCAAAATAAATGTACTGTAGGGTTGAAAACGTTTCTCGAAGCAATTCCGATAAGACTGCAAAGATTGATGAAATTTCATCAATGAAAACTTGAGAAATGACAGAAAAAAGATGAAATATCATCTTTTGGACTCATTGTTGCCATGACAACGATCTGCATAAGGTAACCAACAGCGCAAAATCAATTGCGAGAACTTTACTAATCTTACTGGAAAGTTTCACGAACACTCCCATAAGCATTTTGGTCGAGGTACGCACAGCGTACATGTGTCTACAGGGCCTGAGAACGAGTTTGCTGGTCGTCGCTTGTCATATGACGTGCTTGATAGAAACATCTTGAATTCACTAAGATCCTATTATTCTCATATATCTTTGATGTCGCTATGTCAGCGCTACATGGTTGCGTAAGCAACTTGTAGACGCAAAAACCTCTCAAGTCATTTTACCCAGTGATTTCGCCTCACAGTCGTTTGGCAGCAATTTTGTCCTAAATCCCTATATATACACGATTATTATTACTTTATTTTTTAAATCTTCTTTTGAATCGTCACTATAATATAACGGCCATTTTACGAATCACAGTCAAGAAAGGTTCCAGGCATTCGATACACAAAAACACAGACGTCAAAGATAAATGAGAATAAAAGGATCTTAGTGAATTCAAAGTAATCGCAGTTTTGCAGAACTCTAGTGAGTTATATGCACTGATCTCTATAACTGGATTGCTCATTGATTCAGCTCCAAAAATGAAGCCAGCGGAGATGACGAACGTGGAGTACCAAGATGGCTGCCACGGAAAATTGTCATGTTTTCGTAGCACGAAAAGAGACGAAAAAATACTTCTGCCATTGGTATCAAACAAAGAACACTGTAAAAGGTTTAGAAGGTTAGTTTTTGCATTTGTTGGTATTATTTAGCATTAAAACGTGTTATTTTGTAGTTTTTTATTCTGCCCGTTAATCGATAAAATTGCCTATATCACAAAACTCGTAAAAACCAACGAAATCAATCAATAACTTCATTATAAAACTATCTATCTACTCTTTAGAAAACTTTGAAGTAAGTATTTCCCATTTCCCCTTCTATTTTTGATTTCGGTGACATCTGAGAAGTCAGGAAAAAGTTAATACAAATAAATTTTTCATTCCATAGGCATTTGAAAGGCTGGTGCGGATGCAGAGGTATGGATGCATCATGTTAAATTTTTGTTAAACTGTTATCACATTTTAACGTTCGTTATTTTAAAATTATTGGTTGTTTTTGCTTCCTCGTTCAATTGCTAATTAGGATGGGAATTGCGGTTCTGTCACGCGTCACACGAGTTGGTAGTAAAGACGTATTAACCGAGTTCGAGGTCTGTACGGGAAAGTATTTGCCTGAGGTTTTCGTACAGACCGAACGTCGAAGGAGCGAGGTTTGTGCGATAAAACCGAGGGCAAATACTTTCCCGTACAGACCAAGCAAACGAGGTTAATAAGGAATTTATTATATGGCTATTGGTTCACTTCACTTTTAAGCTTTGAGCGTTGTTTTCGTCTTGAGAGTTTGCTGTTTACCTTTATACCTGTTAACTTTTTCATGTCGCTCATGGCCTTCTTGTTTACACCAGTTCGGCTTTTATTTGTCATGTTTTTAGATAAACAGCTTTAAAGAAAACCAGCAGTAATGTTCCAACACATTTTATTGTTCAGAATATTTGAATAAAGATACTGAGAAATGTTCTCGCCAAAACTTGCAGGGCCGAGAAAAAAGCGTATTGACCCGGACACAGACAGGAGGTCAATATCGTAAAATCCCGACCTCTCGGGAACCAATCAGCGTGCGTCGTTTTGCGAACGGACGGGAAATCAAACCCAGCCATATAATAATGCTTTATACTGCGGTACTATTAGCACTTAGCAGCTTTATATTCTGCTTGTGAGTTCGTTCGTGAGTAATCAATAGGCGCGGTACCGCTCTTTGACGTCAAAGGCCATGCATGCAATCAAATACGATAATTGCATCCAATTGGACAATTCATTTGAAGGTGAGTAGTCTCCTTCGCAGACCGTCTTATGGCTCACGTTTAGCCATAAGAACGTCTGGGAAGGAGACTATCGGGTGAGGGGAAAGTCTTTAAATGTTGTTTATATATTTTTATTAATTTGTCTTCACATTCGACATGCACAACACAGTTAGACCCCATCCACACGTATACGTTTTCCTAGCGTTTTCATATTGTTTCAGGTCATGACACCATTGTTTTCTGCTCCCCTGAGGACCGAGAACAATATAAAAACGCTATGGAAATACGTGTGGACGTGGCCTTAATCAACTACAGCTTCTCGACAAACTCATTACTAATTCATGAGCTAATTAGCCAATCAGAGAAAAATATTTGATCATGTGCATGAGTTTTGAAACCCGGTAAAGGTCGCGCAAACTGAATTCATAATTAAGAAATCAGAAAATAAACGGCACAAACAAAACAGTTTATTACCACATTTCTTAATTATAAATTCAACATGAGACATTAGATACTAATATACATCATTGTCTAAGCGAATTTTACTATAATAAACGATTGAGAAGCTATTTCATAAACTCGTGTATCGTCTTTTACCAGGGGTTACAAACACTCGAGAACAACAAAAATCACTCGGCCTATTACCTCGTAATTTTCATTGTTCTCTCGTGTTTGCAAAATATTCGAAAACAATAAAAATCACTCGGCCTGCAGCCTCGTCATTTTCATTATTCTCGCATGTTTTACAAAGACTCGAGAATTAACGGCCTCGTGATTTTCATTGTCCTCTCGTGTTTGTAACCAACCCCTGGTAAACCACTCCCACTCGTTTATGAAATATCACTTGAAATAGTGTGACCACTCTGGCATGACCCAACATTTGAAAAAGTTTATCATGATTGAGCTTGTCATTGTATCACCAAAGACAATGATTGCTTGTCATTGTATCACAAAAGACATGATTGAGCTTGTCATTGTATCACCAAAGACAATGACTGCCAATTAGATATGGTATTAATTGTCAAGTCTTCAATTAAGGTGGCTCCCTGAAGGGGCGTTTACTCAATTTTTGACAAAAACATCTGAGTCTGTAGCAAAGAGAACTTTACTAGAGCAATTTCTGAGGAATTATAGTCGTTTCGCCCCATAGTCGTTTCGTCCCAGATCGAAAAAGTCGTTTCATTCTGGGCGCTTATTCGAATCATTAACTACTACATTAATTTCCCCCAAATTGTTTCTTTTTAAAGTGCCCATGCATGAAGTGAAAATATAAATGATAAAATAACTTTTTTGCAGTGTTTCGTTTCCTTGCTTAATTTTTGGGATATTTCAGGTTGTTGGATAAGCAAATTAATCATCTTGACGTCGCATGTGCATAATGAGTTATCAGAAGTTATATATCTTTGCTATTATCAAACCAAATTACTCAAAGAAAGCATGTGGGTGTGTTTCTCCTACAAGACCAAGCATGTAGATTTTCAAGTGATTTTGGTACATGTGACGCCAAAACGTTTAATTTGCATATTAAACAAAGCAAGAAAAAAAACCAAAAGAAGTTTTCTTTGTCATAAGTGCTCTTTCAAAAAAAAAATTATTTTAACTTAATTTTCACTTTTAAGGCACTTTGTGTAAGAAAATTTTAATTTGGTGCAAGATCATCTCGAGATTAAAAAGATTCTTGGAAATACCTTCCAAGAATCTAATTTCTAATTTTTAAGAGTCCCAGGTGAGAATGAAACTCGCAACGTGAACCTTCTCATTTGGTAACTTTCCCAAATCTTTTCCATGAAACACACTAACTTTATTTATAATATTGTAGACTTTTATTTCAAAATTCAAAGTGAATTCACCTTACAAGACGACAAAATATCATCTCAAAGAAAAAGCACTCCAAAAGATGAATCAAAGTGCTTAAAAATTATGTCAGATTACAACATCATCTCTCGTCTCTAAATTCCATCTCTAATGACATAATTAAAAATGAAAAATTACAGTATTAGTTGTAAACTGTAGTATCCATTTGATAAACCAGACGGAGATGTATCAAGCAGAAAAGGGGGAATTCTGATAGAAAGATTCCCGAGTTATTAATGCCATATAAAGACGACGGAATGCTCATGCAGCCTCATCAGTTTTATGGTTAGACCGCGTTGTTTGGCATGGTACAGTACAGTTAGGGCAGGTTAGGGTGATCATCACAATGATTATATTTGCAGTTAACATGATACCCATCAGATATATTAATTAATGTTTTGTTTTGTTTAGAACAAATGCAAAGTATTCTGAGACATATATATTTACATATATTTAACTTGACAATACAATGGGTCATTTCACTTTTCTGCATAAATTAAGTTTTTAAATTTTTTTTTTATTTAACGAAAAGGTAATTATGCCTGAGTTCTGATGCATATTCCATCCAGTTATACATTGCACCAAGACTATTGAAAGGGTACTGTATATTGTTTAATTCCATAACATCTAAAATAATAAAGAATGGCTTTTACAGTTTTTTGTATCTTATTTCGTTAATGGCAGTCAGTTTCAGAAGGTCGAATATCCTAACTGTATAAGCCCGTTCTTATCTCATCTTTAACACTTTGCAAATGCAATTTTTTATAAGAGAAGATTTATTGGTGTAAAAAACAGTACAGAAACAACATTCTGGTGGAAATGGTGGTCTTGTGCAATGAGTATTTCAGTCGTTTTTATACGGTATTCTCTCATACTACTTTTCAAACACTAATATTTACTAATCATAAAGATGTTAAAATAATATTTTGTCAAACAAATTAGTGTCAATATAATTTACTAATACTGTACGATTCTACAACTTACTGTTCCAGTGTTTCAGTTTTCATCATCTCTCGCTGAAGGTCTAAACACTGGTCTTCATCTCTTGTCAGTTGGCTTTCACTGTTCTTCATTTATTCTTCGTTGCTTGGTTGTTTAATTCTTATAAAGCTTACTTCTTTTTGTCATCTTCCTCTTCAGTTTCGGACTCCTCGTAGTGTTTTTGTTTTTCTCCAGGTTTCAAAAGCGAACCCACAAGATCGTATCTCTCCATAAATTGCATCTCCCATTCCTTAAGTGAGTCCAACTGCATGCCGTTCAGATCAGATATATCGTCATAATCACCCTTCACAGCCTCAGTATCAGCACTGAATGTCGCCAAACCTCTACTAGCATCGTGACCACCAAATGCTGAATAAGGACCACCTAAAAACGAAATATCATTATATATTTATATTATAATAGTAAATACTCCTATAGTAAATTTCTCTACTGCATGTACAGTACCGATCGCCAATAAGGTAACCTCTACTCACGAGTAGTGCGTATATGCGCGTGTACTCGCACCTCTAGCAAAACTACTTGCGCTCATCACGAGTCAGTGAAAGATCAGAAAAGTGGAAAACTACGATGAAACAAGTACCGGTAATCAAAAAGATCAACTTTTCGACGTAATAAATTCAAACGAAAAAGCATTCCACTACATTTAAGCGTCCGATGGCAATATCTTTATTACATAACATATACGCAGTCGGCACGTTGTCGCGCAATGAGCACTCCTCCCATGCAGTTTAACACTTTGAAGCCTGACGACGAGTCTTTAGTCTTTATTCTGGCTAACGCCAGACGATTTTATTCAGCACAGGGAGACGTCCAGGCCTCAAAGCGTTAACTTTGTTGACATTATGAAGCAATGAAAGTGATTAAAGTTGGAATTAGGTTACCCGCGAGCAGAGCCTTCTTTTCCTTAATTATTTCTTCGCTGAGAAAGAGGAAGAAAAGTAGGCTCTGCTGTATTCGTGTTTGGCTTCGTCCAAGATTTAGGACGAAGTAACCCGTTTAAAACCCGTTTAACCGGTTCTCGTTTTGTTTTCTGCTCGGATTGGGACTGGGTTCGAGATTGTAACCAAGCAACTGACATGCATGCGCAATGGAAACCAGTCACGAATACAGCAGAGCCTACTTTTCTTCCTCTCTCAGCGAAGAAATAAGGAAAAGAAGGCTCTGCTCGCAGGGTAGAATCGGGTATGTTTTTTCCCTACAAAACTATGCATGTATTTTAATAATGTTAACAAAATGCCTGAGATATTGTCTTTTTAAGTAAAAATTGCCTTAAAATACACTAAAGTTAAAACAAGTTTGTTAAAATTTGTTTACATAATCACAAGTATTCTTTTTTCACAGATACCATCTCTGACATACCATCTCTGGCACAAGTAACTCTGGAAAATACACCATACATATGAATATCAATGTTAACAATAAAAAAATTATAGATAAGTTTTGTGGAAACCACGTAAAATATTTACTTGATGCCTATAGTCAACAGGCCGAAAGCTTAGCAAATGAATATTTTACGTGGTGTTTCCACAAAGCATACCTATATTACATTATCGCCATGAAAACTTTCAAAGAATTAATAAAAAAATTATTGACTTTTTAAGTTTTGTGATGATGTCAATGTCATGTTACCATAATTATTACAACACAACACAAAAAAACTGTTTCCTGTATATTCATACATGCATGCATGCATTAGCTTGCAGAGCTCATTCACACAACACAAATTTTGAATCTATGAATCGGTTGTCCAAGAAAGCAGCACTGTAGCACTCTACCGCACCACAATCCAGGACTTCTCTGTGCATGGTGAAGGTTTATTTTCCTGTTCAATGTGTCTATATAAGAGACCGTGACTCTGTGAGATAACAGCTCTTGTGCTTGTGGCTTATTTTATGTGCTTGTGGCTTATTTTATGTGCTTGTGCTTGTTTCGCCCCATTGGAATACCTTTTTGTTTTCTCTTTTGTACAGCTCTTGTGCTTGTGGCTTATTTCATGTATTTGTGCTTGTTTCGCCTCATTGGAATACCTTTTTGTTTTCTCTTTTGTTTCGTTCTTGTGCTTATCTGTATTTCACAAGTGTGAATCAGGCTTGAACGTACACTGAAGAAAATAAGTTGATCTGGCAAGATACAGCAATCAAAATAATTTCAAGTCAGAAATCTTTATTATCCAGATATTGCTCAAAGTCCAAACTTTTATTAGTTATTACAAATATTAAACATTGATTGCCAAATTACAAATAGTTTTATCGTAACATACAAGTTTACAGACAAGAACCACCGTAATGACGTACTGTATCATGCATGGACATGAAACTTATATAAAATTATAGGCTGTATAAAAGTTAAACTAAAGAAATACAGTAATATTTTAGACTTTGACAACTTAATCGTGAAATATATATAAATTTAGTGCTGTTGTCAAATTACGGTAAATCAGCTCAGGCAGTCAAAGTAAAAAATTGGTTGCCCCAAAACACATTAAATTAAGCCATAACTCATATCATGACTTTAAATTAATTATATTCACTTACGAAGTAGAAGGATAAATAGCTCAAAAATTGCGTATGAACTTTCTGAACGGTTTAGTTTAAATGCCTCAAGAGATAAAATATTATCTGTTAAACAAAATCCTAATGGGCTTGTCTCACCCCCCCCCCCCCCCCCCCCCCACGTGACCCTGACCTCTGCCTTATTGTGATTGGTCAATATTTGAAGCAATAAAACAGCATGCAGTGGTGCCATAGTTATACCAGATTTAATAGGGGGCAGTGTGAAAACGAGTGCCTTGAGTCTCCAAGAAGCACTTTTTATAGAGTACCATTTAAAAAGTCACAAAATTTTGTGCATTTATTTCAAATACTCGCAAAGTTACAACTTGGATAGGTGACCGCTTGGGAATGACCCCATTGTCGGGCTTGGACTCATGTGAGTAGAGTTGTAGTTGATCTCTTCTGTGCTTTGAGGGTTTTTCACCGGGTTCTCCACCGGGTTCTCCGGTTTTCCTCCCTCCATAAAATCAACACCTAACACCTAACATCTTAGCTGTGATCCATTGTGTCGTTGGCAACTGCTTGGAGCACCTTTGATATGCCTCGACACAGCCACGTTGATCTGCATCCTTCGCAATTCAGCCGCTGGCTGCAAGTAAGGATGATTAGCCCCCAGTCCTTTATCCTTTTATCCTTTATCCTTTAAACCTTGTTTCTTGTTAAAAAAATTGTCCAACGTGTGTTGTCGCTTCGCCATATTTTTTAACACATGTTATAACAGTGGTCAGTGCACATTTTTGGAAGGCTACAATATACTTCATGTATGCCTCAGGTATAGTACCCTCCCCCTCTCACTATCAGGTTATTCCCAAAGTAAATAAGCATGTATTACATTAAGTTAATACATATTTTTGACCCAGGGGGATTGCAACCCCCATAACCCCCCCCCCCCCCCCCCCCCCCCACTGGATCCACCCCTGGAAAAGTGCCCACGGTGAATATAAACCTTGTTGTTTTGCTAGTTCCTGGTCAGAAACATACTAACCCCATCTAACCAGGCTTAACTTTTTGGTGAGAGGCAGCGCACTAACAGCACACACCACCTGTGCTTATAACTAAAGCCTGGTTTCCATATAGTTCTAATATTAATATAATAATAACAAGAAATAAGTAATAACACTAATGAATGCATCAAACAAATGTTTTATTCATTCGTAGCTAAAATAACCAATGATGGAGATACTGATGTGGGAGACAATGGAGGTTCTCGTACAGTGCCAGTCGTAGTCAGTGATGCAGGTACTATACGTGGCATGCAATCTCTAAACTAAAGATATAGTGTGGTCGAATGATATAGTAAATGAACAAATTAGTATTACCGTATTTTCTGGGCGATAACCCAGAAAAGGAAACATATGTAATTAGTGCGGGTAATACCGGTAGGGTGGTGCGGGTAATCTGTTGAATTCTTAAGACACCATCACGAAGACTGGAGACCAAGGATTCTACTTTCATCTTTCAACTACTGGTGCTGTATTTTTTTTTAATTTTGTGGTCCCAAACCAAGGGAGCACGCTAGACTGACCTGTATTTCTTTTTCTTTGTTCGGCATTCCTTCATTTATATTCAGCCATTTTGAATAATGCATTATATTCATTAGCGTATCACAGGCACGGGGTACAGCCCGGTTATTTCATTTTCGGAACGCGCTCGGGTTTCTTTCAGCCCCGTAGCCCATGCCTGCGATACGCTAATGATATATACCAAGAAGAAATACAAGTCTGGTGTGCTCCCTTACCCAAACCTATTATTAGCAACTGCAGGTTATCCGATGGTGCAGGTAATATGCTGATTTATTTTTCCAAAAGTGACATTTTTGTTGCTGTGCGGGTTATTGCCCAGAAAATACGGTATATTTTAATTTTTTAGAAATATTTTAACTTTTAGATGGTGTTGACAGTGGCACTTCAACGAGTTCACAGACCACGTCAGCCTCTGTAGTTGAGGAGATCGATTTGGGGAGTAAAATTCGAGATTGTCATGGTTCCTGGGATGATTTTAAGCAGTTGGTGCTGCACAATATCTCTGACATGCAAAAAATGTAGTTGATAGTCTTCACTCCCATCATTGAAGTTACTAAGAGCCAGAAAACATGGACAGTGTCCTTCCAACACAAATGGCTTGAACAGTTCCCTTGGCTCTCTTACAGCAAAACACTAGAAGGAGGTATCTGTTGTTGCTGTATCCTGTTCCCTCAGAAAATTACCAATGGAAGTACACCACCAGGCGTGTTGGTCACTTCACCATATCAAAGGCCATACACCAAGGCACTTGGAAAGGATGGTATTTTGACATGCCATGAAAAATCTGCCATGCATCGTTATGCGACCCATCAGGCGGACTGTTTCAAGCAGACCTTCATAAATCCAGAAACCAGAGTAGATTCAAGACTGATGGAAAGGAAAGCGATGCAACTCGAAGAAAACCGAGAAATTCTATGTCAAATTATTCATGCTGTAGAGTTTTTGGCAAAACAGGCCTTGGCTTTTAGAGGTCACTGTGACGACAAAGTTGATTTTGCCAGTGAGGACACTAACAAAGGCAACTTCATCAAAGAGATCAGCCCTTAGCTATGTTCACTCATTGCTAGTATTCTCATTGCCTTAATCTCTCCATAGCAGCGACATGCAAAGTGCAGGAAGTGAGAAACCTAATTGGTCTGATCAATGAAGCCTATTTGTTCTTGGATAACAGTCCCAAGTGACAGAAGCTATTTGAGCTGACCCTTCAAAAGTATCTCTCTGACTGTTCCCACAGCAAGCTACCAGGGCTCTGTAAGACACAGTGGGTAGAGCGGCACATTTGCCTAGATGTTTTCTTGGAAATGTATGAGTTCCTAGTCACCTTTCTAGATGCCATTGTTTCCCCTCGCAAGTACCCAGATTTGGTTTCACCCACTGGAAGCTGGGGTTGGGACAGAGATACAATCACGTAAGCGCAAGGGCTGAAAGCATCACTCCAGACAGTAGCTGTTTTCTTGACAACCAAGAATAATTTAGATGAAGTCAAAGTGCTTGCATCAAAGCTGCAGAAGTGGGACGACTGGGATCAAGATATTTTTGAGGCCTACAAAATGGTTGATGAAGTCATTAAGAGAATTCAAGCTACAAGAGAGGCTATTGATACCAATTTTACCCTTTGGTACAATGAAATACAGGAACTGGCTCGGACATTAGAAGTACCAGAGTCCGCTCCTAGAAAAACCAGCCTACAAAGAAATCGAAGCAACATCCCCAGTAGCAGTCCAATGGATCACTACAAAAAGTCTGTTGCTATCCCTCTCCTCAACTCCCTTATTACTCAGATGCAGGATCGGTTTTCTGGAGAAAAAGGTCATGTCCGTCACCTTCTCTGCCTAGTTCCATCAGTACTATTGAGTACCACCGAGAATCTCGCTGTTAACATGAAACGTATGCTATATTGGGAACAAGATCTTCCTTTTCCCAAATCTTTGGGGAAGGAGCTAAGAAGATGGGAGAATATGTGGAAGGCTGTGGAAATTGAAAGGGAACCTCCGGATAATCTTCTCCAAGCACTTGGTGCATGCGATGCAGATTCCTTCCCAAACATCCACAAACTTTTAGTGACAGCCTGCACTCTGCCCATTACCAGTGGTGAAGCTGAGCATTCCTTCTCCCTGATGGGGAGAATCAAAACATATTGTATGTCTACCATGTCTGAAGATCGATTTTCTGACCTCACCATAATTGCCATGCACTATGCTGAAAGATTTCCTGTTGACGAAATCTGTAAAGCTTTCATACAAGCTCATCCAAGGAGGCTCTTTCAAGCCTCGTTATTTGCAGGCGATTGAACTAAAAATGTTTTCGATTTTTATATTATATATGTATTCTTTGAACGGTATATTATATTATATATAATCACACATTTAACATTTAGACTTTGCCCTGTGCACAAAGACACGAGGTGGTACAGCAGCTGAGAAAAGGCAGTGCAATATACCACAGCACAGGCCTTGATAAAACAATGTATTTCTGCAATTAATTACATGTATATATAGAGTGAAAATGTTCAATATATTGTTGTCTGACATTATTGCAAGCACCTGGATGGAGTTGTGCAAGAGGATATTTTAGGTTCATTGTTTTTAATTTTAAGAAGCTAAATAAAATAATGTAAAGTCACAGTGATTCAATTTTTTAATGTTTCTCTTCTTTCAATGGAAGGTCACGCATATAATTATTTGACATAATAATTGGCGTGATAATTGCATGGAAATAAAGATATAATGAACGACTTATAATAATTCTTCACAATAATGTCCAATTAATGAAATTTTAAACAATTGGATTTTTTATGGCAATTGACTTGTACTGTCTGGTATTAATGCAATTTCATTTTAATATTTATAAATGGAGAAGGCAAGAGAAGACTACATACCTGGACCGTAAAAACTCTTTCCTTTCGTTACGTCGAACACTTTCCCACAGACTGCTAGTAATACTCTTTCATTCTTTATTCCATCGTACTCGAGAAGTTCGCTTACTGTAAAATCGCGCCTCTTCATAGGAGGCAAAGTGAACCTTCTTTCTCCTTCATCTTTCTCTACTTCTTTAGGTTTAAGCAGTCTCCAAATAACAAAGACACATCCTATTAACAACAACACCTGTACAGCAGGAGGAATTGTTGAAACAAAGCTAGTCAACTGATTCCAAGCATCCATCGTTACTGGTGAGTTCGTCCTTTCTTCTTTACTCTTGTAAACACGTTTGCACATGCAGGTAAATTGTCTGCAGGCAGGCGCTAAAACACATATCCCATAATACGTCTGGGCAAAAATCAGAACAATGAAGAAACTGTTTGGAAGTATTGATAACAAGAAAACAAGAAGTTGTTTTCTCTAGTCCCTGGATTCAGATATGGACTTTGCTCTCTCCGTAGCCTGAAAAACAAACGTACAATTTCGCTCTTTGGGGGCCCTTGCGAAAGCAGCTGCTTTGCGTTTCCAGTATTTCGTCTCGACACTGCGAGGGTTTCTTAGGCCTGCGCTAATCGTCGCACAATAGACGAATTTAATTCAGATGAATTTAATTGTTTGAATTTTATTCGACGAAACTGCGACGTGTAACTCGATTAAATTCGACTCACGAATTAAATTCGTCTTCAGACGGATAGTGCGGCGACAATGCGTGTTCGAACACGACGAATTATCGTCGCGTCGAATTAAATGTTTCTCTTCTAAATGTTTTCAAGAAATTGTTTTTATGCTCCACGGGTCCAAGTAAAAACAGTTTTTCGACGTTTAACTCGACGTCGCATTCACGTCGCATTACCAATGAAGTTCGAATTAATTAATTCGAATTAACAGATGATGACCATACAAAGAATAAGCACAATTAATATAATTTACAATTCGATCTGTATACTAACCCTAACCTAACCCATAGTACGAAAATTATAAACTCGTATTTCAATCACAGGGGCGTAGTGGCCCCCCAACATTTTATCTTCAAGCGGTTTATCATAAGAAAATTAAAACACACACACAAATCACAAATGCCCACATTGACCCCATCACCATTTTGGAAATACAAACCAATAAAAGTTCAAGAAAATAATTTGGCATTCAACTATTCATTTGTCTTTATATATAGAATCAATATCAGTAATATCTTAAGAGTTTATAACTTTATATACACTTCAACTGACTTGGCTGACACACTTAAAATGGAAATAAGCAGCCGTAAGAGGGCAAGGAGAACAAGACTGAAGAATCGAAGAATAAGACCGACACAAGGACTGTGATTGAAGGAGACTACGGAGAAGCGTATAGATTGGACAATCACAATAGTAATAGGCCAACTAGCCTCCTTCGCAGACGTCTTGTGGGCTTTTCCTAAATAACCCAGGTACTTCATGAAAGCCTGACCCCAACACACACCCTAATCCTAACCAATAAATTCGTGATTCCATGTCCTACATGGATTTATAACCTTTGTTCCCGCCCACCAACGTCCGGAGCACGAAATTCCTTTCCTGAAACGGACCAATCACAGTATAACTTCCCAAATTTTGGGAAGCTGACCTATTGACCTTCAAGGTCTAATCGAGGCGTGAAACTCGAAGTAGCAAACTAAGTACAGTATATCAAGCCCTGCCTTTGGTCTTATGGAGTTGCTGGTCATATACTATAGTCGTGGTTGTCTTACCGCTTGTGAGCCTAATGAAAGACCAGGTCAACAAACTGCGAAAATCGGGATTTCTGCTGTATTCTGCGGCGGTTCTGTATCCCACAAGGCGTCTGCGAAGGAGGATATAGACATCCCGTAAAATGTATTCGCTAGATACATTTCGCCGAAACTTGTAGCCTTTTCAAAAACGTTCGCGCAGATCTATTTACATGGGCATCAAGAACACATTTATAATACCATTCTTCATAAATTTCGTAAAGTTCTAAGCTATACTACGCAAAATTAAGCTTTCAAAGAAACTAGTTCGCTTCAGACAATCTCTGTACACCTTGAAGCTTTTGTCTACAACCTTTAACTTCTCTCACGCTCTTATACGCTTTACATTGATTTTCACGCATTAGGCTTTCTGGCAGGCGTATGTAAAAAAGTAGGATAAAAGTAGGACTAGAATTTTAGGAAAAGTAGGAATAAAGTAGGAAAATATACAAAAAAGTAGGAATTTTTGGTGATTAATTCGCATGACAATACCACAAAAATATAATTTAACCTCACTTTTAATAAATTAAATATACAAAAGTGGCCTCCTCCTCCCCTACAGCCAACCTTACTTCTGAATTTCTTCATTCTCAGCAGTCCTTTTGTCTTGCAACCTCTTGCTTTTCTCTGCCGACTCTCTTTTTTCAGCTAGACGTGCAGTGTAGACACTATTAGCAGATCGTCGTGCCTGCATCAAGGCAGGGGTGATAGGCATCATGTGGGCTTGGCCTGACGCTGTCACCCTGATGGCATCTTTCGTACTAGGGTGCGCTCATTAGTTAACATTTTCTTGTTCTCAGATAGGCTTCTCTCAACCTCCGCGTTACCGTGGGCAAGGCACAAACCTGCCTTCACTAGCTTTGCAAGTACTTTGTAGCGCGGTGCTCCTGTAAAGTTATTTTGGTCAAGAACTTTCTGCCAATAGTGGTCTACTCTCCTATATTCCGTTGTTCCATCCTCTTTGTGTCCCAATATATACCAGTCTTCAGGTATGTCTTGGGCCTGGTACACCTTCCATTCGTCATTGAGCAAAGGCAACTCCTCTTCTGTGACGATTTGAGGAAGTCTTCTTGCGGTTCGTTGCACTGCCTGGATTCCTTGGTCTGCTTTCTGCAGCTGTGGATTCAAACAAGAGAGATCTTTTACAATTCCTCTACCGACAGGAAGACGATCCATTAAATACCTTGTGGCGGTCTGATATAACTTTCTCATATCAATGAGTAGCCCCTTTTCTTGCCCAGGCTTTAGCTTCTTCAAAGCCTTCTTGCGAGTGGTTTCGCCGACTTCAATTAACTGACCACTCAGCTGATTCTCAGGTTTGCTCAACTCCACCGACGTAAGCTTCTTTCCTGTATTCTCTCCAACAACACCAGGTTTAAGGAAACGAAACATGATGGTACGCAGAAGCTCCGACAGCTTGTGATACAGGATGTGAATAAGTGGTTCCTCCTTCTGGAAAAGGGTAAGGAAAGGATGGAATACTGATTCTAGATTTTGAAGAAAGTGCAGCTGTACAAGGACTTCCAGATCTTTCAGCTTCTGACAGATTCTCTTGTACCGTTCGTTGTTCTTCAGCGATGCTTCTTTCTTGTCTTTCGCCATAATTCTTGGCAAGTCGATCGATGAGGAAATACTTCTCGACAGCTTCCTTCAGAACTCTTTTAACTGCGGGAATAAGCGTAAGCCAACGACTCTGGATATGTTTGATAAACATCCCCTCATCTATAAACCCAGGCCAAGATGCGTTTCAAAAAAATCTTCTTTGCGACATGGCGATGCCTTCAAGAAGAAGAAAAGATCTAGAACAAGCTGTTCGGCTTGTTCTCCGAATGCATTCAGACAAGGTCTGAATGCATTGTGAACGATGTGCAAGTTGCACGGAATAAAAGGAAGAATCCCATGCAGGCCACTCTCTTTCATGTGTTCATTGATCAAATTCCAAATTGTTTTATTAACATTAGGGCCATCAGATCCTAGACTAATCAGCTGTGCTAATGGCAACTGACAGCCTTCCTCTTGCAGTGTTTCCAGGATAGCTACGGAAACATCTTTCCCTTTGGCATGCCCAAACATCAGTGCCTTCAAGAACTGCACACGAATTTCACCGGTGGCTTCAGACCAGTATCGCAGAAGCAATTTAAGTCACACTGTTTGCGGTTCTGTGAATTCGCGGTTTCGTCATACTGCAAGGTGAACGCACTTTTTGTTTCACGGATTGAAGCACACATCTCTCGTCGGTAATGTGGTCCCAATCCATCAGAAAGGAGATACGATACTTTGGGTTTGCTCATTGAAAAATGCTCAGCTACATCACCAGGCAACATTTTCTTGAAAAGGGCAGGTGTTTCATCACATGATGAATAGATATAGTTACTTTGAGCAACTTTGAGACCCCACAGAATTTCTGCAGTGGCAATTTTCTCCTGAAGACTAGGACTTTGTATCACACATGTTGTAGATGCTGCTGCACTTGATGTAGGCGCTTCATTATTTAAAGGTGGACAATTACTTGATGATATGGTAGAGGTAGCTTCTCTTTCCAGGTGTCTTTGGGTTTTTCCAAATCGTGCAGCTGCTAAATCAGAATGCTTTTTTCCTTCAGCGTGATGAAGGAGTTGTTTAAATCCTGAGTTATACTGCACTGTATTGACTTACAGCACAATATATATATACGCAATAGGCTTTATGAGGTGAACTTCTGTCTGCACAGCACCATAGCTTCACTTCGTTCCCAGCATTATCGATTTTAAGTAACCAGGATTCTTGAAATTTGGTAAGATTTGGCATTGTTCAGCACTTAAGAGTTCATGAATTTCCACTTGTTTCTATCAAACAAAGTTGCGTTTATTCGCATAATTCATGTACTACCTGAAAAAAAGAACAAAAACAGACTTGAACATAGTTGGTACTAATCCTGAAGATCTACATAGGCAGTCACACAAAGGAGAGGGGATGGAAGTTTAAATGAAATATGTACATTAATATTTCATTTGTGCACTGACGATTTTATTTTCACCAGTAATTCTGGCATAAATTCTTTCAACTTCAAAGCTGATTACAGCTTTGAAGGAGCACCTATTTTACGTCCCTCAGTTCGCTTCATTGAGACTTTATTTGCAATATTACATATTAAGTTACATACCTGTTTATGTTTGAAAAAAGTTCATTTTTTTCACCTGGCAGTTTCAAGACAAAGCATAATGATTTCCCAAAACAGTTTTTAAAAAGTAGGATTTTACGAGAAAAAGTAGGAAAAAGTTGGAAAATCAAGCAATTTTTAACAAAAAGTAGGAAAGTGCAAAAAAAGTAGGAAAATGTAGGAAAAGTAGGATGGCAAGAAAGCCTGGATTATTTATTTTTATGAGCAGAAAGAACATAGTCAAAACAATATTCTTCGTAAATTTCGTAAAGTTCTGAGCTATATACCGGGTGGCGCAAAAAAAGGTTCCCCCTCTTTGACTCATTGTAATTAAAAAACTGAAAAAGCTATCTTATACAAATAAAATTTATTGAACGTAGTTATGTCTAACTTAAATTTTGATGTATGCCTTGCACATTTCTATAAATTATTAGCCGAGATATAGGCGTTTAAACTCAAGGTTGCATTTTTGGAAGAAGAGACAAATGGCAAAAATGGCGACTCAACGAGGTTGTTTGCAAATTGCACGATAGGTGTTGACAAACAATCTAAAGTAAAGTGGGTTTTTTCAGATATGCGGTGTTTACATGTTTAAAGATTAGAAGAATAATGCATTAGAAGTATCTTTTAAAGATACCAATAATACTGCTCATCGTTCGAATAAATTGGCAACAAGATGGAGCTCCTTCTCACACGAGCAATGCAACCATACGCTATCTCCCTGGCCAATTTCCAGATCGGCTCATGAGTAAACGCGGCGATTGGCCCTGGCCTCCACGCTCCCCTGACTTGACCGTGTGTGATTTATTTCTTTGGGGATAGTTATAAGATCAAATTTGGAACGTGCCTACTCAGCAACAGCCAAGCAATTTGAGAGAGCTTCGAGAAGCGATTATTATGGCGTGTAACAACTTGGAGCAGGAAATGATCGAAAATGCGTTCGACTGCATGCTTTCCCGCGCAAGACGTTGTATTGAGGTTGATGGGCATGCATTTCCTAATGAATGAGAATTTATCGGACGACGTTGACAAATATTTGTTCTTACTTTTGCGTGTTTCTACCATTTTATTACCATGATGCAAATTAATAGACCATTTTTGCCATTTGTCGCTTCTTCCAAAAACTCTACATTGAGTGTAAACGCCTATATCTCGGCTAATATTTTATAGAAATGTGCAAGGCATACATCAAAATTTAAGTTAGACATAACTACGTTCAATAAATTTTATTTGTATAAGATAGCTTTTTCAGTTTTTTAATTACAATGTGTCAAAGAGGGGGAACATTTTTTTGCGCCACCCGGTATATAATACGCAAAATATTAGCTTTGAAGTAAACTAGTCCCGGCAGTTCGTACAAGACAATCCTTGTACACGTTTCAGTTTGAGCTTTTGTTTACAATCTTTCTCTTACGCTCTTTATACGCTTTACACCGACTTTCACGCATAATTATTTGCATGGGCAGAAAGAACATAATCAAAGCATTATTTTTCGTAAATTTCGCGAAGTTCTAAGGGGGCGATTACATGGACCGGGCTGGCCCGGTTAACCGGGGTAGCCCGGTTAACCGGGGTAGCCCGGTTAACCGGGGTAGCCCGGTTAACCGGGCTAGCCCGCTTTATATATAAAACACATGTTGTTTTAACATTTCGATTACATGGCAAGCGGGCTAGCCCGGTTTGCCGGGATCTCGGTTGTCGCAACCGGGCTAGCCCGGTTAACCGGGATGAAAATGTCCATGTAATCGTTTTCAGCCCGGCAAACCGGGCTGAAAAACTGTTGAACTCGCTTCGATACGCGTTCGTTTGCTTGACTGTGTGAATAAATAGTGCTGAAAGGAACTGAAATAGAACATCAACGTTGTTTGTGTGTTTTGTGATCAAAGCGAAGATTTAATAAATTAATTAGTCTTCGTGAAGACGCTTTCCTGGGTTAGCTAAGACTTTAACAATCTTTTTAGTAACGATGGGCTTACAAAATAAATAATAGACTAATTAGTGTAAAACTGAAGTAAAACTAACGTAGATTTGCCCTTATTTACTTGATAATTGCGAATTTCGGCCTGAAATCATCCCGGCTTACCGGGCTAGCCCGCTCCATGTAATCGTTTTGTAAACTCATCCCGGTTAACCGGGCTAGCCCGGTCCATGTAATCGCCCCTTAAGCTAAACTTTTCAAAATATTAGCTTTCGACTAAACAAATTTCACATAACAACACTCGCCCAGGGCCGGTTTTATTAATATATTTAGCACGACAATGGTTTAATTTGATTGGTTCCTGTACACAAAGAGAAAGGAATTTCGTGCTCCGTAGAGCAGACGTTGGTGGGCGGGAACAAAAGCCCACAAGACGTCTGCGAAGGAGGCTATAGGCCAACCAGCTAAATTTGAAAATACAGATTAACAGAATATCCAAACCCTGGTGGGTCTGGATTGGACGTCTGCGGCGCAGGCTACAGATTAGGGACTTAAGCAAGCACAACGCGAACGTCACGACGACGACCCAAACAAAGCGTTGAATAATTTGCAGTCCCAAGAGTAATCCCAACACCGTCCTCGTTGCACATACAATGTCAACGCATGAAGCGTTTTCACGTTTTCAAGACAACGTTTTGGCGAGGAACAGCAAAAGCTGTTAGTTTACTTAGGCGTTAATAATCTATCATACGTTACGTTGTTGAAGCTATGGCTGCCTTTTAAAGATCTTACAAAATACATAAAGCATACAATATATGATGTCCTGATCCATGGTTTCTTTTAAATGTAGAAACTTAATTGCCATCGTTGTCCTAGCTTGCTTCAAGGGTTATTCCGTATCTGTTTTGGTTTTGGAAATATTTGGACCAAAGACAGCCTGCTGTCCGCCATCTTGGAATAATTTTCGATACGCATGTGACATCATAACCAGGGTAAAGTGAAATTTTTTTCTTGCCAACCTTATGACATTATGAGCTAGAAACTCGATTTTGTTGCGCTATTTCCATTTTACATTGACCCACAACATTTAAAAAGCCTTCCGTGGAAATTTGGTCACCCACGGAGTAGTTTCATCAGGTTTACCCTGACCCAATATTACAACAAGATGGCGGACAGCACGCTGTCTTTAGTCGAAATATTTCCAAAACCAAAACAGATACGGAAAAATTTTTAAAGGTCTTCTTATACCATTTGACGAGTTCTTTCAAATGAGATTTTTATTGCCAATACCCTTTAAGGTCCCTGTAATGTAGCGATGAAAACGAATATGACATTGTGCTGTTGTAGCTACTTCTTTTAATAAGAAAAATCACAACATTATTTCATCTTTACTCATGCTGCATGGTAAAAACTCCATGACTGTTGTTCGACGTCAGTTTCTTCTTGGTCGCATATACTATTTACGCTTATTTGGTGCACATAGCTTATATAATATATATGCGCACAGAACGGGTACTGCTGTTTCTTGCAGGCTGTTGTTCTCTTCAGTGCTGCATTTGGGTACATTGAACTGGAAAAGACCGTGACCGAAACCTTGGCCAGTGGGTGACAGCACCATAACGCAACTCTCTTGTCCATAAGGTGAGTATTGGTGGTGGTTGGAACAAATACACGTTAGTTTCACCTAACCCAGTTTGATACTTTTAGTACAGAGAACTTTAGTCCATGATATGGTCCACTGGCCAATTATTGCTATATCTTTCCCACATCTTGCTAAAGACAATTTCCATGTCAGAGCAGTACTGTTCGATGTCGAACAAGGGACTTTCTAATCTGCCATCCCAGACTCGTTTCTTTATGTCAGCATAACTAATAAAATAAAAATAACAGTCACAATGACAGGCCGCACTGTCGCCAGACACTCAATTCGCAGTAATAGGGGTGCATGGGAAGGGGTGGATGGTTGGAGGGTAGGAGTGTATCCTTGGATATCCTACTGTAACTCCGATCGACGCTGGCGAAAATTCCTAGGATTTCTGGGTAGCATTTGCCCACACGCCTTATAAACGGTTAATTAACTTCATTTGCTCGCCGAAATAGCCATAGTGGTAACAGTATTAACCTCTTTGGTTAGTAGTGTTTTCAGCTTGAAGTTGGTAAAGTTCTTTCGTTTGCTTTTGCTGTACAAGCTGTCGTAAGTTAAACTCAGAGAAAAACTCTGAGCTCCAGACGGGACTCGAACCCACAACCTTCCGAATGCCGGCCGGACGCTCTCACCATTGAGCCAATGGAACTCAGATGGTAGACCGAGGTTGTTTTTCGATATTTATACTTGCAGGAACTAGTCAAACCTCATTCTCTTGGTACGTGCGGAAACATATCAGACGTCTTTGTAGAAACCTCAACTCCCTATTGCCAATATCTCATGGTCTGATATTTTCCAGTACATACCTCGTTCTTAGTTAACCTTCTTTTATACTCTATTACAAAAGCAAACAGGAAGACCTGTACAGAAAATCGTCCCCCTGATGCAAGCAAGCAAGCAAGCAAGCAAGCAAGCAAGCAAGCAAGCAAGCAAGCAAGCAAGCAAGCAAGCAAGCAAGCAAGCAAGCAAGCAAGCAAGCAAGCAAGCAAGCAAGCAAGCAAGCAAGCAAGCAAGCAAGCAAGCAAGCAAGCAAGCAAGCAAGCAAGCAAGCAAGCAAGCAAGCAAGCAAGCAAGCAAGCAAGCAAGCAAGCAAGCAAGCAAGCAAGCAAGCAAGCAAGCAAGCAAGCAAGCAAGCAAGCAAGCAAGCAAGCAAGCAAGCAAGCAAGCAAGCAAGCAAGCAAGCAAGCAAGCAAGCAAGCAAGCAAGCAAGCAAGCGAACAATGAATCAGGATGAATAAATGAATGAAATGGAATAAATTACTTACTATTCAGTATCGTTTCCTAGTCTTATAGCAATGTTTTCATAGTCTTCTCTTGATCTGGCAACAAGTTCTGGAACGCCAAGGGTATATAGTTGCGATGCCGCCACTCTGGAAGCCAAAGTTTCTAGAGGCAAGGTAACCATTGGACAACCAGCCCAAAGAACGTCCATTCCAGTAGTATGGCCGTTGCACAGTGGGGTGTCAAGACAAACATCAGCAAGCTGTCCCCTTCGAACATGTTCCTCTTTTGGAGCGACAGGTGAAAAGATAACACGTTCCGAAGGCAAACCTAAAGCTTGCACGTGGGCTTTAATGTTTGGTTCACCAACGGCGGGAAAACGAAGCAACCAGAGAACACTGTTTGGTACGTGTTTGAGAATATTAACCCAGTTATTCAACGTAGCAGGTTCGATCTTGTAAAGCTGATTAAAATTGCAGAAGACAAAGCTATCTTCGGGAAGACCATATTGAGACCGGGTAGTCAACGGCCACACTGAAGGCACTCTTTCGCCGCTGTCTTTGCAATTCTCGTAGTCGCGACTTTTTCTTTCAACCAGCTTGGCAACTTTGTAATGGAGATTTACGTCAACTTCACTGACTAATTTCTGCGACGGCTGGGAATTATGGAAATTAGACTGACTACTACTTGTATTGTCACATGCTGTACGTAAGAGCTGCATAAGATGAGGAAACATTTGCTTGTGATCACCAACAAAGAATGTGTTTGGCATGTAGGCAAACTTCTCAGAGTACGAATCCTCGTGTTCAAATGCGGATGTTACACGATCTGTCAGGATATAATCCATGTATGGAGCACCACTTGTGCCAGGGTATCCCAACCACATTACCTAAAGACAAAAATAATATATAAACTAAAACTTAAAGTGTCCATTCTTAGTCAGCAATTGGAAAACGAAAGGGAATAGTTTCATCCTTAATTATAGTTGCTGGTGAATCGTTAGCTTTTATTTTGGTTGTTTGTCTTGGTGACAACTCATATTAGCCATTTTGGAATTGCGCTAGAGACCTGGGGATAGTAAGGTTGACAATGCATCCTGGAACTGTTTTGGGGAACGGGTTCTTCGTTCACGTCCCCCAATCTCGTTCCCAGAGCCCACGTTCCCCAACCGGGAAACGAGAGACTCTGGGATAATCCGTTTCAAATCGTTACGTTATTGGCTGAATAGTGAGCATGAGTTGGTCTGAAGTGACCGGAAGTAGAATTAATAAAACCAAAATAACAAAGATGTCGGACGACAAGACTCCAGTGAAGATGTTGCCGCGATAGATATCTTCGCCGTATGTGTGTAGATGCTGTAATTCGAGCTTCGCCAGCAACCCCATTGACTTGTTTGGGGAAAAGTCAAACAAGGAGAACATACTATCCAGATTCCGCTCGGATATTTATGCATGCGTACCTCAACCGGAATAACAAGAATCCTGTGATTTGAAACGGATTATCCCGGAGTCTCTCGTTTCCTGGGTGGGGAACGTGTGGTCTGGGAACGAGATTGCATAGCCCCCAAAACAGCCCCATGATGCATTGTCAGCCTCGTTATCCCCAGGTCTTTAGCGCAATTCCAAAATGGCTAATACAACAAAATGTTTGCTGCCTATCATATTTCGGGTGTTCCGGAATCTACGTCACAACTTTTCTTCACCCTAGTTTATCGGTATGCGCGGTCGTGAACATATGGCTGTTAACTTCAACTTGATGCAGGAGATAGAGGATTTCACCAAATCCAACATTTTTTCGAGGAAATACTCAAACAACTTACAATATTTTCAAGAATAAAAAATATTTCCAAATCTAAATTTCCAAAAGAAAAATTTCCAGACTCTTGATATTGTTTAAAGTGGTCAACACCAGGGCGCTATAAAACACGGGCGGGGAAACGGCAATGGGAGCCCTGATCTATGTGTGATGCGCGTACCCCCCGCATATATCACTTCGAGCTTCGATTTAATTTCATTTTCGAAAGTAGAAGAAACCATGAGCGAAGAAAACTGAGACGGCTGAAAGAAGATGCTAAGAAACCTCCGCATTAAAAATTACATTAATGATGAAAAAAAAAAAGATTCACTATACTTGCATGTTTATATGGCTGATTCAGATACCTCAAGACGAAGCCAAAGACTGTACCTGTGGTCTGTGAAAGTCAAACCTGCATGCTACCAAGTATATGTGTCGTTTCCAGCTTTTTTTAAGTCGTAATCTTGCTTTATTTGCTCTATAAATGTTATTTTGATGAACTATATATACCTATACATACTAGTTATAGTCTTGAATGAATCTCAAACTTTAGGAGCTACAAAAAAATAGTCAAACTTCAAGCGGCCGTGATTACCAACTGTATCTTATTACTGTAATCTGTAAATAATGGACTTGACTGATCAGATGTGTTTAAAACGGAGACAGAAGTAGATGGTAAGAGACACTTCATTACTCTTTTTGTATGTAAAATATCTATAACTATATTATCGTACGTTGTTGGTCGCTTGTGCAGTTGTGCTGTACGGATTTGACTAGAGTACTGTCTTCGGCATTCAACAACTGTAATATATAAATTTTCAGATATAAGCTTAGTATGATCGAATTTTGTCTGCAAAATGCAATAATTGTAGTTACCAGTTTCTCGTACACATATATAATGTTAATCTGCATGCATGGACGTAAGAGTGTTTTTTAGTTTCATGTTTTTTTCTTTAAGTGTTATGATATTATCTAAACAAAATGTGCTGAACTGTATAAGATTGTTTACTCTGGATATAAACACAAAGCCGAAAACGTTCTCGATTTTTATTGTTTCTTTTAAATGCTTTCCGCTAAAATTTGAGCAAGCCTGTTGTTAACGTCTATAGTATTTCTGTGGACATAAAATTTGGCAAACAAAGAATAATATAATCTTGTTTTTACCGTCGTAAACTAGCTTGAGTCGCATGCAGACATAGTGATGCAGACTTGTAGTAAACTTTGGCATTTTTATTTACGTCATTTGGTTGAAATTTGTTTTAAAAGTTCTCCTCGTATGTTTAACACTATTGGCAACAGGGTTTTAGTACTGTGTATATATTCATGTGATTGCTCTTTAAAAGAAGCAAGGGGTTTTAAACTTGAAAGTGTTAGCAGTTTTTCAGTTTATAAAGCTATAGTCAGTGGCGACTGGCGAGAATGGAAAAGAAAATTTTCAAAAATGGGTTAGCGAAATGTCAATTTTACGAAAAAAGCACAAAAAAGCACGTTCGGTGACTATGTCAGTTCGAAAGCCTATTTAATTGTCTTTACGTTGGTGTATTCAAATTCACTTTTGTCAACCGATTCGCAGAGAAAACATGATTTTAACGGCGTGCGCCCTTCAAAAATTGTAAATTTTTAGGAATTTTTTCAACTCTCCCGGTAAACAATTGTGCTTTTATTAATCTAAAATAAAACCTTGACAATATATAATTAAAACAAATTTAATCTGAAGGAGTTACTTGTTCTTTATTTGTGTTTCTAATGGCAGTAATAAGTTTTCTTCCTTTTCAAAAAGAGGAATTTATCTCGGGTACTCTTTACCTTTTTGGTCGCCATTCAAATTGTGTTTTTGTTGATTTTCAGAGCCCAAGCGCGCTCGTGCCAGTCCTTTGATGCATCACACATAGCTCGCCAAATTATATGCGCGTTTCCCCGCCCGTGTTTTATAGCGCCCTGTCAACACGAAAGCAATACGCTATTGCACACATAATCTTATGTGAACCCATGGTAAGAATTTCATGCATAAATGTGAAATATTTCTGAAAATATTACAAATATTGGCGCTCGCGTCCTTTAAATTTCAGAATTTGTGAGAAAAAAACACGAAAAAAACAACCGATTTTAGAGGTTGACTAGACTGTTCAAATAACAGTTAGGGTTATACCCTAGGTGCCAGAGGTTTTTCGACGCTCGTGGGGGATAACGGTAGAAGTTAGATGGGATGACTCTCTGGGACCTTTTCCGAAGGCTGCGCCAAGTGACGTATTGAACTTTACTGCGCATCCCACAAGCTTTGGAAACGACTGTGGACCATAAATTGAGAATTATATTAGGGGTCGTCGGAGGGGACGGGGAGGACAGAAAACGTACCTTTTTTAGGTTAGGGTGAGGGGGTTCTACTGGTTAGGGTTAGGGGGGTGTTGGGATAGGTTCTCATTAAAAACCATACTTTACAAGGCTACATCTTCGGAAAAGGTCCCAGAGAGTCATCCCATCTAACCGCTTCCGGGGATAACGGGGACACACGAGGAAGCCATTAGGGTTAGAGTTTAACTACCATTTTAATTAATGATTTAGTGATTTAATATTTCTATTGCGCAAATTAACATGTGGATATGATCAAATGCGCATTACAATGTTATGGGTGGCTTATCAGGCAATTTAGAAATTTTCACCGTGGCCGTGTTGAGGCATATCAAAGGCGCTTTATGCTGCCGCCAACAACACAGTTCAGACCACGGATCTCAACTAAGACTTAGGTGTTGATTTTACGGAGGGAGGAAAACCGGAGAACCCGGCGAAAAACCCTCGAAGCACAGGAGAGATCAACTAAACTCTACTCACATGGTCCAAGCTCGAGAACGAGGTTATTCCCAGACGGTCACCCATCCAAGTACTAACCCCGTCCGACCGGGCTTAACTATTGGTGAGAGGCAGCGCGCTAACAGCACACGCCACCTGTGCTCCCTGTAAAACTGGATTTAAAGTTAATTACTATATTCTAGGGTTCTACTTCATGTATTTGGCCGGGTTTAGATATTTGCCAATATTGAAGATAGTGTGATATTCCCCTGAGTCATCAATTGCTACGATTCTGAAGAAACACAAATACAGTAAGAAATTATGTACCTGAATTGGACATGGTTTTAAAGCGAATATTTCATTTCTTGCTCCCTTGGTGTAACCATTCATATTAACCAAGATATGAATACCATCAGCGTTAATACGATCAGCAGCTGCTCCGTGGCATGGCGTTTGAGATAGATCTATAAAATGATCGGCTTCACGTGATATCTTCTTAAAAAAACTCGTATTGTCGTCCGCGGTAAGCGTGTAGCAAAAAATCTAAGTAAGAAAACAAGTACCACAGCTAGCGTAAGAAGTATAACTATGCATATTAACAAATATCGCGATTAGTATGTTTATATACAGTACCAATATTCCAAACATTTCCCCTGACTAAAACTATATCTTGAGATCAAAGTCGGTCCAAATAAAAACTCAGCTGTCATTGATAAATAGTGATTCACAATCTATATATTATTTGACCTATCTTCAGTAAAGCTATATCAATATGCATTCAACGTGTAACCATCATGTTACACGCATAACCAATTTCTATTCCATCTCTACCCCTACTCCCACCTTCAAGAATTACCAACAACTTACTTCAACTTTTGAGCGATCATGAAAGCCAGGGATACTTTGCATAAGGTGGGATGTTGGATGATTACCAAAGTCACTGGAGACATAACCAATTCTTAAACGACCATCACTATCTTTCAAGTCTGTTGGATATTTGAACGGTTGCTTTTTAAGCAATGCCACCTTGATATAAAAAATATGTGTTATAAAAAACAAGTTAAGACTGACAAACGTTTCCATATCAGACATAGGTAAAGAATATGGCTTGGCTTTTAAATTAAGTTGCACAGAGTACGTTGTGTCTCCGAAACTGTAGCAGATAGACATGCTTCCCTTGCGACTTTTGCGGCGAAGCAATGACGCGACGCTCGGCCTTTCGAAGTGGTGCCTGGCGTGTCGCATCGACTACAGCGACGCTCTGATTATAATGTAAACGACAAAAACGTTGAATTGTTGCAACATTTCGGTAAGTTTATTCAAAATGAAATCGTACAGAAAAACTGATTGTACATTATTAAACTGACATAATCTGCGCTCTACTGCAGACGGAAACTGTTTACATTCGTACGGAAAGAATTTTAGAACGGGCATAAAACTTATCCGAAACAGCGTAAACGTATAACCTAATACTAATGGGAACAACAATATAATTCCCCAAACAATGTACTTGAATAACGGCCTTCGCTCGAAGTAAAACAACCGTTAACATTTTCCATTTTTATTTAGAACCCTATTAATACAGACAGCTTTTCTACTCCTTTGCATGCAGTATTAACATGCTCCTACTGTTTGCAAATTTTGTTTTAATTATTTGAATGTAAATCTT
Source organism: Paragorgia papillata (assembly GCA_035771165.1). Classification (NCBI taxonomy): domain Eukaryota; kingdom Metazoa; phylum Cnidaria; class Anthozoa; order Scleralcyonacea; family Coralliidae; genus Paragorgia; species Paragorgia papillata. Next base: position 2,857,527 of record JAWNZC010000322.1, on the reverse strand, counting down.
GTGCTTTTCCAATTAAAATAATTATTTCCTCTTACTGTACCTTCTCTATGCAAAGATTACCATGCCTATTAGCAATCTTCTTTCGAACTTCACTAGCCAATGGGTAGAGCATACTGTGATGAGGATGAACTGATGGAAGACGGTTTTTATCTAGTTGATCATTCACAATGTTAATCAACTTTTTCATCCTTGTATCGTAATCAGACCAATCACAAATTATCTAGCAAACAGATAACAAAATTTAATTAGGAATTAAAATTTAAGAGTCGAATCTCCCACAAGGCAGACAAAATGTTGTCCGCGTACGCAAGGTGTCTGTTTACAAGTACCCGTAAATGGAGGACTGAATTCAATCCAAATGTTAAAATAGATAGTGAGGTATATGCATTTTATTGTGGATAAAATACAATACTACCATTTACGTTCAAGCTTGAAGCATGAACTATTTCGCACGTTTGTTTACGTTTGAAAAGCTTACGTTTGACTAATTAACTTCCTCGTTTTGACCAATGAAATGCTTGTGTGTTTTTTTCACACGTGAATTTCACGTAAACAAACGTGCGAAATAGTTCATGCTTCAAGCTCAGTGGCGTCGTGGAGGGGGGGGGGAGGGGGGGGGGCAGAGGGGCTGTAGCCCCCCCCTACTATTTGATATTTGTCGGAAATTTTCAAAATTTTGTGGTTGTCGGAAAACTTGATCATCAGTTGACAATAGATTGTTTACAATAATGTAATGAATTACTAGATCGGCTTATTTCGGCCAGTTTGTTCATGTTGTCAGCCACAGTGAACTCACATTATCCTGCCAGGCATTTGTCATAACTCATAGTAATGCTACCTATTTCATTATAAAATAAGTTAGCGCGTGAACAATAGAACAAGGCAAATTTCGCTGGATAACTTCGCGTTCTTGTCGGCCGCTTTTTTAAGCATGTGTACTTCATGACAAAATAATAGGCATACATGGAGTCTTGTAGTTGTAAATATTAAGTGTGGAAACGTAACATCTATATTAAAGTGATTCAAACTTTCATGTCCTGGACTCTTAGTACTTAATGCTATATCTTCTTCTGCGTGGACACGGAACGTATAATTTAGATTGAAGTGATTCAAACCTGTAGACTGTTAACCTACTGTATACTGTAATTTTTTAGATCAGAAAACATTGTGATGAAATCGCTATAATTTCTTTTTTGAAAGATTAAGAAAAAATACACCTGTTGGAAAATTTTGGACTTGAGCCCCCCCCCCTGTTGAACAGTTCCCACGACGCCACTGTTCAAGAATCATTTCTGGTTTACAATTCTAATCTTTGAAATCCTTCAACATTGTTTACAAGGTGGATCACAACGTTGTTCACCGTTGGTAGTACTGTACAACGTAACGCAGTAGACGACTTGAAACTCAATATTGTACGTTTTTTATGCACGCAGTTGACACTAACCTGCAAACAGTGTGCAAGATTACAATATGCATCTGGAAAATCTGGCTTAAGCTTCAAAGCAGTTCTGTACGACTGGATGGCTTCAGAAATGTTACCTGCATCCTAGAAACGAGATACAACTGGGGTAAATTTTCATGTTATAGGCATCCTGGGTCTCCCTTGACAAGTAAAATCGTCTGGCATTAGCCTCAGAATGCCAAAGAGCCAATTCAGTAGTCGAAGTAGTACTCTCCTGGCATTACCACCTTATTATATATACAGAACTCGCGATCAAGCTCTCGGCAACGCCCTCCGTGGCTCAGTGGTCAGAGCATTGCACTAGAATCGCAAGGTCGTGGGTTCAATTCCTGCCGGAAGGCCTGTGTAGTTGCATTTTTCGCAACTGGTTCCGGTTTGGTCTTAAAATGTATATATTCTACACTCGAATTTTCCTTCACCCAAAATCCTTAGAAAATGTTCAGAATAGCTTTACCTTGTGAACGGATGCTAAATTACTATGTGCATCAGCAAAAGCTGGATTAATCTGAATAGCTCGAGTATAACAACTGATGGCTCCTTGAATGTCTTGCATTTCTTTCAATGTATTACCCATATTAGAATAAGCATCAGCAAACGTTGGATGAATTCTAAAAGCAAAAATTCCAATACAAAACATTTCAAAATATGACGAAAACACAGAGCAAATCAGTAATGTCTGTGGTTTTATGATAAAAGATCCTCCTGATTTACATGAACTTGAGCTTTGATTTTCTCAGCTAAGACAATATGTTTCAAAATTACTACGCCAATAAACTTACTAGATGGGTCGTTTTTGAAGCTATTCAAAGCATTCACAGTAACTGTTTTATCAGATCTAAAACACTTGGCTATATCTTGTTTTTTAAATCTGATAAAACACTGCCGCTCATAATTATTATAATACTTAAAAAATAATCCCCACATAAAATTTTTTGTAATCTTCTTGCAGATGTGTAATTATGATTGGCCATATTTATGAACACAAACTGAATTTTAATAATAACTACTTAATAACCGAGAGTGAGGTCTTTACGGTAAAATATTAAACCGAGGTCTTGCTGTATTGACCGAGCGATATCGAGGTAATACGTTCAAGACAGAGGTTTAATATTTTACCTTCAAAAGCATTAATAATTCATGAGGAAAATTAAAAAGAAATTAAAGTTTAATCAGTGTCTTTATATGTGATAAAGATACCTCCTGATTTACATAAACTTTAGCTTTGATTTTCTCGGCTTAGACAAGGTTATTTTTCAAACTTACTACGCCAATAAACTTACCAAGTGGTTCGTTTTTGAAGCCGTTCAATAAACTCGCAGTTCGTGTTTTATCAGATATAAAAACACTCCTGCTCGTTTATTAAACAGTACGTAAAGACCTCACTCTCGGTTATTAATACTTTTTATTTCAAAATCAATCTTGTATTTCTTTGTCTTCGCTTCCTTTAACTTCGTCAAAACATCGAACTAGCGTTATTTTCTGTAACCAAACAGCGCATGATTTTACCGGAAATAATCCGTGCCATATAATAAAATAAGTTAATTAATATTATATACTGTATTATGTACAAAGATACCTGATAGCTTCTTTGTAGTGCATGAGTGCTTCTTGAAGTTTTCCTTGTTGTTGCAATATACTTGCCAGGTTTGAGTGAGCTGCGGCAAACTCAGGAAAAACCTAACCAATAAAAATACCAAAATGAAAACTGTATGTAGTAAAAACTAAAATTAATTATGAAATACAATTCAAGTAAGGGTGGATCCAGATAAAATATGAATACATTATACAACAAATTTAATTTAACATCCAGTGGTTGTCAGATTATAAACACATTTTGGTACATCGATATTTCAGTATTAGTGGTACTTTTTTCTATATATCAGTATCATGAGTATGTTTCTTTCACATTGGCTAATACCAGACACTTATAAAAAGGTCTTTAATTAGAATACATCAAACGTGTGTCTTTACAATCAAATTACTCCTAAGGATTTTTCAATGTGGCCGTGTCGAGGCATATCAAAGGCGTTTTAAGCACCCGCCATACGACACAGTTCAGACCACGGATCCCAGCTAAGCCCTAGGTGTTGATTTTACGGAGGGAGGAAAACCGGAGAACCCGGCGAAAAACCCTCGGAGCACAGGAGAGACCAACTAAACTCTACTCACATGAGTCCCAAGCTCGAGAACGGGGTTGTTCCCGGACGGTCACCCATCCAAGTACTAACCCTGTCTAACCAGGCTTAACTATTGGTGAGAGGCAGCGCCCTAACAGCACACACCATCTGTGCTCCCCATGTCAAAGAGAAGTCACCTTGGTAATTGATAAGTGATAACCACAAGCAGCATCTCATTTTCAAACCTCAAGACCTTAACAAAGGTTTTTCTTTATTACTTTTACTTATGCACTCTAGTTTCTTATTAAATTCCTGTTTTCTCTACCGTTTTACTCACACTGATAGCCCCTTGAATATTTAGCCTCGTCAGTTCTCCCTCCCCCACAATCTGGTTGCCAACTGAAACTTGCAAATGTTTATCAACTTTTAAAAAAAAAGAAACAGGACAACATATTGTGTATTTTCCTTGTAATTTTCTATGGAACCTGGATCTAATTCCTGTCTCGGATTACAGATTATATCATCATCATTCTTTCATTAATGTCATGAGAGAAAGAAATAATGAGTCAACACAAGTTCAAGTACTTGTGTGAATCATGCAAATTTGGAAAGTTCCACAAAACTGATCACTGCAGATGTACCCTTATTCACCCCCCACTAAGACACATTTTAATCTATTTTCTAGATACTGCACACAACACTGTACTACGCCATAATGGTAGAGAAAAACAAAACCAATATGTACCTCAAGTGCTTTGCAATAGAGTTTTATAGCTTCTTCAATATAACACTGCTCCCTTTTTATGTTTGCAAGATTGTTTAGTGAATCAGCATGTGACGGATTCAATCGGAGAGCAACATTGTAACAATCTTCAGCTTCATCAGTCTGAAATGATAAAGTTTTATACAGTACTGTACAGTTTCATTTTTACATCAGTAATTATAAAATTGACAATTACTGTATAGACCTTATTCAGAAATGGCCACCAAATTAAAATTCCTTATACTGTATACAGTACATATAAATTAGCCCATATGAACTCACTGGAAAATTCAAAATAATTTTTACCTTGTGAGGTCATAAGGACTATTTCATATACACATACAGTACCAGTAAAGGAATTTTAATTTGGTGGCCATTTTTGAATAAGGTCTATGGCATGTTACAGTCAGTTTCAAGTGTAATACTTTTGACAGAAATGTTCAGAAGTTCGTTCAGAGCTTCAGAAGTTCGTTTGGAGGTTCAGAAGTTTGTATTGAACTACAAGTAGGCATTAGCAGTTTAGTAGCAACTAGCAGTTTGTTCAAGCATGTAGACTGTAAAACATTGTTGCGATTTGGCAATACAACTACTGTACAAATAATGTGTACTGGTACAGTGAATAACAACAACTGATTTGTTCCACATTATGATTTAAAATGCATCTGAATTCTGAAGAATTTGCTCCAAAATTGCAAGTGTATAAATGTTGGAACTATTCGGAATTATATATATAAAACCAAAACAGAACCAGTTGCAAAGAGCCTACAGATGTAGCCTATCAGATGTACCCTTGTATTGATGACAATTGAATTAAAAACACTGACATAATAATTTATGGTTCATTATCTCTGCTAGAAAGGTATATTTCTGTAATTTCTTTCTCAGTGAATGTCGCTGTATCTTGTTTCATTCTCATATTCATTATCAAGTAGTCAAGAATCTTAATCTTGTTGATCAAATTACATGTACAGTATACAGACTGTATACCGTACTGTAGCAACACATTTCAAGGTGTTTTTTAGTACTGTAACCATTGGCAGCAAAGTCACAAGAAGGCTACTGTATAATATATATATGAAACACAACTAGAAACAAATAAGACTCCTAGTCCTGGGGCTTACAAAATACTTTAGTTGGACACAATACTGGTAGTGGTAGAGATCAGATCTTTCATTCAATGAAAGCAAAATAAGGTGGCAGTGACTGTAGTGGTCTTTACAAAATCCCAGTAGGATTGTAAAGTTAATACACTGTAGATCACAAAGAATGCTAAATGTAATAATTTGTACAGTAGCACCTTGCATTACACCTGTTAACGGTTAGTTTCAAAATTACATGATGAGGCTGGAAATATTGCAGTCATTGTATTCAACATTCCCATGGATTGGATTGGATTGTTATAATTATGGTTAAATAATTCACCATTGATCAGTCAGCATTAACATCCTCATTTCATTGTATTCTGACTCAGTTCGTATTAATGTCCACCATTTTGTGACAACAAATTGCTATAAAACTCACATCACACCACATGCATGTCTGCAACTTCTGGGTCGCAAAATTTTGAAAACTGGTGTAATACCACATCAAAAAGTTTTGCAATAAGAAACAAAATGGAGCTTGAAATTATTTACAGTACTGGCTGTACATGTACAGTACAGTAAGTCCAGTTACTGGTCCTGATTTTATCAACAAACAATCCTGTCTCGATGCCTGAACTGCATTCACAATGAAGGCAAACATATTGAGAAACACAAATGACACAAATGTGTTGAGTAGTCTGAAATGCAGTATAATCATGCTGGTCAAACTATGATTGTGTTTGCAGTTTATGACAAACTTCAAGTGTACTTAACATTTACCTTCCCTTGTTCCTTCAACGCATTTGCCAGATTACAGTAAGCATCTGGAAAGTTGGGTTGTAATTCAATGGCTCTGCGGTATGTCTCAACAGCCAAGTCAGTCAGACTGAAAAACAAACATGCAAAGTAAGTTAAATTAATAAGGTTTCAAAAGGACAGTGTATTTTAATATGATAATTATAGTTAACCCATTCCTGTCTGGGACAGCCAAAAATTACCCCTTTAGTTTTTTACTGTCTAATACCAGACAAGTTTACTCATCAAAGAGAGAACCCTCAGACATCCTAAAAATGCTAATAAACCGTTATTATTATCATTATTTACTGTATATAAAATAGAGTAGTTTATTGATTTTTCCTCCACTAATAAAATCAATAATCATGTGTATACATGAATGTTTGAAAATATGAAATTATTTCTCATGTTGAACAGTATATCTCACTCGTTCGCTTTGCTCACCCTGGTCAACACTTGAAATAAATTTCATATTTCTGCACATCCATGTATGATTCTCTATTTATTATATAAAATAGAGTGTTTTATTGATTTTTCCACCACTAGTAAAAGTGATAATCTCACATGTGTGATTATCTATGATAAATGCACATGTGAAGATTATCGCTGAATAAGCATTATAGTTTAATGCTAGTATTGCAACTAGGCAATAGGACAATTTTTTTATATAAAAAAACAGAACAATACATGGATTCTTGAAAATATGAAATTTATTTCTCATGTTGAACAGGATATCTCACTTGTTCGCTTCATTCGCTCGTGAGATACCCTGGTCAACACTCAAAATAAATTTCATATTTCCACACATCCATGTATCAGACCTGGCCGTTTGAGGCGCGCGATCGCGCGTGCGTGCCTCTGCACGCGCCTCGAATCATCGAGATGCGCGTTTTGCCACGCGCCTTTTGCCACGCGCCTCGTTTGTTCTAAGAACATGAAATCGCGCGCCTCGCACTATTTTGACACCAGACAAAAATTTTATAATACGTGAATTGAAACGATTTGAGTAATATTCTTTAGACTATTTACAGAGGATTTCACATAACTTTTGCCGATTGTGTTCCGAAGTTTGTTCGTTATTTCCGAAGTTGGCGACGAACTTTTTGATCGCGCGCCTCACTTTAATGAGGCGCACGCTCCGTCGCGCGCCTGCAAAAATTCTTATGGCCAGGTCTGATGTATCATTCTCTATTTTTTATTATCATCAAATCAACATTTGCATTATTATCATTTGCATCATTAGCAGTTGAAATTAAAATTCACTAATTAATGCAGATCAAGCAATGCATTGATCGATACACCATATCACAAGAAAAAATGTTCTATTTTAAACAAATAAAAAAGTAATTATCAAGAGTCTTACCCTTGTTCATAATAAACACACGCAAGGTTCCCATGAACTACAGCATTATTCGGAGTCAACTGAAGAGCTCTCAAGTAAGCACCAACAGCCCTTAGAACATTAAGGTAAAAAAATGCAATATTTTAAAATGTACATTAATTTTTGTAATGATTACAGTTTCATAGGAAGCAATTGGTAGCAAAATGGTGAAAAAAATTGGTGAAGAAAATTAATCAAGTGCAACTACAGTATCCAATATAGGCTGTTGTGGTATTGAAAAAATACCTATTACCGATATCGAAAAATAAATACATGTACGATAATATCGATATTTTCCTGCAATGGAAATTAACTTAATTTTAAGCCTAATTTTCACCAGGATATCATAAGAAAAATGTTTTACAAAAGAAAAAGCACCTTTTTCGAAGTGTGAATCAAGCTTTAATTTAACACAATGATGCAGCAGCAATGGAAAAAAGTGGGGCTTCTAAATTTTGTAAGTTTTAATTTATGAAAAAAGTCTGTATACAATCTTTTAAAACTTTAACAAATGCAAATTTATTAGGAATATATAGTTCATTATTTACAAGTTTTCTGCCAGGCTCTCTGTGAAGTTATAACCTGACTGGCTTTACTAGTTAATAGTCTCTCAGATGGCGAACTGCTGGCAGAAATTGCCAGATATTTCCATGCTAGCTGTCAGACTAAGCAAAGGAAAGTCACAAGCATGACATTTCCACCACACCAAAGGGTCGTCATCACCATCAATTGTTTGTACTTCTCCATCTCCTTCTGCAATCGAGCATGTGGAGACTGTGATGGCGATATCTTTGACGACTTTTGTATGCTGGTGAGGGATATCACCACGATATTCTTTTCTTTCTCTCAATGGCATTGTTTGGTAGACAGAAACAGTGATAATCGATTTTAGCATATGCGTAATACCGATAATACTGTAGATTTCAATATTATCGGTACCAGTAACTGATATTTAAAAAACCCCAATAATTATCGATATAACCACAACAGCCTAATTCAATATCATTTTTCCAATTTAATTTTCATTGGCTGTAAAGTTACAGTACTGTACTGTACATCAGCAGCAAATCACTGCCTAGAAATAATATCTGAGCCGGTACAAAAAGTGCAAAGATTGTCTTGCTGCTTACATGTATACATATATAGCTAATGCCCATTTACAGTACAACTTAGTTATTTTTCCTCTGCAAAGTGGCTTGGTATTAAAACAAATTAAAACACAGAAAGGGTAAAACATTGTTAAAGTTAATTTGAATAATAAAACTACCGTAATATTACCAAACTTGATTCTTGCAAAATACAATTCATCACTAATAAACTTCACGTTAAGTGATAACATACACATAACTTAAATAGAAATTGCCTAAAATAATAATATACAGTACTAAGGTACCACATGTGTTCACGTGTTTTATTAAAAACCAAACAGTAAATTTCTCAAGTATAGAAATCAATTAAGAGCAAAAAAAATTTCTGGTAATTTTAGTTCAACATTTAATTTAAACACTCTGCAGTAACAATAAAAATGCCAAGTATTACCTATCAAATATTCTTGCTTCTTTGAGAACATTGCCAAGATTGATATACGAATCAAGAAAGGAAGGATCAAGCTGAACAGCCTATAAATAATTTAAAACTTGTTAATGCTAAATTACATGAAGAGTAATCAGTTGAACCAACGAACTAGGCACACCCATGCACCCCAAGGCAACTACAATTTAAACTATAATTTATCCATTTTCTGAATCTGATGATTTGTGCGATTATCAACCCTCCAAACTTGGAACAGTGCTGCAGGTACTGTAGCTGTGTTTGTACTGTACATTCTACAGTTAGACTTGTGAAACATGAAGCCATGGAAGACTGGTAAGAGACACTCACCCCCCTTTAGAATTAGTTGGTTGGCACATGTTTATGCCAGACTGAATTTTCAACTCATAACAAAAATCTGGATAAAAACTTGACATTTATCTGCATTGACTAAATTCACCAACTAGAAATTAACTTTTAGTTCTGTCTCAAGGTGGGAAATGACTTGTTTAACTTTGTGTACTGTAATCCCTTTGTATCTTAAAGTGCTTATATCACTTGTGGGGTTTTAATGTATTTGAATAGAGCAAAAAAAGTTAGTTAATAAGTTATTTTGCCATTTTTGATTTAGTCAAATAGTTCCTGACATATTGGCTCTGAACATGCCAATTTTCAAAAATTTCTGTCATTCATTTTAATACCTTGGAGGCCTGGGACTCAGGAACGAGTATCCGCAAAAATGAAAAAAATTGTTACAGTCAATTCAAAACAACTACGTTTCGGCTTATTGATTCACAAAAACACATTATACTTGACTGAAAAATCGAAATGTCGAGCTCACACCTGTTTTCCAGTATGAACATTGATTCCAACTAAGAAGACGGTCATCTTAGGTTCTTGAGTCCCAGGCCCTCATGCTTAAAAATGAACGACGGAAATTTTTGGCAAAAGGCCCAAATTAGCATGTTTAAAGGCCTATCAGAAACTATTAAACTAAATCAAAAATGGCAAAACAACTTATTAATTAACTTTTTTTGATCTATTGAAATATGTTAAAACCCCACAAGTGATATAAGCACTTTAAAACTACTTTGATGTTAACTCAGTTAATTTTGGAATTTTATTCAGTTTTAATGTAAACATTTGTCCTGGGGGGAAAAATGTCACTTTAGAAAATATTTGGCAACAGATCAACCTCACAACATTAACATTTGCATCATTTCAAAGAAATTGTTTCAGTAATTTTTTAAGGTTTGGTATATAAACAAAATTAACATTAATTTACAGTATAATACCTTTTCAAAATGGTGAATAGCCAACCAAATTTCTCCTTGAGCATTAAAAACGCATCCCAGGTTGCTCCATGCCACAGCGAAGTTTGGTTGAGTTTCAATGGCTTTCAGATAACATGCCTGGCAACCAACGGTTATATAGCAAGAAAGGGAAGCAACAGCAAGCAAGCAAGCAAAACAAAATAGCAAAGCAAAGCAGAGAAGCAAAAGAAGCAAAAGATGCAGCAAGTAGAAGAGAGCAGAAAGAAAATCATGGTTTTCATTTTATTCAAACTGATATAACAATTTCATAAATTAAAGTGCGAAGTGGCTAGTTAATCTGCTTTGGGGAAAAAACCCATCCAAACACACTGTTAGCAAAATATAATAATACTGCAGAAAGGCAGTTGACCTGATGTAGCAATGACATTTGCAGAATAACTTCACAAGATTCACACTTAAATTCAAAAACTGTCTACACCCATGCTTCTTGTTACTTTGGATGATGTCTTTAAAAAAGATTGTGATAAATTCAAAATTTAGATTACCGATTTCAAGATGTCAATGGATTCTTTAAAATCCAATCAATTTCTCTGACAATTACACAAAGCAACAAGAAGCATTTAAAATAAAAACCTGTCTTGAAGTGAAACAAAACACGTACACTGTTATTAGTAACATCTTGGTGACTGCTAGTTACTGTTCATAAACAGTACTTGTTATCATTTCAAGACAAGTTTGTGTGTTTTTTTTTGTTTTAAAAAAAGAAAACCAAAACTGGGTGAGCAAAAGGAATGGGAGCAAAAAGATGTAAAAAAGCCAAGTTGGTCTTTCTCAGCCAGGTTGGTCAGCTCAATCATTGATATCTTCTCTGAATCACCCAAGGCGCTGCAATAACACTCACCAAGGCACTAATAACTGCTTGTAGAAAGAAATGTGGAAAAGGAAGATAGTTGAAAATCAGTGAGGTTTTGAAAGAATGTTAAGAAACAGAAAGGTCAATTTTACATTTTCAGCATAAAATCAGAGAAAACTCCACCAGTTTTCTTTTTCCATTATTTAAAAAAATTTTGACTTCAAAACTAAAACCCAGCTGAACTCTGATTGTATGCTACTGCTTTGATTGATGGGCATTGTTGGAAGGGTTCTGACTTCTGAAAAACCGACAAAGAAAACAAAACTAGCACATAATAGCACACTGATTTAACACAAATTAAACTGGCTGATCTTACAACATTTTGTAAGACTATCCCCAGTACCCAGAGGTTTGAGTTCTAGTTTGAGTTGGCTATTTAAAAAATTTGAAAATTGTAGTCAAAATGAACCTTATATGATTTGTATAGCTTCAGCTTTATAGCATGCCATATAATTCCTGCCATAAAAGTATGCCACAAATACGCAAAAAATGTGTATGATTAGCCAGTTTATTAAATTAAATAATTATATTTTCAATAGAAATACCCGACTTTTTCCAAAATATAGTGCAAAATAATGATAAACAGCCAAGAATATCACCTGTGCTTGCCAAAATACTTTGATTCACCCATGCCAAAACATGGTTGAACACTGAAAACAAGGCCTAGGCATCAGTAGTATTAAGTACAGCCGATTATTGGAAAAAGTCTGTTCACACAACCTGCTTAGGAGAGATAGTGGTATCAAAAAACATTTTGCTACCACCAAATTACCTTAGCTTCTTCAAGCCTTCCAAGAGCTTTCAATAAGTTTCCCAGATCACTTCTAACACAAAAGAGATCCTGAAATAAAGTATGTAAGAAAGACATCAGCTATAAAGTACTGAAGTACACCAGTATCGGTTTTGCTCATACATTGTTTCTTTTTTCAACATTAATTTAAATATTAAAATCAAGTCATATACCGGATTATACTGTAAAGCCGTTGCATATGCCTGAACGGCTCCTTCTAGGTCTCCGGCCGCTACCAGTGCAGCAGCTAAATTAATATAGCCATCAATAAAATCAGGTTTCAATTTAACGGCGTGCCTGTAGTTGTCCAAAGCCTCTTTTAACTGTCCCCTCTCTTTGAATACATTGCCGAGATTAGAGTAGGCTTCGGCAAGTACAGGATTCTGTTTGATGGCCAACGTACTGAAATGAGCTGATCTACAATTTAATTTGACAGAGAATAAAATTAACGCAAAAAAAAAGAAATCAAAATGAACGACATTTTTCAAATAACATACAACATATGCAATCCCGCACAAAGACACAATGAACCAACATAACAAGGAATCACAACAATTTAATTATAAAAACCAAAGAAAGCGAACTTACTTATCCATTCTCCTACATTGAAAATGAATCGATGATAAAAGGAGCAATACACCAGTATTAGACGGATCCCTTCGCCACAATTGCATACAGAGCTGTTCTGCTCGATTATAGTTCCCTGTCTGATATTCACGATGAGCCATTTCAGCCAAGGTAGCTATCAAATAAAAAACAATAAATGACTAATATAGAGTCAGAAAGGGTATTAAACCGACCCGTTTAAACCATAGAAGATGAACTTACAAGCCTCGTCCATAATCGCTGATCCCATAACCATCGTTGGTACCGCTCACAAAAGAGTCAACGATCTAACAACAAAATATTCAACATCGTCGCACAATAATCGTCGTTGAGTTGGTTGAAAAGCTGATGATATGATGGCGTGCATAATAACCGCACGTGAAGGGACACGTCATGCGCACGCAACTAGTCTTTCTTTAAAAGGAAGATTTCGAGCCCTAAAGCAGAAATTCTTTCAACCTCGGAAAAAATATATTATTGGGTATGGGGTATATAAGTATTGGGTATGGTGATATCTCAACACATCTTCAACAGTTTCTCCTATAAGTTACGAAGCTGATTTTTTTGCTAATCTCAAAGAAACATCACCAGTTACTGATCAAACTCTGAATTCTTATCAAACTCAAACCCGATTCACTCAGTGTACGAAAGATGACATCACCACGTGGTTATGCTTCTCCATTTTAGGAGAATAAAGATTCAATCAATATTTTAAATATTTGATATACGCATTTGGTTACCTTCGTTTCAAAAAACTGATAGATTTTTACCACAGCTTCGCGCGAGAAGACAATTTTATCATAAAATAACGTTCAGCGTCCTGAACACAACGAAAAGGAGCAAGAAAATTATAAGAAATTTGCAACGATGTAATAAATTCCTGCTACGTATTAACCAATTAAAATGCATAAATTATCTCCGCGTCAATCTCAAATTTAATAGATACATTGCCTTCCTGAATAATACAATGCCACTTTTAATATTTGCTTTTGTGTTTGACAACGAAATTTGTCGAACCTAGTGCACTTAAAATCAAAATGAAAAATCATGGTAAAACAGTAAAATAATCAGGGAGAAAATCAGGTCCGTCGAGAATACAAATACAATTACTAGTATATTATTTATAGATTTGCATCTCAAAACACATACCTAATATTATAAACTAGTAAGTCTAAATCTGATTTTTTTTATCCTTATTTTTAACGGGTTTCAATATTTATTATACTGTAAAAACTACTTTAATAATACGTTCTATCTTTGCATGTATTACAGTAATAGTATAAAATAAAATAGAATAGAATAGAAATTTTTAGCATTTCCGTTTGGGATAATTTTTGGATCATGTGGTCTGCATAGTAATTAATTCGATTGATTATATAAACTGGACTGCTTATCGCGCAGTCGTCATTTCCTTTGTTGGTTACTTGCTTTGTGTTGGTCTTGGCGTTAAGTTACTCCGAGGTAACATTCAGCAACACTATTTCTTTTAAAACGAATTTCTGGTTGGTTTAGACGTTTCCTATTTTCTTTTACTAGTTGAAATAATGTCTGATAAACCTGATGTGTCTGCTGTAGCGTCCTTTGACAAGTCAAAGCTGAAGAAGACGGACACCCAAGAAAAGAATACTTTACCTACTAAAGAAAGTAAGTGGATTTTATACCATTTAAATACCGCCGTGAATGTTTTGAACGTATTTTGTTCTCTCGATGCACCGCTAATCCTAACGGTTTCTTCTTGAGCATTTATATTCGCTCAAGGGTTGATGAACTGAACTGAACTGAACTGAGACTGCCAGACTGGGTGTGACATACGACACGTCTACAACCACATTGAAATGTAATGAAGTAGTTTTATCTCTTTTGTATTTGTTTGTAAATTTCATCGTGTAAAATACACTTGTTGAGTTCTTTATACTGAATACTTGATTTTTAACATGCAATATATTTAGGCTTGAGCATATTAGACAGGGCGGTGTCCACTTCTTTTCTGTCTCGTGTTTGTCAATTCCTTGACAGAAGAAGTCTTGCCTGGCCTTTAATATTTTTAAGAAGTAATAATCGTTTTGTCTGCCTGAGTGTAATTCATATTCTCCTTCTCGTTTAGCTATCGCCCAAGAAAAGACGGGATAGAAATAGAAAAGAATTATATCACGCTTCCTTAAAGTTTATAATAGTCTAGTTGTTAAATTTCGCACTTTATATACAAACAATGTTGAAACAAGCTAAACATTCTTCCTAAAGAATGCGGAAAGTATAATAAAGAGAAGTCGATTCTTTGAGCACAAGCTGTTAATTCTAAAGCCTAAACTGTTGTCAATTAATAATATTTTGTATCCCAACCTAATGTTATAGAATAAATTCTTCAAGAAAAAAGGTTTGATTTGTATTTTGTATCGGCATGTTTTAATACTCGATCGCAACTGTATCTCGTCAGAGCAAGCTGTTATTTTAATTCTATTGCCTTTCAGGAAATTATATTAAGCCTTGTTGACACACTTGTTGCATCTAACCAAACAGCGTCATTGCAATAAATAAGTTAAAAGTGATCCTTGAACAACAGGAAAAGAATCTTCTTGGCTAGGAAGACAGCTGCTAGCGACTTTAGTTTCCCCTCGTAATCCTATACACGTCTAAATCAACTGAAATTGCATGTCTAACAATAGTTGGCGTATGTGTTGTAGTCTTTGATTATAATTTCAGTTCCTTATGCAAATCATGTTTATTATTTTGGACTTAAACAAATATGATTGACATTGACTAGTTGCGGAAATTTGTCGTGAAAAGTATTGTAAACATCTTTGTTTTTTGGCTTACTATTTGAAAAGTCCCAATTAGCAACCAATCTAATTGAACATGTATGAAATCTGAACCCGTTACAGTAGACATGAATTTTGGGATAATTCGGACTACAAGACAACTTTTCTGAAAGATAAAGTTCAACCCGCTAAATATTCTAAGCAAGGCAGTTGAACCAATTAACCTGTCGATAAACTTATGCCAGCTTATGGCAAGGTCATAGTGTGTATTATGTTGGGAAAGGATAGAGCTAAAATGCTCAAGTAAAATTTATTTGTCAAACTATTTTAATTTAACACATCTGTGCTGAGACAGCTGAAAATGGCCCTATTTGTTATATATCTTCCTCTACTGCCAGAAGATTTATTGCTTTCCAAAAAGGAGCCTTAGGATGTATTTGGTTATGCTTTAAACTTCCTTCGCAAAAATTGAGCTTAGCCTGCAGGGTGCAGACCCCAGTCTAGTTCTTAATTTCCTGTTTTGGTTTTCATTTATATGAACACAATGTGAGGAAATTATTTTAGCAGGAAGTTAGGAGGACTTTCACATGGGAGGTTTCTGACTTCATAGGAAATACATGTTTTCTAACCATTATTATTTATTTTTTTATTTAACTTTACAACAATGAAAGAATGCAAATATACAGGAAATAAAGAGTGCAATACTAATTAATTAGTTAATTAGTTGGCAAATCAGGAACTTGATGTCAAACAAATATTGTATATAGCAGCATAAATTACTGCTGTAATATCAACTGAGTGGCTAACTGAAATGAATTGTGACTGATTTGAAGCAAGAGAAATAAAACTAAACAGTTCTGTTCAGAAGAAAAAATATACAGGGTCATGAACCTGGAAATCAGCTATGATGTTCATGCAGTGACTCATGGTATTATTGTGGTATTTATTTTCACATCCACTATAGCTGCTTTTGTCATATTGAGATAAATAGAAATTGTTAATGTTTGTAGTATGTCAAGTTAATAGTAGAAATTAACGTACATGCAGTTTGGTAGCTTAAGAATCGTGTGTAATATCAGATTGAATCTAATAAGATAGTGGAGTAATATCACTGACAGGGCTGACAGTGCATGCATGGACAGTGCATGCATGGGCATGCACAATTGCTATGATCTCCTTATTGGACTTTCCTTTACCATGATTGGCTGATTTGGCTTGCTATTGTATATAACAGCTAGGGTTATTAATAAATTGGTTATGAATAGAAATGCATAATTTCATTAATGTTGGATATATTTCATTGATTCTATTCAAAATACAAAAAAAGTCTAATTAAACATCAAAGAATAAACAAAATCAAGAAGAAAATAAAATAAATTTGCCATGTTGCTTGTCTGACCCAGAGAGAAATATCTGTCATCTGAAATATATAATATTTGTCTTTTAAAAGTGATGCATTCTTATATACGAGGCCAACAATTAACCTTGCCTTATTAATTGAACTCGAACCCACAACCTTCCAAATCAGCCTACTTTATATATTGATGTTATGTTGACAGTCAAATGTTTAAACCTATCTGCAAAAATATTATCTTTCTCTGTGTGTGTGTTAATGTGTGTGTGTGTTTGTACCCAAACAAATATTGGGGAAAAAGTGTGACAAAACAATCGTTATGTGGCATTAGTCATGCAGTTAACTAGGGGAGTGCAGTAATTTTTCTGGTTTTTTTCTGTAACATGGCATATGACCCACGCTTTAAGTATTAAAAAAAATAATTGCATCGTTTTTAATAATAATAATAATGGAAACTTTATTAAATGTCTTTTTAGATAATATACAATTTTAAATCTCGCTTATTTAAGGTAATTTACAATCGGCTACTTGAATCAACACTAACAATATATAACTAATAACTATATATAACAACATAAAAAAATAATAATAATTCAAATCTTTTATACAGACCACCACAGTACCCCAAGCTCAAACTATGAGACAATGTTTACTAGGTTTACAGTTGTTGTGCTTGTTATTGTATAAACTTGGAAAATGTTGCTGTATTTTAACTTATAGTTCTGTAAACTTACTTTTGACAGTTCATCTCTCATGTTGTTTACCTTCAGTGACTTGAAACTTGTGATAATTGATATACGTGTAGTGGACAAAACTTTTTAAAAGTTAAAAATATATATTTCTGAATGATAAATTATAACAGCTAAATATATATTTAGATAAGAAACTCTTTTTTGCTTTCTAAAGAGCATATTGGTTCGAGGTTAATGCCGCGTGAAACGTCAGTATTTCGTTGTCGAAATTCTCAGCAGCTCACCATTTTCTTGCTTTGTTATTAATATATAAATAGTGTAATTTTTTGCCGTTTTTCAAAAAACGGTATATATGGAAATTAAGGAACCGCATGAATTAGTCATACAGACCTTTTGTACGTGTTTTTTTCTTCAGAATATGGTGATATGGTTCAGTGTCATCTTTGTGACAACTGGTACCATCTTCCTTGTCTTAATTTAAGTTCATAAAAAAATAAAATGATCAGGAATGGCTTTGCCATTCATGTGTACCATCAAAAGTAATTTTATAAAAACGTTGTAAAAATGATTAGTTTAGTGACAGTCCTGAATTAAGCCAAAGTTTTTATTTTTTTTTATTTTATTTATAAATAAGTTTGTATATTGTAGTTTTTGTAAATATATATTTAGCTGTTATAATTTATCATTCAGAAATATATATTTTTTACTTTTAAAACGTTTTGTCCACATTACATGTACACGTATATCAATTATCAATTATCCTGTAAGGAATCATTCTGAGGGGGGGGGGGGCAAATTTCCGAAGGGGGGGACATGTTTCCTAGGAAAAGTGTCCCTAGGGGGGACACATCTCCTAGGAAATCTGTCCCGGGGGGGACACATTTTTGTGGGGACATATTTCCTGTGCCAGCGGCAATAGTTTCGAAACGCCAATTATCATGTCAATGTCTTGGATTGTATAAACATTACACGGTTCTTTTACCTCTAGTGGTAAAGGGTATTGATTTTTAAGCTTCGTTCGAAACTATTGCCGCCACAAGTTTCAAGTCACTGAAGGTAAACAACATGAGAGATGAACTGTCAAAAGTAAGTTTATTTTAATGATTTACAGAACTATAAGTTAAAATACGGCAACATTTTCCAAGTTTAATATATAATAACAAGTACAACAACTGTAAACCTGGTAAACATTAGCCTGCGGGCAGGCCCTCCGTAAACATCGTCTCATAAAAAGTTTGAGCTATGGAGTTAGTTCCGGTCTCCCGGTTGTCTCCCGGCTCCCGGATGACGAAATTAACGACCGACATTTGCCGAGCAAGCCGCTAGAAGCGAGCACTATTTAAACGCCCGTAGACTAGTAAACCAAACTACCTTCAGATTGTAACTTATTAATGCAATGTCCGAGCATTCCGTTGGAACGGATCTGTCTACTACCAGTGTGAACTATAGTTTAAGTGAATCATCTCTTCCGTCTGATGGAACTATAGGATCGCTGACATCGTCGGCAATTTCTACAACAGATGGTGGAGAGAGCGATGAAAGTAAGATTACTGTTCATATGATTGAAAAGAAACAACTTTTACACGAACTGGATCGGCTTAGAATAGAGCTTAGTCAAAAAACCTTGCTTGTTGAAACATACAAGGCTGAACTCTTGAACAAGATTGATGAATTGGAAGAGAAGTTGGCAGACATAACTTACTCAAAACATATGCTAAAAGCTAGACTTGAATCACAACTAAAACTAAAAGAAGATGAAGCTAAAACACAACAGTTGCGTTTGAGAGAAGAGCTTTCAATAATCGTTAAACGACAGCAGAACCTAGAAGCGGAAAATTTGCGTCTTCAAGAAAAAGCGGGAGATTTGAAATCAAGTTTGTTTGATGTTCGCCTGACAGAAGAACAATACGTGGATCTAAAATCAACAGACTTAAACCAGTTATCCTTGAAACATTATGTTGCAGTAAGTATAAAGATGATAATCATATGACAAATTGTATCATAATATGGGCCTTTAGAAGAGTCGCTAGACATAAAGTGTCTACAGATTGAAAAACTTGTTGGCACTTTTTTGTTTTAAATATGAACAGAAGGGCATGCCAGGGGCATTCACTGGTAATTTGAAGAGAATCTGGCATATATACACAGGTAAAAACACGCAAACTGTTACAGACCTGCAAACAAGTTGTTACTGTCACTGTCATGTGTTCACACTGGCTGTCCCAGATTGTTGACAAGTCTGTAACAGGTTATTGATAACTAAGTTGTAACAAGGTTGATGACTCTAAGTATAGGTAATAGCATGGTTTCGAGTGCAATTTGGAAAAAAACATGCACGAGTGAGTTTTTCAAATACTGTCAAAATAGCACGAGTCCGAAGGACGAGTGCTATTTGAAGTATTTGAAAAACTCACGAGTGCATGTTTTTCCAAATTGCACGAGAAACCATGCTATTACTTATTAATAATATACATGAAAAAATGTTCAAAACAACTGTACTAACATTTTAACGTACGTGTTTAGCCGTCCTCTCCTCGCATATTTATTTGTTAAAAAACGCTTCGCTTCCTTTACTACTTGAAAAAGTTTACTCGAGGCATAAAGAAGCTTCTGGTCTTCTTGTAGGTACTTCACTTGGCAATATTAAAGCATAACTAGCTTCAAATTTGAACAAATTATCCCCAAAACCGCCGAATCTTGGCCGCCATCTTTGTTTGTTTTGTGTCGGGAAAAATCCGCTGTACAATCAATTTGATTGGTTCTTAGTGATAACAGAATTTTGCACTGTGATAACAGATTTTTGCACTGTGATAACATATTTTTGCACTGTGATAACAGATTTTTGCACTGTGATAACAGATTTTTGCACTGTGATAACACAATTCTGCACTGTGATAACACAATTCTGCACTCTTGTTTGGGATTAACTGCACTGGAATCAGCCAATCACAGTCGAGATATTTTTTCATGTATATTATTACAGATGTTACAGACCTGTGACAAGTTGTTCCAACAAGCTGTTACCATGCTGCAACTAACCACTTGTTAACAGGTTGATGCTAACAAGGTTGTAGTAGCTTGTTGAATGAACAGAATTGTTAACAATTATTCACCTCAGGCTTAATGAATATCCGTGAATAATAATAACCCTGACTTTGTCTTGGTTATTATTCACTGATATTCACCTCACCTTCAATGAATAATTGTGAATTAGTATAAATACACATTCTGGTACTTTTAGGAACAACATTTTCTTTAAAACTGTTAATTTCCTCATCTGTTGCATTGACAAATTGGCTCATGGCCATTTTGAATAAATGCTGTAGGTGATTATTGAGAATTAGTCCGAGGCAGGGTTCGAATTAACGGTGTGCAATGTGCAATTTGCACATCGTTTTGGCCCAAATAGTGAAAATTGCATATCACCTTTCAAAACGATGTGCAAAAAAAATCAGACTTGGGACTAATGAACATCTGTCCACGTTTACAGGTAATGCAATGCCAATCTGTTGGTACAGGTATTATGATTTTATAAAAAATGCTTTTGCTTTGCTCTAGCAGCGTGTTCACGAATCTTTGAAAATTGAAATGAATAAAGTTGTTTTTTTATCTCAATGCTCAACACAGATACGACCAGACTGGTAGATATTAAAGTTTTAGCTGCCATGACAGGTGTGAATATTTTAGCTTTTCCATATTTGGCTATAGTGCTTTTGCTTTGCTTTTTGAAAAGCTGTTAAATCGAAATCGCTTTCTTTACTTATGGCTTCTTTATCGAAAGGCTGTACCAGCAACGTAAACACCGTTGAGAAATGGAAAGAAATATTACATGCCGACTGGCTTGAGTACGACGGTGATGGCAAAGTGGTGCATTCATTGCGTTGCAAAGTTTGCACAATGAAAGAAAACAGAATTACCTCCCGCTCCGCGAAAAACTTCTCACGCACATTTATAATTGGTTCAGTAATTGTAAAGAAGAACTCCGTAGTAAATCACATGAATTCGGATCAGCATAGGATGGATCGGTGATATGTTCAAAAGAAGTGCAGAATTGGATTTGGAGGCCATGTTTATCCCGAGAAACGAAAGAAGAAAAACAACGACACGTCCGACGCAGTGCGCCAACATACCTACTTTTCTGATCAAGAGTCCGAAAGCGATTAGCTAAAATGCCCATTCAAAGTTACTTAATGTCATGTTTATTTATTAAAAATAGATTACAAATAACGTTTTAAGACTATTAAATTATCGCAGGTTTGACTGAGTAGTTAAGATTATGACAGAGCTATTATATTTTTAGTCTGTTATTTAACCATAGTTAATGATTTAACACTCGTTCCAGAACCACATATTTTCAAAAAATAGTTGCACATCGTTTTTTCTCAACTAATTCGAATCCTGGTCCGAGGTAGCTTGACCAATCAGCATGTGTGATTTTCTATAATCATCTGTGTATTTATACTAAAACCTGTTAACAGCCTTGCTACCAGCCTGTTGTGAACCATCCTGTTAACAAGTTATGAGCTCTTAGAGTTTGGCATGGCTTGTTGGGCTTCTCAGTAACAATGCTCTGGTGTATGCAGATGGATCATTTTGGTGAATGCTCCTGTCATGTTCTTCTGTTCACTAAACCAAAAACAATGTCAATGAGTTTTTCACTTCATTAACACTTTATTAAAATGTATGGTTGCTTAGCTATCTTCAGTAATAGAGGTCATTGTTGGCATCATTTCCTTGATTTCTTGAAAAAATCAATAAACTGTTAAGAATTGGAAGCCATGCTGACAATATCATTGAAACCTGTAAGCTCCATGAAAACGTATCTGGTATAGTGCGAACCTTTAGTGTGAACAGACTTGGCATAAACCAATACAAAAAGCTATCTGATACAAGAAGCACCTCTTTTAAGATCAAAGCAGTGCAGCAGTGTGCCAGGGCAAAAATTGTGCCAGAACAGGTGTTTTGTGTCTGAATAGAAGAACCACCATATCTGGTATGGTTTTGTGTGTTGGCACAAAAGCTATCTGCAGTAGTCCCCGGGCGTAGGGCCAAAGGCCCGGAGCCCGGTGAGGGTGCTAATCTCGACACGCGTGGAGTCGTTTTATACGCGTGTAGAAAAAGCAAGGGAGATGAAAATCTGGAAATAGTTTATATATATATATATATATGTCGTAGGGTGTCGCACAGTAAGAATTGTTGGATACTGGTGACTAGCGACGAAGAAATATAAACTCTCAAACAAATAGTACATGTATTTTGCTTTTGTTTATTTAAACGAACCGAAATGGAGCACGAAGAAAAGAAGGATACAAACAACCTGTTTAATAATTATATTATATCTGTTTGTTTTTATATTGGCTGTATATCAGGAGTGCTTATTTTAATCAGGGGATAGGTTGGTGGGTGGGGGGTGTTTCAAAAAAGCATGTAAAAGCGGGTGAGGGGTTGTTGTGTTCAATATATTTCTAGTATAGTGTGAATGGGATCAGTCTTAGTGTGACACACCTGTCAATGAGAGGCATGTGATCACACATGTACAGCTCTTCATGCCTGACGTGGATAAAAGTGATTGAAACCCAAGAATTACCATATATAATTATATTACGGTACTTGTCAAATAATAAGTTTGTATGCAGAATATTTTTTAATCTGTTTTTTTTTATGATTGTTTTACGTATAATTAGGTACACTTCTTTGAAGCAACCCAGTCACTCAAGGTACAATGTGAAAGTTTAGAACAAAGAGTCAATGTTTTAACACAAGAATTAGCCAGTAGAGAGGAAGAAGTGGCTACGCATTACAAGGTAAATGATGAGATATTTAGTAAGTGGTGAAAATTATTTTAAGTTGCCATGACTGTTGCCACTGCTGCTGTTGCTACTACCACAACTGTTGGCTGTTGCTACTACCACTTCTGTTCCTGCTGCTTCTACTACCACTACTGTTGCTACTGCTGCTTACTTCCAATACTACTGCTGTTGCTGTTGCTCCTACTACCATGACTGCTGCTACTACTACCACAACTGTTGCCGCCACTACTACTAACTGTTGCTGCTGCTACTACTACCACAAATGTTGCTACTACTACTACTACCACAATCGTTGCTACCGCTACTACTATCACAACTGTTGCTACTACTACCACAACTGTTGCTGCTACTACTACTACCACAACTGTTGCTGCTGCTACTACTACCACAACTGTTGCTGCTGCTACTACTACCACAACTGTTGCTACTACTACCACAACTGTTGCTGCTACTACTACTACCACAACTGTTGCTTCTGCTACTACTACCACAACTGTTGCTACTACTACCACAACTGTTACTGCTACTACTACTACCACAACTGTTGCTTCTGCTACTACTACCACAACTGTTGCTACTACTACCGTAACTGTTGCTACTACTACTACTACCGTAACTGTTGCTTCTGCTACTACTACCACAACTGTTCCTGCTGCTATTACTACCACAACTGTTGCTGCTGCTACTACTACCACAGCTGTTGCTGTTACTACTACTACCACAACTGTTGCTGCTGCTACCACAACTGTTGCTGCTACTACTACCACAACTGTTGCTGCTACTACTACTACCACAACTGTTGCTGCTACTACTACTACCCCAACTGTTGCTACTACTACTACCACAACTGTTGCTACCACAACTGTTGCTACTACTACTACCCCAACTGTTGCTACTACTGCCACAACTGTTGCTGCTGATACTACCACAGCTGTTGCTACTACTACTATCCCAACTGTTGCTGGTACTACTATCCCAACTGTTGCTGCTACTACTATCCCAACTGTTGCTGCTACACTACCCCAACTGTTGCTGCTGCTACTACTGCCACAGCTGCTGCTGCTATTACTACCACAACTGTTGCTGCTGCTACTACTGCCACAGCTGTTGTTGCTGTTTCTACTACCACTACTGTTCCTGCTACCACTACTGTTCCTGCTGCTACTGCTGTCGTACTACCACTACTGTTGCTGCCTCTACTACCACAACTGTTGCTGCTTCTACCACCACTACTGTTCCTGCTGCGGCTTCTACTACCACTACTGTTCCTGTCTACTACCACAACTGTTGCTGCTGCTACTACCACCACAACTGTTACTGCTACTACTACCCCAACTGCTGATGCTACTTACTACCCCAACTGTTACTGCTGTCGTACTACCACTACTGTTGCTGCCTCTACTACCACAACTGTTGCTGCCACGACTTCTACTACCACAACTGTTGCTGCTACTACTACCACAACTGTTGCTGCTGCTGCACACGTAAAAATCTCACAGCTTGTCAACAGGATGTGTTCGCAACAGGCTGGTAGAAGGCTGTTAACAGGTTGCAACAATGCTGTTGATTCAAGAAGCTTCTACAACCTTGTTAGCATCAGCCAGTTAACAACTTGTTGAGTGCAGAGCGGTAACAGGTTGTTGGAACAACTTGTCATCAGTCTGTTGGAGTCATCAGCCTTGTTACAAGTTGTCAACAACCTGTTACACTTAGTGCGAACACATGACGGTGACAGCCTGTTGAACAGCCTTGTAACAACTTGCTTGCAACTGTTGCTGCTACTGCTACCACAACTGTTGCTACTACTACTACCACAACTGTTGCTGCTACTACCCCAACTGTTGCTGCTGCTACTACCACAGCTGTTGCTGCTACTACTACCCCAACTGTTGCTACTACTACTACCTCAACTGTTGCTGCTACTACTATCCCAACTGTTGCTGCTGCTACTACTACAACTGTTGCTACTACTACTATCCCAACTGTTGCTACTACTACTACCACAGCTGTTGCTGCTACTACTACCCCAACTGTTGCTACTACTACTACCCCAACTGTTGCTGCTACTACTACCCCAACTGTTGCTGCTACTACTACCACAGCTGTTGCTGCTGCTACTACCCCAACTGTTGCTGCTGCTACTACCCCAACTGTTGCTACTACTGCCACAACTGTTGCTGCTGATACTACCACAGCTGTTGCTACTACTACTATCCCAACTGTTGCTGGTACTACTACCCCAACTGTTGCTGCTACTACTACCACAACTGTTGCTGCTACTAGATAGGCCACAGCTATAGTACCGTCGAGTCAGCATTTTTCAGGAGCTCTTACCCCTAGTTCTTAGTTACCAGGGCTGTCCGCGTGAGTCCTGTGCGCGTGCATGTGAACCGGAAATACGTTTTTGAATAGAGAAACCGGTTTTTGACAAGTATGATTGTTGTCAGACAATGGTTTAAATGAATAAAGAAGCTGTTTAATGAAACAAACGTGCAATGCTTACGGTCACTGTTTATTTAGTCAGTGTGTTTGTGAACTGGTTGAAGAAACGTGGTAAAGAGAAGCATGGCACATCTGTTTGAGCAAATGTATGTCGACGAAGTTGATTTTGAGGACATTCTAACTTTTGAGCAGATTATTGATCTCGTTTCTACCGAGTTTGTCCATAGACAGATTGAAGAGTTGGAGGAGCTAGTGACATGTGCCAAGGAGATGGAGTTGGAGATGGAGGAGGTGGATGGTAATCAATGGACTACCATGAGAGAGCCTTGTGAAATTTCTGATGAAGAGTATCGTTGGATGGCCTACACAGACCAAGCTATTTCAATGATTGACCGTGAAGATATTTGGAGGGCAATCGTGGAGGCCTACAGGATTTTATCGTTTCCTAGTCCTTCCACTTTATGCAGACAATATTTTGACAGTTTATTTAGTCTGAGCTGGTTTATTTGGTCTAAGATGTACGCTGAGACCTCAAGAACAATGAACATTAATAACTTAATGGACTATATAATGTGTACATGCAAACTTAAGTGCCATTCAACTGTGTAATTAAAATTGTGTGAATAAAAAAGTTTTTAAAAACCTAATGCATTGGTCTACTTTCTTCATACTATACATTGTTGCTTGTGGCGACAGTGGTGTACGGTTTAGAGAAAATTTTCAAATGGGGACTTGTTATAACAGATCACAAAATGACAGAGCCAAGAGAAGTAAAAATCATAACAGACAGAAAATGTTTAGAATTGGTGTTAGCTTTGGTCGTAACGATTTAAAGTTAGAGGGTCATCTGCAAATGGGATATAATAGTAAAACTATTAAAAACTATGGATGTGTTGAGAGCAGTACCAATGTTTCAACAGGGCATAATACGTCTGGCGTTGTGCTTTCTGAAACAGTAGTGCCACAACAATCGGACGTTGTTGTTGCTCCAGCCGAGTCGGAGACTTTAATACCAGAAGATTAATACCCTAGTCATTTTTCCGTTTCATTATAAAACAAGCTGAGACAGTACAGAATGGCTAATATTGATGAGTATTTGTCAAGTGTTTATTTTGACCCCAAACGTTCTGGTGGTTTTGGAGGCGCTGATCGTTTGTACCGTGATGTAAAGGAAGAGCAAGTACAAACTGAGTCAAAAACAGATTCTTGAATGGTTAATGAAACAAGACGCTTACACTTTACACAAACCGGTTCAACGAAACTTTAAAAGAAATCGTGTATTAGTTGGAGGTATTGACGAACAATGGCAAATGGATTTGGCGGATATGCAGTCAATGCAGAAAATGTTTGTATTGACGTCTTTTCCAAGTACGCATGGGTGATTCCTCTCAAGACGAAAACAGGGCTTGCGCTTGTTGACGCTTTTAAAGTAATTTTGTCGTCAGGGAGAAAGCCAGAGAAAATTTTGACTGATCGGGGAACGGAGTTCTTTAACAAACATTTTCAGACGCTGATGAACAATGAATATCTAGATTCATTTGTATAATACATTTAACGAAACAAAAGCGTCTATTGTTGAACGCTTAATTCGTACATTAAAGACCAAAATGTGGCGTTACTTTTTTTTACATTTAGACATTATCTAGACCAACATGTTGTCGAGTGGAACTTTAACACGCGTGAATTACAGTACAAAGTATTTGGACAGATGTATGTGGACAATATTGTTTGTTTTACCTAAGTCATGAAGCACGTGGACACAATTTAAGTACAATTGTACATATGTTTGATAACAGTAAAATATCGAACGATACTAAAGTGTTTACATTTGTCGGGCGAAAATCAGTCTAGTAAGAAGTTAGTTGAAAAATTAAGAAACCAATAAACACTTGTAATACCTTTTTTAATTTTTTAAAATAAAACTTTATTCGTTCAATATTGACTTGTTTTTTCTATCTCGACTTGAACACTGCACTCGCCCACTCGTTTTTTCCTAAAAGACCTGCTCCCCACGCAAAACGACAACAAAAGACTGATAATTGGATAATTTGAAAGCAATTTTATTAATGATCGTAAAAACGTTTACATAAAGATTAATATTTATGCCAGCGTGTTTTTGGCGTTTCCTTAGATTTAGTTGTTTTGGCATGCGTCTGTCTCTTTGGGGGCGTCAAAATTATCTGGAAGGACTCCCGTGCAGTGGACTTGTGTAAAGAAGTTCTTCATCTTCTGACGAGGATTCAATTTGTGCCTGTCTCCATCTTTCATCATTTCTCACAAGATCTTTAGGCATATTAATCTTTGATAACACTCGAAAGAATTCCTTTGAACCAGCCGGATTGAAATTTTTTCTCCCTCTCACAGCGTCGCTTAGTAGATCTGAAATATTTGACCCTTGAATATCATTGCCGTCTAACTTTACTTGTCCTGTGTTGTCCCAAGATATAACGTTAGGATAAGCTTTTAATCTGTTCAAGATGGACACTGCTCGTTCACGCATATAGTTTTAGGTATAGAATCGACAATAATCGAGTCGCTCAATGTTTCTTTTGACGTTCCTTCTTTTTCTTCAGCCGAGTTGTTAGGGTTAAAAGTTGTACTATTAACATTAATCGTGGGAAAATCGTTGTTCTTTTGGTGTTTCAGGTTTAAATATCGTTCTAGATCAGCATAATATAATTTTCGTTTTTCATCGTCGTTCATGTCTGTACGTCTCAGAACACTATCCATATTCTCATCGATGTTCATAAGATTTGTGACAAGAGGGGATGTTTCTTGTTTCTGTTTACGTTCAAGTCTGTGAAGTGTGTCTTCTGGAACAAGAACCATACGCTTGAAATGACTCATTTCGTAAATAAACTGCTCAACACGTTAAGGACTGGTGGTAATAAAACTGATAAAAGGTTTCCCCCTTTTTGATTAAGAAGATCTTTTTTCTTTTTTCGAGACACTTTCTTATTTGCAAGAACACGGAGATGCTTCTTGTAACGCAAAAGTTTTTGCTTTTGACTAGGTGTCAATGGGATAACACCTTTTAATAAATTCAACGAGCATTCGCAGATACATAAACTAAGTCTGCCGGACCATGCTCCACAATGATTTTTCGAACTTTTGGTTTGCTTTTTGCAAGAACTTGCAAGTATGGTAGATTGTCTCTCAGGTAACCATACGGTTTATTCGTTGCGTCGTGGAACGAGTCTAACAAATAGTTGATGTGTTTCGGGTACATCTGACGGGCCAATGTTGTGATTCCCAGTGAATCTCTCGGATTCTTGAATACAACCATATAATGAGAATTTAGACTAATAGTTCGAGATTGTTTACCTGGGGGGAAAAGATTTTGTGTCAAATACATCACGGAGATACTCCTATGGTGCGAGCCACGAGTGAACAAATCCGACATGCGCTGATCTTTTGAGCAATGTGACATTAAATCATCCAAAATAACGAGTGAATTTTCGGTATCCCCTAGCTTGTCATATAAATCGTCGGGGAAGCCTTCGAGAAACTCGATATTGGCTATTGTCCGTTTCATGTCATTAAACACCGATTGGTGTTCCCCGTAACAATAGATTATTTTGCACGGTACAGGATCAAAGACTAGGGCCCCGTTCACACTATACTGGATAGCTTTTGTGCCGGCACGAAAACCATACCGGATAGGCCTTCTGTTCACACACAAAACGCCTGTTCCGGCACAATTTCTGTGCCGGCACGCCGTTGCGCCGCTCCGATCTCGAAAGAGGTACATCTTGTATCGGATAGCTTTTTGTGCCGTTTCAGCTCCAGTGTAAACGGAGATCGAAATCGTTTCGGAAGTATATTAATAGAATAGAGCGTGGTGATTGGTTGGATCACGGGGTTATATCGTATTCGGCACGAAACGGCACATAATTATGCCGTCTGTTCACACTATACCGGATAGGTTTTCGTGCCGGCACGAAAACCTATCCGGTATAGTGTGAACGGGGCCTAGGTCATTAAGATGATGGAGCATTAAAGTATTCTGTCAATTTGTATGTTGTACCTACAACAATGAAATGCTTAATTTTTGACTTCTAAAACAACGTCTTAATCTTTGACTTTGATGCGTTGAAATAAAAACTATACGTTCAATATCGGCAATACAGATAGTATTTTTCTACCAAAAAAAGCAGTGTCAAAGCTTCACCATAAATTTTCGTACAAGTTAAAAAAGCAATTACGCGACACTGGTAATACTTCCATTCTTTTCAATACAAAAGAAAGTCATATATCAACCATGGAAATAGAAATAGAAATGCTTTTGCATTTCAAATTAGCGTCAGTCTGAATTCGCTTTTGTTTGGAGCCATTTTCAATCGTCTTCCACAATGTACAGTTATAGGCTGAAACGAACTGCCTAGTCTCATGATTCTCTGTGCCAATTTGGATGTTAGATAACAATTCTTTCTATGACGATGGTGTAACATTTCACACGTTTATCCAAATGACGCAACCTGTAAAGTCTTCTAAGGTTAGTCACGTTTTTACAAATTCATTCCGCTAATAAGAAACCCGCAATGTTACAACAAAAACGTAAAACGAAAAAAACAAACACGATCAGACTTCCAGCAAATATCTTATACAAGGTAAAATTTTGCAAACACCTGGTAAGTAATTACTGGGAAAATACCTTAATGTCATTTTCAAACCATTAGAGGGCTTACATATATTACATTCATACATAAGATCTGTTCATTACGAGCACGGATGTACAACGTTGGACTTTACCTTGATTTGTTATTAAGATTAGTCATTAAACAGGTCAAAATTAACAAGTTTTAACGATCGGACTTAATGTGTTTCTATTCAGCTTTGATATTGATTATTTTGCTTTGTTGTCTTTCGCGTCTGCACGGATGATTAAGATACAAGCTTCCCGTTTATAAGTCGTTTGGAGATGGGAAAAAAACCAAAACTTTAAAAACTTTGATAAATTCGACTTACACCATGTTCATATATGTGTTAAAAATGTCTTTTTGGTTCTAACACGTTGAACAAAACAAGTCATTAACTGTGCCGCTATTGTGAGCGCGATATAGTTCTCTTGTCTGATGTATGTCTCTTTTTTAATGATGGGAACTGACGTTCTTATTCAACTTGGATATTGATAATTTAGCTTTTGTCGCTTTTCAAAAAAACAACAACCCGCAAACGTGTATCGCAAAAAGAACCAAACCAATGTTACAACGAATACGTAAAACGAAAAACACGTTCAGATTCCCAGCAAATATTTTATACAAGGTAAAATTCTGCAAACACCTGATAAGTAATTAATATCTTAATCATTAGGAACAAGGTCTAACAATTTGACCGGATATCCCTTCACCTCGATCGAAACCTACCCAGTATAACCATTGTTGACGGACAATGTATATGTCTCATGTATAAACAATTAGTCAAAAGCTAATGATATGAACTTTGCTAAATCACAATATTGACTATAATTAACTTTCTTCATTCAAATTTGTACATGTACATGAATGTTCAAAATATAACTTGGAAAAAAACAAAGTGAACATTCGCATCAATAAGCGGGTTGCCCCATAGTTTAACAAAATTAGACCAGTCTAGTATATTGAATCAGGTTTTGTTTATTTCAGCATATGTTTAGGAATATTACATGGCTCAGGACACATTTCAACATCGTACTTTATACAACATTAAAAGTTTGGATTTTAAGACGTTGTCTCTGTTTCAAACAAAACAATACTCGCCAGTCTTTGCAAGTATATTTTAGCAGTTCCATTAACTTGTGGTTTTCATGTCATGTAAAGAGTTCATAAACGTTTCGACAATTTTCACTTCAGAAACTGTTTCCAACGCCACGTCAAAGTACAACCAAATTCGTTCGTCTGATTCCATCATTAAACAGTCGTGTTGCCTCTGTGAAGAATGGTCAATACGGCAGCCATTACAATTCTTCAATACCAAGCCTGATATGTTTGAAGCAACTTCGTCGGCATAACAATTTAATGGCTTGTCTTCAATCACCTTCTGTCGATGACTCAGAAATCTTCCTTCATCGCCAACATCGCCAGGTACTTCACATATGTTACTTGCATCGTTTACAGTGTTCTCCTTACAAAAATTTGAAGTTGTGTTCTAAACACTTGTCACAAAACAACTAGGTTTTTTTTCCATTTTTTTACTTTTTTAAAATGCTCTCAAACATTGCTACGAACTTCCATCAAGCCTATTTCCGTTTCTGAATCTCATACTTTTCAAAAACCGGTTTCTCTATTCAAACACGTATTTCCGGTTCACATGCGCGCGCACAGGACTCACGCGGACAGCCCTGGTAACTAAGAACTAGGGGTAAGAGCTCCTGAAAAATGCTGACTCGACGGTACTATAGCTGTGGCCTATCTATTGCTGCTACTACTACCACAACTGTTGCTGCTACTACTACCCCAACTGTTGCTGCTACTACTACTACCCCAACTGTTGCTGCTGCTACTATTACCCCAACTGTAGCTACTACTACTACCACAGCTGTTGCTGCTGCTGCTACCACAACTGTTGCTGCTGCTACTACTACCACAACTGTTGCTGCTGCTTCTACTACCCCAACTGTTCCTGTTACTGCTGTCCTACTGCCAAAACTGTTGCTGCTGCTACTTCCACAACTGTTGCTGCTTCTACTACTACTACTGTTCCTCCTGCTACTACTGTTCCTCCTGCTACTGCTGTCCTACTACCACAACTGTTGCTGC
This sequence comes from Paragorgia papillata, assembly GCA_035771165.1. Classification (NCBI taxonomy): domain Eukaryota; kingdom Metazoa; phylum Cnidaria; class Anthozoa; order Scleralcyonacea; family Coralliidae; genus Paragorgia; species Paragorgia papillata. The sequence goes on along the minus strand of JAWNZC010000322.1, from coordinate 2,825,023 downwards.
CTTTACTTCCACAACTGTTGCTGCTTCTACTACCACTACTGTTCCTGTTACTGCTGTCCTACTACCACAACTGTTGCTGCTGCTACTATCACAACTGTTGCTGCTTCCACTACCACTACTGTTCCTCCTGCTGTCCTACTACCAAAACTGTTGCTGCCTCTACTTCCACAACTGTTGCTGCTTCTACTACCACTACTGTTCCTGTTACTGCTGTCCTACTACCACAACTGTTGCTGCTGCTACTATCACAACTGTTGCTGCTTCCACTACCACTACTGTTCCTCCTGCTGTCCTACTACCAAAACTGTTGCTGCCTCTACTTCCACAACTGTTGCTGCTTCTACTACCACTACTGTTCCTGCTACTGCTGTCCTACTACCACAACTGTTGCTGCTGCTACTATCACAACTGTTGCTGCTTCCACTACCACTAATGTTCCTCCTGCTACTGCTGTCCTACTACCAAAACTGTTGCTGCCTCTACTTCCACAACTGTTGCTGCTTCTACTACCACTACTGTTCCTGCCGCGGCTACTACTACTACCACAACTGTTCCTGTTGCTGCTACTACTACCACAACTGTTGCTGCTACTACTACCACAACTGTTGCTGTTGCTGCTGCTACTACCACAACTGTTGTTGCTACTACTACCACCCCAACTGTTGCTGCTGCTACTACTACTACCCCAACTGTTGCTGCTTCTCCTACTACCACTACTGTTGCCACTGCTGCTTCTACTACCAAAACTGCTGTTGCTGCTACTACCACAACTGTTGTTGTTGTTCCTACTATGCTTTTCCTGCTACAACCACTGCTGCTGCTCCCACTACCCATGGGTGTCAGATGTTGGGATCCGAGGTAACCGCGTTACCTGCAAGTGACTGGAGCTAACTGCAAACCTGGGTCAGAAGGTCTTGTGCACGCTAGAATAGTAGAAAATTTTAATTTTTCCCAGTATCTTTTTGCAATATTTACCGACCAGATTCAATAGGTGTCGTATTTGAAGACGCAAACTCATCAACGTCAAGCCCTGAGTTATGTTTCCTATTGCCAAAATTGACTTTCTCAGGCCCAATTGCTCAAAAAGTTTCCCCCGGTGGCCCGGTCCCCCGTCGCAATTCGCAAGCTACGCGGTCCGGTTGCTTGCTTCGCTCGCAGGGCTAACTGCAAATTATTTTTGGTTGCCACCACCACAACTGCTGCTTTTGCTGCTCTTACTACCCCCACTGCTGCTGCTCCCACTACCACAACTGCTGCTTTTGCTGCTCTTACTACACCCACTGCTGCTGCTCCCACTACCACAACTGCTGCTTTTGCTGCTCTTACTACCCCCACTGCTGCTTCTCCTACTACTACAACTGCTGCTGCTGCTGCTCCTACTACTACAACTGCTGCTGCTCCTACTACTACCACCACTGCTGCTGCTCCTACTACTACCACCACTGTTGCTGCTCCTACTACCACTTCTGTTCCTGCTGCTCCTAGTACCACCACTGTTGCTGCTGCTCCTACTACCCCCACTGTTGCTGTTCCTGCTCTTCCTACTACTACCACCACTGTTGCTGCTCCTACTACCACTTCTGTTCCTGCTGCTCCTAGTACCACCACTGTTGCTGCTGCTCCTACTACCCCCGCTGCTGCTGCTCCTGCTGCTACCACCACTGTTGCTGCTCCTACTACCACTTCTGTTCCTGCTGCTCCTATTACCACCACCACTGCTGCTGCTCCTACTACTACCACCACTGCTGCTCCTACTACTACCACCACTGTTGCTGCTCCTACTACCACTTCTGTTCCTGCTGCTCCTAGTACCACCACTGTTGCTGCTGCTCCTACTACCCCCACTGCTGCTGCTCCTACTACCACTTCTGTTCCTGCTGCTACTACTACCACCACTGTTGCTGCTGCTCCTACTACCCTCACTGCTGCTGCTCCTACTACTACCACCACTGCTGCTGCTCCTACTACCACTTCTGTTCCTGCTGCTACTACTACCACCACTGTTGCTGCTGCTCCTACTACCCTCACTGCTGCTGCTCCTACTACTACCACCACTGTTGCTGCTCCTACTACCACTTCTGTTCCTGCTGCTCCTAGTACCACCACTGTTGCTGCTGCTCCTACTACCCCCACTGCTGCTGCTCCTACTACCACTTCTGTTCCTGCTGCTACTACTACCACCACTGTTGCTGCTGCTCCTACTACCCCCACTGCTGCTGCTCCTACTACTACCACCACTGTTGCTGCTCCTACTACCACTTCTGTTCCTGCTGCTCCTAGTACCACCACTGTTGCTGCTGCTCCTACTACCCCCGCTGCTGCTGCTCCTGCTGCTACCACCACTGTTGCTGCTCCTACTACCACTTCTGTTCCTGCTGCTCCTATTACCACCACCACTGCTGCTGCTCCTACTACTACCACCACTGCTGCTCCTACTACTACCACCACTGTTGCTGCTCCTACTACCACTTCTGTTCCTGCTGCTCCTAGTACCACCACTGTTGCTGCTGCTCCTACTACCCCCACTGCTGCTGCTCCTACTACCACTTCTGTTCCTGCTGCTACTACTACCACCACTGTTGCTGCTGCTCCTACTACCCTCACTGCTGCTGCTCCTACTACTACCACCACTGTTGCTGCTCCTACTACCACTTCTGTTCCTGCTGCTCCTAGTACCACCACTGTTGCTGCTGCTCCTACTACCCCCACTGCTGCTGCTCCTACTACCACTTCTGTTCCTGCTGCTACTACTACCACCACTGTTGCTGCTGCTCCTACTACCCCCACTGCTGCTGCTCCTACTACTACCACCACTGTTGCTGCTCCTACTACCACTTCTGTTCCTGCTGCTCCTAGTACCACCACTGTTGCTGCTGCTCCTACTACCCCCACTGCTGCTGCTCCTACTACTACCACCACTGTTGCTGCTCCTACTACCACTTCTGTTCCTGCTGCTCCTAGTACCACCACTGTTGCTGCTGCTCCTACTACCCCCACTGTTGCTGTTCCTGCTGCTCCTCCTATTACCACCACTGTTGCTGCTGCTCCTACTACCATAACTGCTGTTGCTGCTCTTACTTGACTACCACCACTGTTGCTGTTGCTCTTACTACCGCAACTGTTGCTACTGTTAGTGCGGCTGCTGCTACAATGATTGTACTTTCTTGTTTACGTTTGTATAGGAAGTTGAATATGACAGACAGGGACGTGCTGAACATGAATTTATGGCCCAGAAGCTTGCACTGCAGGTGCAAGAGTTAAAATCCCGACTGCAAAATAAGGACTTTAAGTCCCAGCACTATGACGAAGTGGTTAGGTATGTACCTTTTATTAGATATGTGCGTGCAGCATCTTGGATTTCGCGTGTCGTAACTGTCAAAGAAAGTCTGGTATCAGAACTTTAGGGGAATGATAGTTAAATTGCATATTTTAAAAAACAATGACAGAGCCTGAAATAACTGTCGGATACCGAACAATTTGACAATTTTCCGACAATGTGCTTTGGCTGAAAACGTATATAGAATATTTGATGTGCATCTTAATAAGCCTTTTTGGCATTGTTTGTGTGTCTGCAATTCAATTTTTAGATGTACATAAAAGAATATTTAAAGTGATAACTATTATAAACGTGGTCATCTTGATTGGAAAATATAAGCCTCCTACAGCCTGTCTATGAATTATTCAAGACAGATATTGGTCTCCATGCGTGTTAGATTTTCGAATTTAATAATTCACCAGAAAGCCGCAAAGGAAGATCTTAATTAGCATTTTAATAACTTTTGCCGCATTTTTTAAGTGCACTCGAAAAACTAAACAGAAAACGCACGCCTTGTGTGATTATAACCTGGTACATGCAAACACCCGAGCGAGTTTGGGAGAATTTAAACGTACTTATTTACAGTAATCTTTCGCCTACGGTTCGGGTTCACATAAACTTTCGAATTCTCCTAGACTATGTAAACACAGGCGGCCATGTTAAATATAATATATTATTAATTAACCGCGGTTACAAAAGTATATACTGGAAGCAGCTACTTTCGAAAGGAAGCGGTCATTTTCGTCATTCCGCCATATACATATACGTTGATGCAGAGACGCGAAACTGCGTTTTGGAGCATTTGAAAGTTTGTGTGAACTCGAACCACAGGCGAGGGGCTTCCATAAATACTCCAAAGTTTTCCCGCTCGAATATTTTGCATCTAGTTCCTTTTTTCAGTCTTTAATGCAATAAGATGTGAGTGAGCACATGTCGTGTTGACACAATCAACCAATCACAACGTGTGCCGGATGGGACGTATATATCGAAAGGAACAGAAGATATTATTGGCTTGTTATTGATAAAATCTCTATAATCATCACGAGAGTCCGACAGATCACTAGAAAACAGCTGACACCACAATGCCATGTGCTATTACTCTGTCCAATGACGCGATATAAAAAAAATTAAAAAACTAATGTGTACTAGAAGTTAATCGCAAGTGAAGTGCTGCCTCAAATGGGACAACAACCTTTAGCCTACTCCACAGGCAACTCTGCACTTCGTGGCTAATGTGACACCGCCTTGCCCACTCCACCCAAGATTGCTCACTCCACCCGTGATTGCCCACTCCACCCAAGATTGCCCACTCCACCAATGTTTCCCCACTCCACCCATGTTCGCCCACTCCACCCATGTTTGCCCACGCCACCCAAGTTTGCCCACTCCACCCAAGTTGTTCTCACCTCTTGATTGATGATTTATGATGATTTATTATTTAACGTCGTAAGCACAGGATGTGGTCGCCCAATCATCCGAGCCAGAGGCTCATGTTAAAAGTGCACGACATAAGCTAAGACATAACGTGTTGATTTTACGGAGGGAGGAAAACCGCAGAGCCCTGCGAAAAACCCTCGAAGCACAGGAGAGACCAACTAAACTCTACTCACATGATATTCAAGTTCGAGAACGGGGTTATTCCCAGATGGTCACCCATCCAAGTACTAACCCCGTCCAACTGGGCTTAACTATTGGTGAGAGGCAGCGCCCTAACAGCACACGCCATAAGAGCCCACGGAGTTGCTTGCGAAGGAGGTTGGAGAGTCCAAAAATTTGATTTTTATTACAATAGACAGAGTATGTACACATTTCTTCTATATTTTTTTAATTATAAAATTGAGAACTACAAGTTAGTATAACTTATCGCATGACATGATATGGCAAGGGTTTTGACAGGATGTACACTAGTGGTGTGCGTCGGATCTTATAATCCGAGGGTTTGCCAAAACTGTCAATCCGAATCCGATCCGAAGCCAAAAAGTCGTAGTCCGATCCGATCCGAAAACAGCTGCTCAAATCCGATCCGGTCCGAAAAAATTAAAACACCGGATATATGTTGCAATAGTTGCGAAAACTTTCCGAAAAGAAAACCAATGAACAAATAGATTTAAGAAAACTACTATACAATAATAATCTTATGTAATAATATCCTTCTTGTGTTGTGCAACGTGCATACAACTAGTGAATTTGTTAATTTTGTGACAAAAACAATGACAAAAGTGAATCTGATGCGGGTAAAAAAGTGCAAAATCCGATTCGATCCGATCTGAGAAAAAAAGAACAAAATCCGATCCGAGAAAAAAGAAACTAAATCCGATCCGATCCGAACGATAAAAGTTTAGTCCAAATCCGATCGGATCGGATTCGCACACCTCTAATGTACACATAATTTATAATATACAAATATTAAATAATCGTGCCTCTTGCTCTAATGCTGTGGCAAGACTGTCAATGCAATTCCAAGTGCTTAATATGTTTTGACAAATCTAGAGTTTTAATAAAATTTTACAGCAATGTACCATTGAGCCCATCAGATTATTTTTCAGAATTTGTTATAAGTCAAAACACACACACAAATCAGAATGTTGATCATGAACCCACACCAATATACATCTAAAAACAGAAGAAAACAACCGTGAAATCTCCCACCAAGAAACACAGCTGTCAGTTATAGAAACTAATATCTTACCTCGACAAGATAAACTCTCCTCGCTGAAATTGTAAGACAGTTCACACGTGTGTTGATCAGAGGTTGACAACAGTTGGTAAGTTGTTCAGAGTAAGTTGTTCAAAAGTCAACATACAAACATTCCTTAAAAAATCTCGATTTTGTATACATAGCTCGGCAAAGAGGTCTGGGCATGAGACACAGCGAACCCAAGTCAAGATTAGTGTGCTGCCTCGCTGACGATCGGCAGCAATTAGACACATGTTTTCATTTTCCATTTTCTAATCCGAAATGGATGCATTTAGAAATCGGAAGAAGAACACTGACTCGTATTGGTTATATTAATTAAGAAACAACGTTTTTGATAGGTTTCCAGAAATTAGTTTCCAAAATCAAGTTTCTGAAAATGTTTGGAATCTGGAATTACACTTATTATTGGTTTGTACATTTGATGTGTTTTGACGGAAGTGTTTAGAAATTCATTCCGAAGTTCACAAGTTAGTTTTGAACTACGCATTTGATTGGCTAATAGCAACTAAAGGCCCATTTGCACTACGCTTGATTTTTGGTACGGCTCGGTTAAATTGTTACCCGTACCAATTTTATCCGTGCTCGGACCTTGTAAATAGGGTAGTCCAAGCACGGGTGAAATTGGTACGTATACCATTTTTATCCGAGCAGTGTAAATGGGGCTTTATAAGTATAGTATTGGTGATGGTAATACGGTAATAACAACTTTACATACTGATATAGAAAGTATACAACAGACATGCACTACCCTTTCCTCTTATTCCCTTGGTGGAGGACAAATCATCTAAACAAATAAACAATGAAATTTTAATGAATAATTCACTCTGTTGAACGTCGGGACTTTGAATTTATCCCTCACATGTCCGTTTTGACGTTATATGTGCAAGAGATCTCTAGTCTAGAAGAGGGGAGTCTTAGAGTTCTAGATAATAAGACTGCTATCGCTTAACGTTATTCAGTTTAATATAAATATAATGTCAATCGTCATGCTTATTACGCTGTCTCTCACGACTGTATATATCATACGCTGCCTCTTAGTACTGCAGTCCAAAGTTAAGCCCAGTTGGATGGGGTTAGTACTTGGATCGGGGTGACCGCCTGGGAATAACCACGTTGTCGAGCTTGAGACCCATATGAGTAGAGTTGTAGTTGATCTCTCCCGTGCTTCGAGGGTTTTTCACTGGGTTCTCCGGTTTTCCTCGCTCCGTAAAATCAACATCTAGACCTCAGCTGTGATCCGTAGTCTGAACTGTGTCGTATGGCGGCTGCCAGTGGATCGCCTTTGATATGCGTTCGACATGGCCATGTTGATCTGCGTCCTTCGCAATTCAGCCACTGGCTGCAAGTAAAGATGATTATCGCCCAGTCCTTTCCTTATTATATGAATTTAAAAGTGCACTCAAGAAGCTCGTAAACAAACACGGATATCTCCTTTTATTATATAGCATGCTATCGGATATGAGCTTTTGCGTAATCTGATTGGTTCCCTACTACCAGGCTATCAGCTCATATCCTACTAGTAGAGGAAAAACAAGATGGCGGCATGTTTTTTTAAACTGCCGAAAAGAGTTGAAATTGACGGATTCTTATACAGAAAAACATCAACACCCTCAAACCAATGTATAAAAAAAAAACATTGTGTAAAAATACATTAACAAATACACAATTTAGCATGTCAAATGGTAAAATTCACCTAAAACTTACGTCTTTTTACTTCAAAAACACGACTAAATCAGCGGGATGATATTAATTTGTTGCCAAACAAAGAAACTCACGGTTAAAATCAAGCTTACAACACACATTTCGTAGGAGATCACCAGTAAAGAGACTTTTTTAATTTAGATAAGCATTTGGAGTAGTAAAAAGCATGTTCTTTTTCAAAAACAACCAACTAAGTAATTTAGTCTCACTGCCGAAGGTGTTTCAGTTTCATTTTTGCATGAAATCAAAACCTTTTTCACGACAGCAACGCTAATATAAACAACTGACCCACCTTTTGACTTCATAAAGGTACCTTTTAATCTTTTTTGTTGATCTGCTTAACACATTTTTTGCCTCTCGAGCAACATTTATGCAACATTTCAAAGCTGTTTACCGAACAGCTCAGCGAGAAAGTCTATGTGAATGCATCATTACGCATGGCGGAAGTATTAGTTGCCTATGCCGGAAGTTTGTCGTTTCAAACATTTCGCTGTAATTTTGTCTCTTGTACAGTGCTTGGCTATATTCGCTCTCGTCGTATACGAACTAATAGCCAACTCGGCGAAGCGCCTCGTTGGCTATGAGCTCATATACGACTCGAGCTCATGGTATAACTGTTAAATATTCCAGGACGCGTTCCTTCTCTTGATAATCTTGATTCACTGTTAATTTTTGATACGCATGAGTGAAGTTGGTGCGTGTCGTGCTAAATGGCAGACATTGAGGGAAGCACAGAAAATAGTGTTCCAAAACCGAAAACAATGTTCCAAGCAGATCGGATTCTCCATGTAAACATGTGCCCGGATTGACTTCACTCGCGTTTTTCGATCTGATTGGACTGTCAGTCCGCTTCATGTAAACTGGGCTTAAGACACGGTCGCGACCAAATGGAAACCAGGCTTAAACTATGTTCAGACCGAGTGTGTTTGCGTGTGATCATCGTTTTCTATTTGTTTTTAGTGATCGTCATGAGATTGAAAGAGAAATTATGGAATTACGAAAAAATAATGTTGTACTGGAGACATCACTTCAAAGTAAAACGAACGAGAACACAGAGATGCTGAAGGAGGTACTGCATGATTTTCTTACTTCCACTTCCAGGTGCACGTATAATATATTTTATAAAATAAGGAGTCCTATAACGTGACGTGGAATGGCGTCAACTGGCCGGAAAAGCCAGCCAAATTTCAAGACTGTCCAACTTTTAGCTTGTTTTTTTCCTTCTTATTTTATAAAACAAATAAAACATACCGCGCCTGTACATATATGTACTCTTATAAAGGTTCGTTTGACGACATTTGAACACGAAAGATGTGTGACTCTACTCTTTCTAACTTCTTTCGTGTTCAAATGACGTCAAACGAACCTTTATAAGAGTACATATGCTCGGAGCTTTATGTTTTATTTGTTAAGTATAATTCATTTTTCTGAACTCTTGATTTTTATTGGTTAGAAACACGATGGGAATTTTCGAAAACGTCAATAAAATACTTTCTCGTGACTCGTCTCGTGTCGTACTTTTTGTTCTTTACACGCTGTAACGTCATATGTCATCTATTACTACAATACAATACACACACAGAAAAATGTAATCTACTTAATATTAATTATAGTTAATAGTCACTTGCACTTGCTGATATAGCCATAAATGATTACAAATGTATAAATCGCAAAAAATATTGGATTTTTCTCTAGACGAATTAGGCTAAGCAGAAGCCAATCCATGTTTTATTCAATTTTGTAACGTCTTGCAAGAAAAGCAGTTGTCTAGAATGTCTATGGACAGGTTTTCTGTTGTGTGCGTAATATAACTTTATTTCTTCGTAGATGCAATCATGCAAGCAGTCATTGGCGCTCCTAAAACAAGACAAGGAATACTTGAATAAACAGGTTACAGAACTCACTACAAGATCTAAAATTAATGAAGAACAAGTGACTGTTTTAAGTAAAGAGTTGATAAAAATAAAGCAATCCAGAGAGGAACTATATGAGAAGTATATCACTGTGAGGTAAATATACCTTTTCCATTTAAACGCTAGCCTGTGCCCTATCTGTGCATCGATCTCGAAAAACCTGTCCCGTGACGTCACCATTTTCACCGTCAGGCGGTGAAAATTTATGCATTTATAATCAGATTATGCAAAAAATTAATACTTTTCTACAAAAGGTTAACTTTCAAAGTCAATGAAAATTGTCCATAAAAGTTAAAAAGTATAATTTGATTATAGATGCATAAATTTAAAATTTTCACCGCCTGAGTCGGCATGTTAGCTACTGACTCCATCCGTAAAAATGGTGACGTCACGGGACAGGTTCTTGGAGATCGATGCACAGTGTCAGACCATACACGAGGCGTGTTTGGTCTGGAGCAAGGCTATTTAAATGCGTGCGTGCATGTGCTCGTGTGTGGTGAAAAGACTGTATGCGAAGTATATTTCAATGCATGGGAGTGCAGCATATGGGTTTGGGGTATGGCGGAGGGGAAAGGGTGAGTTTCTATACAGAAATTACTACAAAATCATGATAATTATTAGCCCCGGGCTTCAACTTTTAATTGTAGCATTATCAAGAAGATAACTATCCCCACCTCCTACCAACCAAGTCTTGTATTGATTTATAGCCTACAACTATAAACCTATAGTTAAGACTTGGTTAGCAAATTGGCACTAAAGAGAAAATTGAACTTGTATTGGTGTGAGTGTACGTATAGATATTGTCTTCAAGCTGCTATCAAATTCCTAGCTTGCTGTATCTGAAGTTGTGAATGAAATGAAATAAAGGAAGTGAAATAAAAAAAACGTAAAATAAAGTGACATGTAGTGAAGTAAAATGGAGGAAAGGAAAGGGATGTGATGTTTTGTAATGTGAACAGAATGGCTTAAATAGTATATTTTCTCTATTCCTTCGTATATTCTAAGGCCATGTCCACACTAATCCGTTTTCAAACGAAAGCGTAGACTTTTTGATACGGCTAGGCCTTTCGTCCACACTAATCCGGCGTCTTTGGTGACCGAAAACGGCGCTTTTCAAAAACGCTGCCCAGAGTGGAGACATTCGAAGATGCCGTTTTTCTGCACCAGTGTGGACGGCGAAAACGAAGCTTGTCAAAAACGCTGACGTCACGACGATTATGTGATCTGGGTTCCAGTCACCCATGGCCTTTGTTCAGGGTCGTTTTGGCATTTTAATGTGGATGGCAAAAACAATTCGATTAGTGTGGACGGAAAACGTTTGATACGTTTTTGATACGAGTTCTCCGTTTTGAAAAACCTAATGAGGATCGTATTGTGAAGGAGCAGAGAAAATATTTTATATATATTCCATTCCGTGCAACGGAATACATCAGCCAGACATAAAAAGGTTGTTCTTTAAAGTGCCTATGAAACGAAAATTCAGTTTAAAAGAACACTTAAAATGACAAAGTGACATATTTTGCAGTTTTTGGTTTCCTTGCTTCGTTGTTGAGATATTTCAGTTTGTTTGATATGTAAATTTAGCTTATAAGATAACTTTACGTCGCACTTTGCATAATGACTTATCGCAAAAGATTATATATCTCTGTTATTGTCAAACAAAAACACTTAAAATTTACAGACTCTGTTGGAGAAACACTCGCACATGGTTCCTAATTCGCCAAGTGCTTTTGTTCGATAATAGAGATATAGAACACTTTGTGATACGTCATTATGCAAACTATGACGTAAAGTTATCTTATAAGTCAAATTTGCATATCAAACAAACTGAAATATCTCAAAAACGAAACAAGGAAACGAAAATCTGTAAAAGATGTTATATTGGCATTTTAAGAGTTCTTTCAAATAAGGCAAACTTAATTTTCGTTTCATAGGCACTTTAAAAGCGACCTTTGTCGGAGCACGCGTGCTGAACCTGCCACGAGATTGCGTGGGACAATTAAAAAATTATCACCACTAATCTGCCGTTCATAAAAGACGTTGTTTAGAGACTTGGCGTATTAATAGCGCCCACGTGGTTTATTGCAGAAAGCATATATCAGTTTGCATCTTGTTGAAGATAACGATATCAGTGGTTCTATGAGAGTATAAATATGGGACCTGTCTTCACAACGATTGTTTTCGAGTGTTTTGATTCCGTAGGTCAGTGGGTGAAACCCAATAAATGACTTCTTGATATAGACCCTTTGCACGTGACGTCAAATTCGTTGTCTGGGAGACAACTTCAAAGTTCCGCCGTTCAACAGAGCGAATCATTAATGAAAATTTTATTGTTTAGAAGCATTTGTCCTCCACCAAGGGAATAAGTGCAAGGGGTCTATAGCATCTCAACCAAGCCATTTCAATTGGAAGTGCATTAAAATAAACCCTCATGAGATTTTTTGTGTAAAATTTATTTAATATACACCAACGTGTTTATTTTGCACACTGACAATTTTAATCATCTATGCAAAATAAATCTTAAGAATTAGATGAACACCGGTTTTCATCTAATATCTTGGGTGATATACCCAAGGTGATATACTGGTTTATTTTTCTCAGGTCCGTAACTGCAGGTCCGTAACAAAAATGCCGGCTTCTGATTGGCTAAATACGAGGTCCGTATCACACAAGTACGGACCTCTCGTTTTTCCCGCCAAAACTAATATGGGGTGAAAAACAGTTTTCAAACCAAAAAAAGTGGTGAAAAATGTACTCCGACGATAGTGAGCATAGCGAAAGCGAATTTTATTATCCCCAAGACGACGTCCCAAGCACAAGTGTTGGAAATTTAGTCTATTCAGACCCAAACGCGAACGAAAACGGGTGTTACAATGGCAGCGATATTGACATCCAAAATTATATTCAGAGTCAACGACCGGAAAACACGAAGAAGAAAACGGAATACGATATAAATGTCCTTACCAGGTACTTTTTGTCTATAAATGAAGTACGAGAAATTCAAACCATACCTGCCAAGGAATTAAACATCCTCCTCGCCAAATTTTTCGTTAACGCTCGCAAGAAAAATGACGACGTTTACGAGCCTTCGTCTCTCAGAGAAGTCTTTCAGAGAAGTCTTTCAGAGAAGATGACTTGTAACAATTATTTTGTTTTAATGTGGGAAAAATAAATAAGTTATTTACCAAACTTTGTCGGTCCGTACTGGAAAAATATTGCCCTCGGTCTGGACTGCACGGAACTCGGCCTGCGGCCTCGTTCCGTACAGTCAAGACCTCGGGCAATATTTTTCCAGTACGGACCTCCAGTTTGGTAAATAACATATATGTATCCAACTTCAATCAGTTGATTGAATGAACTATTATAATTGGCTAATTGGCTGATTAATAGGCGAGTTTCAGGGTGTTGCGCGCGCATCATTTTTCAAAAACACCGGCAAACTCCACTCAAAGTAAACATACTGTTTAAAATCAACAAAGTATAGATACAGTTTCTGGATGTTTAACACTGATATTCTGCTGTTGGTGGCTCGCTACTGTCGCTAGCAAGTCTGTTTGCCATTGCTTACTTTGTGGGGAGCCCACCAATTCTTTTGCAAAATGATGCGCGCGCAATACCCTGAAATTCGCCAATTATTAATGAGTTTGAGATGTCTAAATTACATGCAATTTTGTTTATTTTTAGAGAGAAGTACAAATCAGAATATGAAATGAGACTGAAAGACGAACTGGATGAAATTACATCTAAAACCAATGGTGAACTAGAAAAAATTAAAAATAATACAAAAGAAATGTACGAGCGCGAAAACAGGTAATCAAATGAGGATTGGACTATGTTCTTTATTAGCACTGCAACCATTACCATTAGTTTTACGGTATTAGAACAGGAAAGGACACTGTTGAAGAAGAATTCATAAAAATTCTTACGTGTACATTTCTGAAATATTCATGTGTGGATATTTAAATAAAATTAATAAATATTTATGTCATTATAGCCAATCAGAAATTAGGAGATAATTTAAAGTGCTTATGAAGCGAAAATTAAGTGGGTTTTTTTTTAAAGAACTCTTAAAATAATGATGAATATTTATTTACAGTTCTTTCATATCTCACTTCGTTTCGTTTCGGGCTGGCGAGGCCTATTACGAAGACGCAGCTGCTCTTTTAATTACTGAGCCAGTACTTTATGTCTGTCATTGTCACTTACTCACGCCCATCCGCCTCATCTTGTTTGATGGCCTTGCTGAGGCTACAGTCTGTTGTGGCTGACCAAATATACTGTATATTCACCACTGCTGCCCATTGTACTCCGTCCTCGCAGGTTTCTTATTGAAGGCATTTTATATACAACGTTGTTACAACAAAATTGCCATATTTGACGGTAACTCTGTTAACCTTTCTATTTCCAATTGTTTTTGGCGTTTATACTCTGGGTATTTTTTTCATTCACTTTTCACATTTTTTGTCTCTCCTATTCATCACAAAATAAACGATTGGATTTTCTTCCTTGGCGACTACGCTACCATGTGTTCGTATAGTAAGGTCTATTATTGGTTTTATTTCTAGAAATCTCCGGGAGGCAAAAGATAATGCACTGGCAGAAAAAGATAGAGCTGTTCATGGTGAACAAAACATGACATCACGATATGAACAAGTGTTCCAAGAGTAAGTATACATTCTGATAAGTATAGGTTAATTAATGGTCACGAGTGCTATATGGGATTTAACATCGTGAGTGACAACAGCCACTCGCGCCCATATCACACAAGCAACCATTAATTAACCATCTTATCCCATGACACACCCAAAATTACATGAGAAGACAATAGCTGATTGAAAGCAAGGTTAAAACACATTTCTGATCAACGATAAAATGCTTTGTTTCAGTGAATGTTCATTGTGAAGAAAACCTTCTCGCTCGCTTGCACCTCTGCCGACGCTGCCGGAACAAATAAAGGCCTGACATTCAGGTTAGAAAGCCGTTTGCTGTTTAAATTAGCAGTGTTAATCTCATTTGTATGCATAGCGTGATAAGTAGTTAACTAGTTATCCCACTAGTTATCGCATACTAATGAGCATTTTTACCCCAGACGTCGTTTAAGACAGTTGGATAAAGGATTTAACGCGTCTCTTGGAACAATTAATTTTGGGTGTGTCATGGGATAAATAAACTGCAGCTCAGTTTTTGCTCTTCTCCATAATTCTATAATTTCACGATTAATTTTACTATTATTAATTTATGAATAAAAATGAAAAGCGATAAATATTTACTCAGTATTTAGAAATCGAAAAAGAATATTTTTTCAACAGATACAGACAATTACAGACCGCATCTGACAGTAGAATAACAGAATTACAAAGTGATTTGAAACTAAAACAGTTTGAGTTGGATCATTTGCAAGTGTTGTATGAAGAAACTTCTCAAAGTCTAAAGCAAGTTAATGTTGAAAATACCAAGTATCAAAACAAGTTAGAGGTTAGTATATTTTAATTATTTACTGGCGCCACTGCCAATTACATGCATGTATCCACACTGAGCGCCTTATGAGAATATCTGTCGTTTTCGATCTGTATCCTACCAAATCCTGCTTTCTGATTGGCTAACGAGCGGTCCGTATAGCCCGTACGGACCGCTGGAGATAATTTTTTTAAATGTGTTTTATAGGCCATAAAATATTCTAAAACATTTGAAATGAACTTAAACGAAACCGAACATATTGAAAGTGAGTTTTTCATCCGTGAAAGAGACCTAAAATCTAATTTCCTTTTACGAAAGAAACAGCACAGACTTCCCTTTTTTATTCACTCTAAACACTGATGAAGACCAAAATATTTACCGTTTTGGTCGGTCTGTATATAGAGAAATATTTCCCTCGATCTCACTCTCGGTTTCTCTATACGGACCTCCCAGCCGGTAAATAATATATATATATATATATATATATATATATATATATTACTACCACCACCACCATCACCACTCCAAATCTTTTCCTTCTCGTTTCTTGTCTAGTTTACTTTCTTTTGTCCTGCCCCTCGTCCCTGGATTTGTACGGGTGATGAAAACAGGGAAAATCGTGGAATTTCTTTGTTTTAAAATCTAGGATAAGTGATGGAAAGTCATCGAAAATTAGAATTTTACAAAAATTGAATTAAAATCAATATAAGTCCTTTATTACAAGAGTTCTGTGAATATAATATTTAAAATTACATTATACAGTTAGTTGTTTGAACTTATAGTAAATTTCATTAAACACCTTAGAAGTTCTTTTGGAAAATATTGCATTTAATGTTGCTATATTTTGTGGTATTTTCATGATATTTCGAGTTTTCCAGGACATAGGTAATATATGGTCATGGAATTTTAACGAGAGAAAAATGTGCGAACTCTTTCGTGTTTTTCCTGCTTTTTTCTCGAGCTTCTGCTCTTGCTTTTCTTCCTTCTCTTTTTCTTGTTCTTGTCTTTTTTCGTGCTCTTTGTTTTCTTCCTCCTTCACGTTTGTTTGTTTGTTTGTTTGTTTGTTTGTTTGTTTGTTTGTTTGTTTGTTTGTTTGTTTGTTTGTTTTGTCTGTTTGTTTGTTTGTTTGTTTTGTCCTCCTGCTTTTCTCCCTTCTCTTTTCATGTTTGTTTGTTTGTTTGTTTGTTTTGTCTGTCTGTCTGTTTGTTTGTTTGTTTGTTTGTTTGTTTGTTTTGTCCTCCTGCTTTTCTCCCTTCTCTTTTCATGTTTGTTTGTTTGTTTGTTTGTTTGTTTGTTTGTTTGTTTGTTTTGTCCTCCTGCTTTTCTCCCTTCTCTTTTTCTTGTTTGTTTGTTTGTTTGTTTGTTTGTTTGTTTGTTTGTTTGTTTGTTTGTTTGTTTGTTTGTTTGTTTGTTTTGTGCTTTTGCTTTTCTTCCTCTTTCTCTTTTTCCTGCTCTTGCTCTACTTTGTGCTTTTGCTATTTTTCATTTAGTCTGGCATGCATGGTTTACTAATATTTTATCTTTATTATCAACAGGTAATTAAGAAGGAGTTTTATACCCTTCAAGCATCTACTGACAAAGACATCAACGAACTTCAGTCAAAGAATAGTGATGCAATGAAGAAACTTTCAATTTATGAGAAACTAGAACAAGAATTAGATGATGTTATATTACAGGCTGCTGAATGTAAGTATATCTTATTGACTTACGTTTGAATACACACGCGTACGTGTAAGATATTAGTTGAATTTTGAGCTTTGTAGGAATTGAACACGTAAACCTTTTGATGGCTTGTTAGATGCTGCCACTATTGCGCTACTAACGTTCAGGTGGACTCAAGACAAAGGTCACTCATCTGTGATTGGTCAGTTACCGTGTTTTACTTTATATGAGAATATGCAAACACGGGGTTATGACGTGAATTTGAGAGAATTCAAAGTATACTTAATCGACCGTTTTCACTCACGTGATCGGTGGCCCTATTGGGGTTGTAAAACAATACGAAATATTTGAATAAACTGAGAACTAAATTCCCATAGGATGAAAATTATACACCAATCAACCTCGTTCTCAGGACCTTTTTGAAATTGAGAGGGTAGGAAAAGGCCCGGGCATCGCCTGTTGGACTCTTCATTTTCATTGGGTGATTTATTTTCTTAAACATTTCTCGGGGAACATAGTTATGGATAGTTTTGTGCCAGTTATGGTCAAATAGCTTCAACGGGACCACCAACGGACCGCCATAAGCCATTTGCACGATGACGTAAAATAGCGTTGGGTGACTACAACTACCAGGATGCTTTGCCAGTATCCTCCATTTATCAGCACGAGGATGCTAGCAAAGCATTCTGGTAGTTGTAGTCACCCAACGCTATTTTACGTCATCATGCAAATGGCTTATTACAATGAACTTCTCCCACGGGACTGCCATTTTCCATTCTAAACTAGATTGCTAATTTATTACACCCATCGGGTGCTGTGAGCAGCCGATGCCAGGACCTTTTCCCGCTCTCCCAATTTCAAAAAGTCCCTGGGAACGAGGATGTACACCAATATGATATGGCCGCTATTTCATTGTTTCAGTACGCCAATATGACCGCTGTGACGTCAGATGAAGACGAATTAGATGCCAAATTTTGGCGTTTTGTTTCTTCTATTTTCAACAATTAAACGCATTGTCCATATATGTGTATAGTCTTATCAAGTAGTGAACGTTTTCCAATGTTGTTAATTTTCTAGTAGAAAATGAGGTAGATGCTGAGAGAGTACTTTTTGCTTATGGTTACGGAGCAAATGTGCCAAGTACTGCCAAAAGAAGAATGCAACAAAGGTATTGGAATTTTTTTTACCAACAATCTTGTAAAGGTCGTCACTAAAAGGCATGATTCAAAAGGACCATCCCAGTTTTTCCGCGGCTCTTCCAAAATATAAATCGAAATATAGTAACACATGCACTATACGCAGCACACTACTTTTTTTTTCTTCCAAAATATGTCGTCAAATATGCTTTCCCAGAAATCTAGGCGGTGAATCAGATTTCTGAGTGGAGTTAGGGTTTTTGTTGTGGTTAGGTTATCCAGAAGATTGTTCACTGACGCTTGACGACAAATTTGGAAAAGCAAGTTTGATGACATAATTTGGAAAAGCCGCGGAAAGAATGGGAGGGTCCTTTTGAGTCATCCTTTTTAGTGAGACTACCTCTTGGGAAAGTTTTGAAACTTTGTCCCCGTCAAGTATATTACTCAGTTCAATGAAATTATTCTGAAACACCCTGCTATTGTTCCACAACAATAATGCGCATGAAAGGATTTAAAATCAAGAGTGTGTTCATGACCTTGAGACGTCTCCATTGAGGAGTAAAAACAGAATAAAAAATTAAGTTGTTCCAACAACAACAATGCGCATGCACGAACAGGTTATAACTGATGAATCTTATTTGATCATGATTGTCATAGAAAGCGATAACAAATTTCCAAATGTTTTTATACACACAGTAAAATAGGAACGAGTTTGTTCTGTAATTATTGATGCGATATATAAATGTTGAAGTGAATTTCCGTTGCGAATGGACCGTTTTCACTCACGTGATCGGTGGCCCCGTTGGTGTGGTGAAACAATTCGAAATGTTTGAATAAGAATAGAGTTAAATTCCCATAGGATAAAGATGTTGCACCAATATGGCCACCATTTCATTGTTTCTGTGCACCAATATGGCCGCCGTGACGTCAGATGAAAACCGAGAATATGTGATTCAACCACTCAGATTTTCTTTTAAAAAATATTCATGCTTAGCCGTCTCGATAGGAAATTTTCTTTGAGACATGTTCGAAGGGACGAAGACATTTTGCTGATTATTTCCTGCAAAATTCCATCTAATATGACGTTATTGTTAAATACTTTGAAAAGTCGTTTAAAATTGGTTCTAGACGGTACGAGATCCCCGAAGAAAGTCGTTGTGGACGAGTGGGTTGAAGATGCGTTTTTCAGATGAATGTGCAGTTAAAAGTCGTACTTATTCCGCATCTAAACTTTCCTAGTGCTTGGTGCATGTCTAAATTGTATATGTTTATTTGTAGCATTCACCTTGCTCGTCGTGTATTGAAGTTAGAGAGAGCCAATACGTCATTACAAGGACAGTTAGACGTTGAAACTAAGAAAAGGGATCAGCTCTTGCAAGAGGTAACAACTTGGTTTCATAGTCATTTCTAGTTATTTTGGCCACTAACTTTCATAATGCCACTAACTTTAAAAATTCTATTATGTGCATCTAAAATGAGCCTCCCTGGCCTCGTTATGAAGCAAAAATTCTTTTGAATTGCAGACACACAAACGAGGTCAGAAAGACTGATTAAGATGCACACAAAAGAATATTTAAGTTAATCGCTATTATGAAAGTGGTCTATGGTTTATAATTTTGTAATTGCTAATATCATTTTTTGTCTTGAGTGTTTCCATGTGGAACGTAGAAAACTATTCAATTTGTACAAAACAAAAGTCGAGCGCGCGATATTTTACGCCTATGCTGGAATACACAGTAGAATTCGTATTATAACGCACACTTATATACCGGTTCTACCGGTTTTGAAGACGTACAACCTGCCCACCTATGCTTGGATATCTATCCGGCATAAATCTCTTCTTACCGAAAACTGTATGAATTTTGTTGAGAGCGGATAAGAGTTTGTTAATTTGTCAACGTGCATGCAAGAATGTGATGTCTAAATACATTAATATCATCAACAAACTACTGGTTTATCACCAGTGCTGTGTTCTGATTGGCTACGCTACTGTAGATCTATTTGTGGTATATACTTGTAGCAACAACCGCTGATTTGTAAAAGGTCGCGTTTTGTCTTTATTTTCATATTTTAAGTTTGACCGACTATTTGTTGGTGCTAAAACAATTCGACAACCCACCCTCGTGTTCCATCAGCCGCAGAACACTCGCGCTCAATTGTCTAATTATGATCCTGGCGGTGGTTATGGTGGTGGTGGTGGTGATGGTGGTGGTGATGATGATAGTGGTGATTATAATGATGGTAGTGGTTATAGTGATGATGGTGGTGATGGTGATGGGAAAAAAACGGTTTTGTAATATGTGTGGTCACTGTGGTGGTAACTGATTTGTAACTTGAGAAATTGTATTCTTTCTAAATCATGTACTTGATGTATAGCTTTATGTTACTTCTAATATTGCACTATATCTTTTGTGCAGCTTGCAAACACGACAAACATTCTCAACGAAGCTCAGCAGCCTTACAACTACCTTATTGAAAGCATTCGAGTAAGAGATTCTCAAAATAAATCATTGCAAGGACATAATGCTTTGCTTGAAGAGGATGTAAGGTAAACCGTAAGATAATTATCTATTTTTTTATTAATCGCGAGATTTTACGGGATACTTTGACATTCCTGCCATTATATTGATTGCGTGAGCGGGCTCCTTTTTATGATATCTGACTACGTTCGCGGAAAACTGGAAAATTAACTGGAAAAAGATTTGACGTTGTCTAAACGAATATGCATTTTAAACGTTGTACCCGTCTGATGATGGTGTCTGAATCCACCCGCGAATCCAAATGCGTTCTGGCAATACCCTAGTCCAAGAGGTTTTCTTTTTTTGAGGACTAATTTATATGTATATAAAAGAATTCTAATGGTTGTCTCACCCTTGTCGCAGTAAGGAAGAGATCAGGGTCACGTCGGGGGTGAGACAAGCCCAATCGGTGGTCATTTTTGAATAAGATCTATAGCTAGTTCAGAATTAGTCACTATCCCTGATTACAGTGATAAGATTGGTTGAACCTATATTAAAGTAGAGTGCTGCGTAGGCAGTGTTTTGAACAGAGAAAAGTGAAAATGTGGTAAACTGCCGAGGTTTTTAGTGACGGAAAACTGACGTTTCGAGCGGGGCCCTTCATCAGCCCACATTTCACTCTGACGAGGGGCTGCGCATGAAACGTCAGTTGTTACAAAGTTTTCAAATGATTATTATGGGACAGTGAACTCGGGTGGAGAATAATATTTTGGTGTTACTCCGAGTGACGAACCATATCGAACAAGTAGAGAAAACTATACTTGGCCCGGCTGGGATTCGACTAGTCTGTTTCGAAATATCAAATAGCCTAAGTATACTATCATTCAACCTTCAGCTCCCAACTTGACCTGTAGCTCAGTTGGTAGAGCGTCGGACTAGTAACCGAAGGTCGCGGGTTCGAATCTCAGCCGGGCCAAGTAGAGTTTCTCTACTTGTCCGGTATGGTTCGTCACTCGGAGTAACACATTATTATTGTTACTAAGTTGTTGCTCTTAACCTATATATTAGATTATAGCCTATGCGATTTACCGCCAAATATAGCATATGAAAGTGAGGTTTATACCGCTTCATACCAGAGGTTATCTTTCCTTTCTCTTTCCACCGTATATAACTTGAGAGAAAATCTCTGGGATCAGGGTATATCCTGAGAAGAGCAAAACATTGTTTGAAGGGTCAATCAACATGATTTTAGTAGATAACAGCTTTCTTCTACCAATTTTAGTATCTTTGCAGCTCTGTCTTTATTTTTCGAAATATAGTTTTCGCTCGCTAACGCAAATAATTACATGCAGTAAAACGTACATGCCGCCATATTTTTTTCTATACGGTGGATTAAATGCGACGATTTTAATCTAGTTAAGTATTGTTTTCATTCTAGGAGACTACAAGAGGAACGAGATAAACTCGTAGAAAGCAAGAACCAAATAACAACTGATCTTGAACGATTGCTAAACCAACGAGAGGTGAATAATTGTAGAAATATTGTTTTTGACTCTAAGCTTATTCACACCAAATTTGTATTTTAGCCAAAGTGCATGAGCGAATTTTGAAACGATTTGATAAATAACTTTGTGGTTATTTTTCCACAAATTTTGAATTAGAAAATTGGAATCCTCAAACATTAATTGATAGGACGTGTCCTGTAGCAAACTGGCAAAGCGAAAAGGTGGTGAACTGACGAGATGTTTAGGAACCAAAACTTCTTTTTTATTCATTCAAAAACTAATACTTGGTCATAATCATAAAAAATACACCGGAAGATGATGAATTTAGTTCAGATCATCTTGTGGTTAGTTTTTCCTTATTAACAAGAGTTCAGCGCCGAAAAAATCAGCGACGAACTGTTTACAATCTAAAAAAGGCTGATCTAGTTGGCTTGAAATTTGCATTGAGTCATCTCTCTTGGGATATAGCATCTATGGATAATGACATTGATTCCAGCATTGTTTGCTGGTATGATTTGTTTTCTGCATGCATCGATGAGTTTGTCCCAAAGATTGTGATTAAAGATGCTAATAGACCTCCATGGATTGACAAAGATGTTCTGCAGTTGATCAGAAAAAAAAATAGAGTCAGACGCCGTGCCAAGTTAAACGACTCAGCACACCAGTGGGAAAGATTTCGTAAGCTAAAACAGCAGGTCAAAAGAATGGTTAAGTTCAAAAAGCGCAGACATTTATCTGACCTTAGTGATTCCCTTAAGGATAATCCACGTAAATTTTGGACTTATTACAAAGCAATTACTAAAACTAGTCGGATCCCAGGAATAGTTAAGTATGGGTCAGTACAAGCTTGTAAACCTATTGATCAGGCTAATGTGTTTAACGCATTCTTTCATTCAGTTTTTGGGCCGCCTGATCAGGGTAGTACAGCAATCGCTTACCCATGCTTGACTACAATATTGTTAGCGAAATAAGCGTACTACACTTAAGTGTTGATAATGTGTCTAATCAACTTAAATCGCTTGATGTCAATAAGGCATCACTGGGTTTCTCTGCCAAACTCCTAAAAGCATGTGCAGAGGAAATTGCACCATCTTTGACTCGGTTATTTAATATGTCTTTGGAGATCGGGATTTTTCCTGAAAAATGGAAAGATGTAAACCTAGTTCCCATTCATAAGAGTGATTCTAAGACAGTAGTTCCTAACTATAGAGGGATTTCGCTCTTAGATACACTATCTAAAATACTGGAGAGGTTAGTTTACAACGAGTCTTTTGATTTTATATTTCCTTATCTTACGCAATGGCAACACGGTTTTCTGCCAGGTAAATCAACTGTGTCTCACTTATCTCAAGTAGTTCATCAGTATGCTAAGGCTCTTGAGATGAGACAACAGGTTGATGTTATTTATCTTGATTTTTCTAAGGCCTTTGATCGGGTTCCACACGAAAAGTTGTTGTATAAGCTTGAATGTTTTGGTATTAGAGGTTCATTGTTGTCTTGGTTTAGATCTTACCTAACTGGCAGAAGACACAGGGTTGTGATAAATAATGTAGAGTCTGATTTTCTTCCAGTAACATCTGGGGTGCCTCAAGGGTCAATCTTGGGACCGATTCTTTTTTTAATTTTCATTAACGACATGCCAAACGTAATTTCTAAGGCAACATCGTTACCCCTATTCGCTGATGACTCTAAATGTTTTCGATTAGTCCTTGGTCAGGAGGATGGAGATAAGTTACAGAACGATTTGAACGAGTTATTAAAGTGGTCCTCTACATGGGGAATGGAGTTTAATATCTCGAAGTGTAAGGTTTTGAGGGTTGCTCGTATTAAATCTGTATTTGATAGAGATTATTTTCTTGGATGAACTAAGTTAGAGCGTGTAGATGTGGAGAAAGATCTTGGTGTTTTGGTTACTCATAACCTTAGTTGGAATAGTCATGTAGACCACGTAACTTCTAAAGCTCAAAAAATGCTCAATTTACTTTATCGAACATGTAAAGAAATACCGGACGTCAAAACTAAGAAATTGCTTTATATAACTTGGGTTAGATCCCGTTTGGATTATGCTAGTGTGGTATGGTCTCCATACACTAAGAGAAATATTGTTAAATTAGAACAAATCCAGCGTAGAGCTACTAGATTAATTCTGGGTAAAGATTTGTCTGAACATGAGCGCTTGCAAAAGCTGAATTTATTACCGTTACAATATCGTAGAGAAATAACTGATTTACTTTTTTCTTTAAATGTTTTAAGAACATATG
This sequence comes from Paragorgia papillata, assembly GCA_035771165.1. Lineage (NCBI taxonomy): Eukaryota > Metazoa > Cnidaria > Anthozoa > Scleralcyonacea > Coralliidae > Paragorgia > Paragorgia papillata. The sequence continues at coordinate 2,800,915 of JAWNZC010000322.1, read as the reverse complement.
TTCTGTAAACATTTAAAATTATGTTTCGGTCCGCTCATGTGATAAACCTCTTCGTAACGTTGATTACCTTACACTCAATGTTCCTTTTAGTAGGACAGAGGCTTATAAAAATTCTTATTTTGTTCGTATTTGTTATTTATGGAACAATTTATCTCTGAATATCAGAGAATCTAATTCTTTATCTATTTTTCGTAAGAATTTATTTTCTTACTATTATAATAAATTTAATGTCAGCTGTTCATTGTAATGTATTTATAATTATTAGGTTTTTATAATCGTATACTGTATTGTATATAATTGTATCTTGGGTGACCTATAGTAGGGAATCTTGAATTCTGTTTTAGGTTTACCTCTAATACATTAGATTATTTAAACAATGTAATGTATTGAAATTGATTAAAGTTAAAGTTAAAGTTAATTGTTAAACTCTCAGGAAGTTCTTGTAAAAGATTCGAGACTTTGTTGCTTAGACCATGAAAATATCTCAGTATATATAATTTAGTGTAACTGGACCTTTTCTATAGGATCCATACAAGGATAACAAATTGTGAAAATATGTTGATAGTAAACCTGTCTATGTAAGAACTCCGTTAGAAATATGTTACCGTATTTCCTCTATTCAGTGCTTCTGGACTGGGGGCTTATTAGAAAGGGGGGGGGGGGCTAAATAGAGGCTGGAGGCTAAATAAATTTTCATGTTCTTTAGGAATTCATCATTATATTTATTCATATTTTTACAGCTGTCAATGTCTTTCTACTGTTCGCCAGGAGCTAAATATAATAAAGTTCAGCAATTTTAAATCAATATAATAACTAATTTCCCTAAATAGAGGAAGTACGGTATTGTTCTGATGCTTAAATATATCGGCTTTCAATTTATAAATTAACGTTATTCTTCATAAAACGTCGCAAGTGCTATTTTTCTATTTATACAATACCCTGGTTGCTATGCGTGTTTTCATTGGTTGTTGGCCATGATCTATTAGAGGACAGACACATGGTCACGTCAGATCACGTCAGCTGACCTGCTTTTTTCCTTCTTCATGCCCCAAAATCCGGCAAGAGTTTCGACAAAGACCTTTTAAATTTTTATTGTATAAAACAAATAGATTCCATTTTTTTGTTGTCTGTTCAGTTATAGATGCACAGAAGACGTAACAACGTGGTAAGAACATCAGTGACCCACTCGACTGCGTCTCGTGGGCCACTTTTTTGTTCTTACCACGTTGTGACGTCATCTGTGCATCTATAACTGAACAGACAACGGCAAAATGGAATCTATTTGTTAAATTGATTTTACTTCATAAAAAAAAACCCATAGGGGTGGGGGTGGGGGGTGGTGACCTAATAGAGGCTGGGGGCTAAATAGAGGAAATACGGTATAGGTAATATATTTATCTATGTTATTTAATGCTTGCCAGACAGATACAACAAATAGTACAAAACTTAATCTAGGCAAAAAACACTTTTAGATACTCTGGTTCATTACAACACCCTTCCAACTACTTCTTTATCTAATAGTAATTTTAATAATCTTGTTCAAGCTTGTTTATTTTTTTATAGTATCATGATATATATTGCATGTAATTAAATTTTATATTTTATTTGCATTTTATAAATATTTGTATAAGATACGCAGCTACTGTAATTAGCTAGTTTTAGTATATTTATTGTAATTAACTTTACTAAATGCAGGGCCCCCATGGATACCAGCCATCGTGCTGAATGGGAATACATAGAGTTTTCTTCTAGCTGAGTAAAAATGATATAGATATATTAAGCATACAGTGAAATAAAAGTAGTGTGCTGCGCAAGCAGTGTGGAAATACAAATAGAAATATAGTAAGGTTTGAGCACTTCCAAAATTATTGAACGTTTCGAGCGAAGGCCCATTGTCACGTTTCTCTCTGACAAAGGGAGTACTCAAACCTTAGTTCGGGATGTCTCTCGTTTAGGCTATGCATGTATTGGAAAGTAGGAGAGAAATGTCAGTTGCTCGAATTCAAAATTCTTTACAAAAATATTTACATGTATTGTGTAGTATTGCCTTATTTATATATGCTAGATTATTTTCACTTACCTTAAGACTTTTTTTTAATATTTATTTTTTCTTTGTTGTAGGAGTTGGGAGTAATAAAGAACGTTATATTAAATTTACGGTCACAAGGCAAAGAGCCCTCTTCACACTCTACTCAAAAGTCTTCAAGATCTTCTCAAGTTTTATCTACTACGACAAACAAGTCAATGAAAAATTATTCTCCACATTCAATACCTCCACCCACGCAATTTGTGAGTCCACTTACTGTTCTGTTATAATGTACCATTTTGAATATACCGTTTTAAATACACTAGTGTAGGATTTGAGTGCTAAAGTTGATCTTTTCTTTTTTGAGTTGCCTAGATGTCAAACTATCGGAAAATGACGGGGTTCAAATTTTCGACCTCTCAATATACAGGAGGGTCGAGGGGTCGGAAAATTTGAATTGCATTTTCTGATAATTTGACACAAGGTGGCTCCATACAGTTTCTAGAAAAATGGAAAATACAAATTTGAGACAGTCCAAAACACATGCATAAACAATTCGGGAAAAGAATAAAACTAAATGTTATGCATTGTTAAACATTCTGACAATCAAAAACTGTTACCAAATAAATAGCAACAGTTGTTGCTATGGCAACAATGATGTTTCAAAATGGCTGCCAATTACCGGTAATAATTCCATGTCCTAAATAACCCAGGTACTTCATGAAAGCCTGACCCCAACACACACCCTAATCCTAACCAATAAAATTCGTGAAAATAAATTCGTGGGGGTCACCAAAGTTTTTTTCGAATTAAATTAGTTTGAAAGCTAATTGGCAGCCATTTTGAAACATCATTGTTACCATAGCAACAATTGTTGCTATTTATTTGGTAACAGTTTTTGATTGTCAGAATGTTTAACTATGTATAATATTTAGTTTTATTATTTTTTCCGAATTGTTTATGCACGTGTTTTGGAGTCTCAAACTTGTATTTTCCATTTTTCTAGAAACTGTATGGAGCCACCTTAAGATTACTGTAGACCTTCGGGTTGCGTTTTAGGGAAAACATTATAGCGCTCCGTCCGTTTATTGCATACACCAAAACCTACACATTATTCGAAAGCTGATATAACTAGCTACAAGACTGCAGCAAAACATTTGGTCATTTTATGAACGCAAACAAAAAATAGCGCTTCTGTTTATTAAAGTTTTCATTCCAATTCGAGATGCTATAAGCGAACAACTATTTACTATAATGGCGATATGGTAGATAAATATCACAGCAAAAAAAACGTTTCTGGGTTTGTAAAAATTCCAAATACTTTTAGAGTTATCGAATTTTTACTATTACAGCTCTCACAGGAGATTGAATGGGCTGATAAAAGGCCGTAAAACGATAAATATTGAAAAATTTACAATTCCCAGACACACTTTTGTCACCAGAATATTAATTTACTCGAATATCAATTTGGTTCTGATAAATTCGTGTTCGCTTATAGCTTTTTAAAGTTCTTACTTTAGCTCAAAACATTTCTTTGAGAAAAAGCCGTGTGAAAGAAACCTCTTGTCACTTCCGGCCTATAAGTGAAAGTAAATAATGCGCTTTTTCCTTGTTTAGAAATAAAAAAAACATGATTTCCTTTCCAGAATCTGACAGCCCTCATAAAATGCTTCACTTTCAGCGAAAATAAAAAAAATCTTGGTTTGAAGGTCTAACAGTAACCTTAATCAAGTAATTTTCATGACACTTCATACCACATTACTATTAGGGCCAGGGTGATGATCAGGAAAGGTCTTTGACACTACGTTTACACTGGAGCAAAAGTTTCCGGATTCATAAATGTTTCCGGATTCACTTCGTACCGAGTATTCGGATTCGGATTCGATAGGCCCCTTTACACTAAACTCGGAATTCCTTTAATTCAGTTAATATGTTGACCATGTTGGTTCCACCGCAACCTCACATGACTACGAGCGGAAGAGCATCCGAATTCATCGGAATAACCGTTCACACTACGTAATTATTGTCTCGGATTCAAAAGTATTCGGATACGAAGTTTCTATATTTTTTCCGGATTCGAAATATCCGGATACGTGATCAAACCGGAAAGTTTTCATTCCGGATTCATTCTTTTGTGTGTAAACGGCAAAACGAATCCGGCGGTACTAAAATGTTCCGGATTCGTCACGAATCCGAAAACTTTTGCTCTAGTGTAAACGGGATCTGAGTCACTCTTATTATCCATGTCTCCGACCCTGCGACCCCCCCTGTAAATCGAAGGGTCGAAAATTTTGATAGTTTGACATCTAGTCAACTCAAAAAAGAAAGAAAATCAACCTTAGCATGCAAATCCTACGGGATTACACTTTATACAGCACTACACCGTTTAATAATAATATACAATTAACACTACAAATATATAAACACTACAATTTTATGGAATAGCTTAGACTATGATTTTCGGGATACTCAATCTATAGGTCATTTTAAAAGATGCTTGCTAGATTTCTTTGACATTTCAATTTATGATAAACGCTATGATTATGCACTTGATAGATATAGTTCAATTTTACATACTCGAATTAGGCTGAATTGTTGTGCGTTGAATTATTATCTCTTTAAAATTAATTGTGTAGCATCTCAGGCCTGTGATTGTGGATTCAGTTGTGAATCCCCAATTCATTATTTTCTACATTGTCCCCGATATGCTGCTTTTAGATTTTCTTTGTTTATGGCTGCAGTTGAAATCTTGGGAAACAGCTGGTATAATATGTCTGACTCAGTAAAAGTGAAAATGATTTTGTTTGGCGCTGATAATTTGAATCAAAATAATGCTATTTTTTGCCATGTGCAACAATATATTAAAAGTTCAGAGCGTTTTGTAGTTTTAAATGATTGATAAACCAGCTGTTTCCTTGGCTGCCTATTATGTATTATGTAATGTTGCATGCGTGTACTCTTATACCACTTTTTGTAACCATTTTATAAATATGCGTGAGCCACCTAGATGAGCTTTTATTGCTCTTGGGGCAAACGTAAGAAATATATGTTTAAATAAATAATAATATATGCGTTTGTATAATTATACCATTTTTTAAATTACCCCCTTTTTAACATTGTGATTTTTCTACAGTAACATTTTTCCAACATCCTTACTTCCAACATCCTTACTCCCTCCCCTCCTTGCTTCCTTCATGTTTTCTTTCCTTTCTCCTCTCTTTTCTTCGTTCGTTTATTCATTCATTCATTCATTCATTCATTCATTCATTCATTCATTCATTCATTCATTCATTCATTCATTCATTCATTCATTCATTCATGTGTGTTGAGATGGAGTATTTGTACTTGGAAATAAAAGCTATATTTTATAACTTTACTATAACTTTTCTGTTTTTCTAGACAAAACCCGAGACACCATTATGGTACAACAAGCTGAAACAGAAACAATCAAAGAAAACCTAACGTGAATGATGGAAAATATCTACTTGGGTTAGAGGACTTTACACAATCTATTAAGGTGCCTCGATAGTCTAAATCACAAGAGATTATCGTTCCCCCTTATAAAACGTTTTGCACAGGTCTCATGAGCTGCATTTTAGTTCATTGCATAGCTCTAGTATAGTGGTCTTGATTATTGAAAAGTTTTATATTCTCAAAGTTTATCTACGTGAAGAAATCGTGTTTCCAATAAATGCAGAAAACCTAATTTGCATAAAATCTGTCGCTTACCACAAACACAATTTCTCTAGATACGCAAACGCTACAAGTATAAATCTTTTCAATAATCAAGACCACCACTGGAGCTATGGCAATGAACCAAAATGAATCTCATGAGACCTGTGCTAAATTTTTCATAAAGAAAATACGTAATTTCTCATGCTTTAGACTGTCGAGCCACCTTAATAAAATTTGAAATGTTGCCAATGTAGCCTCCTTCGTAGAACGTTCTTATAGGATCGTATATATTAGAGAAAACCGTACCAGTCTAATAAGAACGTCTGCGGAGGAGGCTGGACAATCTACTGTAACATGGATATCGTAACATCACAGCATATGTACAACTACAAGTGTATGTTATTATGTATATCTGTAGGGTGCTTGGCTTTTCAACATTTGGTGCCTATAAAAATCGGTTTGTCAAAAATTTAGTTCCGCCTTAAATTTTGTTAGGATTGTGTGTGAGTGGACAGACTATTACAAATGCTGCATTCTGATTTGCTGAGCTATATACTCACTATTTAGTGGCGATGGATCACTAGTACACAGTAAATTCTGCAGAGTAGATTCAACTCCATTTAGTGTCATTCTGTCATCGTTTGGAGTACAAACGATGACAGAATGACACCAGTTGGAGTTGAATCTACTCCGTAAAATTTACTGTGTAGTGAAAGAGTCACGTTTTAAATGCAAAACAATGGCTGAAAACTCAAGTTTTGCGATGGTTTCAGTGTGTTTCTTTAACTCATTGACTGAATCAATCTTCTCAATCATCTAAGATGCAGACTTTAGTATTTAGTCTTTATCAAATTCATTAAAAATTCAATCATGAAGAAAATTCAAAAGAAATGAATATTTAATCAATATCTGTAAATCGCATACAGATTCGTCCTGATTTACATAAACTTTTTCCTCAATTTACTTAGCTAAAGTCACTCCAACTTGAAAAATATGAAAACATGGCTATATAGATACGTCCATTTCATAAGTACGATAAATCATTCGCAGCCGATCAGTATCTGATTTACTATGGCTCGCTTGCAGCTTGCCTTGTAAATCAGACACAGATCGCTGCTCATGCTTTATCTACTACTTATAATGGCTTAGGGCTTAAGTAATATTTTGTCCCACTAGTTGGTTTTTACTAAAACGTAGGCTACGTTAACACGGTACCGGACGAATTCGAGACCGGTTCCGAATTTTTCTGCCGTGTAAACAGGCGGAACCGTAAAAAAAAAAAATATATATATATATATACAAAGTATGAAGTATAGTTTTACCTTTAAGGTAAAACTATACTTCATGCAATAAAGAGGAGGAAATATTAATTTATTAAATGCTATAAAAACCTGTAATTTAGAAACACGATTAAGTTAAACAGCTTTAGCAATTTTGTAAAACAAATTATAATAAATCAACACCTGGGATAGCGGTCCGGATACAGAAAAGGACGGACCGTGCGTTGACCAATCAGAGCTCAAGATACTACAAAGCCATATAATAAATGAAAAAGAAAAATAGCCTGTGTAGCTGGCGGGTCGGTTATTTTTTAATTGAGACCTTGAATTTGGGCTTCGAAAGACAGAAGAAAAAATCACCAGCTGAAATATATATAACTCTTTTTGCGTTCACCGTCAAAAATATGTACATTTTTATTGCGTGGAAACACTGATGGTACAAACATAAAACCATCATAGGCCATCATAGTACAACATGGTGTCTGGGAAAGGAATTGTACAACATAGGGTGTATTTAAGGGACATTAACCACTATATATATATATATATTATATTTAGCATATATATATATATATATTTAGCGTCCCGTGAAGACCGAGGAAAAAATTCTGATAAACTGATGATAAACCCTGCAGGCACAAACACAATATACGCATAACTTTAAACATCCACAGCCAAAATAATTTAATATATTACGACGAATATTAATTCGCAGACCACGATTAGTATACACGTTCTAAATGTCATCGCAGTTTAATATGCTCACGTTTGAATGAGTCAGTATGTTGCGAACAGAACGGATAAACATTCGACACGGACTGGTATATATGACTTGTGTTGTTATAGCAACCAAAGGTTTTCAAAAAATCATTTGACGTTTAATACAAGCATCAAGAATTTCAGTTTCCGGTCCAATTATGATGCACTATGGGATAGAATCAAAGGTCAAGTGAGCATTAATTGAGTCAGTGCCATTGTTGTGGCTCATGAATATTCTTTGTTAACAATGGCACTGACTTAATTGATGCTCACTTGACCTTTGATTCTATCCCATAGTGCATCATAATTGGGCCGGAATCTGAAATTCTTGATGCTTGTTTTGGGACGAATATCAAAAATAGGTACGCAATGCGTACATGCGTCTCGGAGTTATGACAAAAGGTGTAGTTTAAGATAATGATTTGGTGATGTACATGGCGGTATTTTACCTTTTCTGAAATTCTTATTACATGACTGGCATATATAAACAATTACAATGTTTTGCAAATGTGTAACTATGTTAGGCTTGAGTAACCGCACTCTTTCTGCTGGACAAACACTGCGTTTGTATCATAACTTATCACAACAACGTATGTATAAAGTGGGTCCTGCGGATACAGCAGTATGGAATTTAGCGATTAATTCAGTAATAGTTTTTTTCTGGTTCATTGTAACAGTCACGTCGGTCAGACAACCTCTTCTCAAATGATTCATTGTCACACATGCTGCATAATCACGTTTTCTAAATAAATCCTTTGTCTTGTTTCAACAGATTGATCTTGTTGAACTGACTTCGCATAATAATTGCAATATTCTAATAACCTCTTTTTCTTTACTCTGCCTGACTCGTTTGAGCATAATTACATTTTTGCAAGAGTCCCATTTCTCTTGAATCTTTGCATTTATTTTTTTATTAGCACTATTTTTTAAAGAATCTGTTAATTTAATTCCAAATGAAGGGTTAGAAAAATTGGTCTAGTTTTGGGGGGGTTAAATAAACTCCACTTTCGGAGTTAAATTAACTCGTACGATTTGGAGTTAAATTATTATTAGAGTTAAAAATGAGCGTATCGAAAAAGAAACTTTCCCACTTCCCAGGTGGTCACCCATCCAAGTACTTACCCAGCCCACCCGGGCTTAACTTGTTTTGACTTATTATAGTCCGACGCCTAACCCACTGCGCCCCTTTGTGCTTGCTTACAATAACAGAGATATTTAATTATATAACATAATTATTAGCAATTCAGTATATATTTAAATCGTATTTTTGTTTTTGAAGGGAATACTTTAATACTTTTCATTATAAATAAAACAAAATAACTCGTTTTGATAAAGGTCATAAGCAGTGCATGTTACCCTGTTCAAGGCCAAAAAGATAAGACATTTATAGAAGCATGAATGCAATCCTTTATCCTGCGCTTGACTTGCCAGTTTCTTGCTATAGCATGGTTGTCGGATGTTTGCCCAGTGACGAAGGCGTATAAAGGAAGCAAGTATACACTTAATTTGTAGAATTCCAGTATACTTGCAAGCTTGTACAGTTGTACTATATATCAATATGTTCGCCAGGGAAAGAGCTATATGTCTGAACATTCTAAAATTACTAGTTCCAAAGTTACATTCGGAAATGTTGAGGAGACTTAATTAATTAATTAATTAAAGTTATTTTTTGAATTTTACAAAATAACTCCCCTGAAAGAGTTAATCTAATCCTCTCGCCCGAGTTAAAACTACTTCTTGAAAATAACAGTGTAGCGTGTTTTGCATGCACAGGACTTTCACAAACGAATAAAAACTGCACAAACGGGAAGTCTGGAATACCGGAAAAACATCTAATTTTGAAAAACATCTAAATTTTCTACCGAATACCGTCGATCAAAACGCAGAAAACATGGCTGAATAAAACCGCAATACCGCACCTCACGCGTGAAATTACCGAAATAGCTTATGAAAAAGCCAAAACCGAAAACCCCAATGTCTCCCTCTATTTACCTCACCGCTCGGTAAATATTCAACGATAATTCCCTCGACTTCGGTGACTAATTGTTAAATATTTCACCGCAACAGAATCTTAATGTGTATCGAGCCTAATTTCCACCAAGCGAAGAAAATGTCGCGGGTTTTCACAAAAAACTTCGCCGTTTTTCGTGGCGTAAATCTAGCGCCTATCATCTCATTGACATCAGCAGTGGAAAAGACGGAGACACGGAGCGAATTGAGAAGGATTGTTTCTTTTTGTATAAGGAGCTGTATACAGTATACCATTTAGTGATTAATGCAACCACGTTTTTGATGACGTTTGTGGCAAAAATTTCGAACTTCTGGTTTAATTTAGTTGGGCTTTTTTTGAGTATTTGATTAACTTTAGTATTTTTAATATAATTCCATGAATTTTATGTTATTTAAGTTCATCTTATGACGTCACAAATCTAATATGGCGGAATCCAAGATGGTCGAACAATGACGTCATACAGTGACGCCATCAACTTATATTTACAAAAAATTGCTTTTACAGTTTTCTAATGGCTCTAACTACAGTAATAAAAAAAATTGATTTGAGAGTTTTTCTTGTCTATTATTTGGCTGTATTTCACTTTGTATTTTTAGGTATAACGTCATCAATGACGTCATAGATACGTAACACACACCCCCAGAAGAAAAAAAAAAGGCGCAGTCTAGATAGAGTTAAGATGAGACACGAGATTCGAAGTGTTGCGCCTCGGTTTGGCATATTGTTAACTACTGTAGTAATCCTTCAGACGCAACAAACGAGATGTCGACTGTTCAGTGTAGCACTGGCTTGCACAGCATCTGTTGCACTATGCTCTTTATATAATATAGCGCGATAACTCTTGATCGCACTTTAACGCAACATAAACGTAATACCGTACCGATAATATCGAAAACATTCGGTGTATCGATATTTGAAATATCAAGTAATCGGTATTTGAAAAAAATCGATATACCGCATCAGCCTATTGCAACGTAGGACAACGACATATTGGACAGCAATCTTGGGCCAGGTATAGCACAAGGTATACATGTCTGGTATAATAAAAACCCATTGGATTCAGAGAACATTCCATTCCAAGCTTTATATTGAGTTCTCAACTTACTGTAAACTTATTGGTCAACATACTCTAGTTAACCGGCAGCTGCTACGTCATTTCCGCCAAATATCGTAAATTATTATACATTTTTTCGAATCCTTGATTATAATTGGTCAGAATGCTGTAATTGTTTGATTCTGAGCCCACAATGCTATTATCTGTAGTTTTGGGAGGTATCTGTAGAAAAAAGGACCGCTTGTCATTCATGTGCTGACGTGACGCCACTGACGAGCAGACAAACCGAAAAGCGCGGGGGAAAAGCAACTGTCTTTGAATTGCATTTTTTTTGTTCTGAGGGAGTGATTTCTTTTTATTTTCAACTGAAATGTATAATTAAACAATTATTGAATTAGACTTTTTTTATATCAAGAATTATCAAGGTCTCAGACCGCATTATCAGCCTCAGGCTTCGGCAGATAACAGACTTCGACCTTGATTATTCTTGACATTAAAAAAGTCTCAATAATTGTTTATTATCCAGGCCTCAGTCATTGTTATCCGCCTCAGCCAGATAACATGACCTCAGTCTGGATAATTCTCATTATTTGGCACAAGTTGATTCCAGTGACATTGCATGCTCAGCTGGTTGGCTGAGACGTCCATTATCTTCCGGTAATGGACTGTCTGGATTATGGGTTTCATCAGTCATTTTGTTTACACAAAAAGAAACAATCAAATAATGAAAGGGAACTTTGAAAAGCACCAAAAGTTAGAGAATTCAGCTACCATAAACAATAAACCATGCATGAATCAGGTGAACAATCTGAAAGTAAGTTTTACTATCTCAACAACTTAATTTACAACAACAACTGGACAGGAGGATTCTTTGTCACGCTATACGTATGTTAGGTATCTTCCTTAAAAAATTAATAAACTTCTTATTAACCTATCTCTTTAACCCTTTCACTCCCAAATACGGAATTTTCCGTACTTTATTATTGTACTGTGTGTCTAACGCAACGATTTTACTTGTCAATGAGAGAGCTCGGCTCCCGGAAAGCTCGGCTCCCGGAAAGCTGGGAGTGAAAGGCTTAACCTGAAACCACTTCATCATTACGGGAGAATATCACATCTTGTCTTTTATGTACAGACCTCACCTCGTGTTTTTTTTATTAGCTTTACCAGTTACAACACATTACAATTACAAACATAATTATACAGAACGAAAACGGTTTGGTAGGGCCACCGCAACAGCAAAAGCCAATTACTGTGGGCCCAATTATTGTGGGCTTGGCATAAGGCTTCAAAATATTACTTTTGATGGCATTTTTTGTTACAAGCAGGCAACCATGCCAAATCGTATCGGATAGTGCATATTTTGAAGGTGAGGGGGGTTGCCATCTGTAATTATCGATTTATATACTAAAATATAGAGCTTTTTGAAAGTACAATGTGATGGATGGGATATCTGTAAAGAGCTGTCTAATATGGATCGTTTTCACCTGACGTCACGGCGGCCATATTGGTGTACCAAAACAATGAAATGGCGGCCATATTGGTGTACGGTATGGGAATTAGCTCTTTCTTATTCAAATATTTCGTATTGTTTCACCACCCCCATGGGGCCACCGATCACGTGAGTGAAAACGATCTATACGTTTTATGTATATGTGTTTTATTTGAATTGCTAAATTCAGAATGCATCCAATCAGCGTGCGTGAAGTTCTGATTATTCTAATTCGCATAACTCACAATCATAAACAAACAAGAAACATGGCGCAAATTCACCTAAATATAACACTTCGAAGAATAGCCATAACAAGCAGCCAACTTTTTGTTACAAGCAGGCATCAAGATGACCAGACCGGTTGCCTTTCGTGTATCACAAGATAGCACACTGTTGAACCGCCAGAACCGGGTGAGTTAAATGTCTAAGGAACAATATAAGTAACACTACACTGTAGTACAAAAGCTCAGCTTTATAACAGTAGATACCGCATGGCGGTATCGGCAAATTATCAAAATAAAACGAAGTAATTTATGAATTACGAGACTTCCCTGTAGCTGCCAGATCTAATAAATTTCTGATTCTTTGCAAGCTTATGTTGTTGTAGCTTTTCTTCGAAGTGTTATATTTAGGTGTATTACGCCATATATATTTCTTGTTTGTTTATGATTGCGAATTAGGTTTATCATAACTTCACGCACGCTGATTGGATGCATTCTGAAGGGAGCCATTCAAAATAGAACACCAACGTAGTTTGCACTCCACAGAAATCCCATCCATTCCAATGTGTTTCTAAAAAAACATAAATTTTAGTATATAAATTCAAAATTACGGCTGGCAACCCCCCTCACGTTCAAAGTATATACTATCCGATACGATCTGGCATGGTTGCCTGCTTGTAACAAAAAATGCCATCAACGGTGTTTTTGAGACACTTTTATCGAGGTTGGCCGGCCATCTACTTGGTCTGATATTTTCCAGTAATAATGACTGCACTCTTGATTAATCATTCTCAAACTCAATAATTCATGAGGAAAACATAATGAAAATCAGTTACTGAGACGTTGTTGTGAAATGTGGTAATAAACGCCATAAATTAGGACAAGTTTTACCTCAAATTTCTCTTTAAATAGAGTAAAATCCTGCTAACAAGAACCTACCACTATTAAGAACCTCAGGCTGAAATTAAGAATTTATTTATTATATAAGAATATATATGTAAGAATCTATCCCAGGCTGATTTGGTAAAATGTAGGTTCTTGTTAACAGGTTTTTACTGCCAGCACACCCTAAACAAACTTACTACAGCTTGGAAGCAAATAGGCTGATCTGGTAACATTACAAAATAATTATATACATTACTAATATATATAGTCATAAATATCACCTTTAATTCTGTACAAACTATAAACAGGAACATAACATTATATCAATATAACTTCTTGAATATACTGTTCACCAAATTCATTTGGTGGTCAATTCTGGGCAAATCAATGTCACTTGAGAGTTCCTCGGCATTGCGGACAATAAATAAAATCCATTAAGTGGATCACATTGGGGTGTTTCCCACACTTTCTTCGCACCCGTCCAACTATTTGAAAGTCACACCAAGGACATGTAATATTCGATCGCTCTTGGTAGCAGATACACACCACCTAATAATTGGGAAAAAGAAAACTTGTAACCAAAACTTTATCCACAGTGTATGAAAGCAGGTCACAACACTTAGGGACCTGGGGTGGCAATTTAAACTAACAGTTGGGGGGTGCAGAAAACTACATCAATTGACTATATAATGATTTGTAAAATATTGATACTGGTGCAGGTAATTTATCATTTTGCAGGCACACTGGAAAAAATTTGTGCCCCTGGCCAAAAACATTTTTGTGGGCTCCCACCCCCTTCATGTTCATGGTAGTGAATTGAAAAGAATATAGAGCCAAGAGGCACGAAGAGCCCAACCAGGATGACCAATGAAGCTGTACAAGAACCACCAGGACACAAAACCATTAGGGACCCAACATGATCGGAAATTGCGGCTGTCGACTGGGATCTAATCCAGGTTGACCTGGATTAGCTACGCATGCATAGAACGAATATCTTGCATGTAAACGTCATCAATACACACGAGACCAAGTGAGGCTGGCGCGAGATGAATGAGGAGCGAAGGAGCATTGTGGTACATGTGGGTTCATACGATAAAATTAGGAAGATAAATGAAACTAATGGATCCATTGAAGAGGATACTAGGGATATTGTAGGATATCAAGCATTTGCTGACTTGAAATCAAATATGGTGAAAAAATTAGACGAAGAACAAGGTGCGATCTAGTATCGTAAACTTCTATGTTAAATGACTAAAATCTGTTGTTTGTTGACTGTTTACTACCCCCAAAAGAAGTCGGGTTGTTGTTTTTTTGGCAGATGTGTGTACCCAATTGACCTTTACAATGGATTTTAAAGTTTGAATCAGTCGTGTAAAGTGTACTTGACGACTGAGGAAGTGACGAGTTGACATAAAACAAACCGAATCAACTATGGAGGATGAATAAATATCTCAACTATTGATTTTGTCTCGATTTTGTTTTTGGCTATATATGGACAGTTCACTTGTTCTTGTTTTGCATGTGTCCTGTGTTTAGAATTTTAGTAAATTTAATTTCATCAAGCTCGGCCGACAACTCACTCGAGCCAGCATGCACAAATGCACGTGGCCTGCAAACTGCCCCATGAAAGTGGCCAATTTTCTATGTGATTCTCGATCGTGTGTAATGTAATGACCAATACTAACACTTCAGTTGTTGATTATTTATTGTTCAACAGTTCAGATAATGTATTCTTAGAGCTGTGCCCATCGGTCCATATTCGTAATCGATTAATCATTGACAACAATCGTCAATCGATTAATCATATTAAAATATCAACACATGTGGCCATTGTTTGTCCCTTCAAATAAAGGGTGCTTTTAAGCTTTTTACTACTTTCTTAGAGATAAGAATAAAAACAAGTCGTGTTTGACATTTGATACGCAATATAGCTGTTTTTTTGTAAAAAAAAAAGAGTCGATTAATCGGGCACAGCTCTATGTATTCCTTTGCTTTGTTTTGTTGAAAATGGGCTCTTTTCAACCTTGGGCCCCTGGTTAATGACTGGTTGTATAAAAAGTAGATAACTTTACAGTTGGTTTCATGTTGCTTTTGATGGAAATGTTTAGAAGTTCATTTTGAAGTTTGCAAGTTAATTTAACCTTTGTATTTGATTGGCTACTTAGTTGCTAATGGCCAATCAAATGCCTAGTTCAATACAAACTTGTGAACCTTGGGACAAACTTTAAACATTTCCATCAAAACCAACCTGAAACCAACTGTAACTGTAGTTAGAGCTTAATTCTAACCAATCAGGACAAGTGTTTGAGAAGTTAACTACACGACAAGTAGTTAAACTGAGAGTTTTATGCAACTGGCCCCAGGCTGACACCCCTCCTCATCAGGCCTGCCATTTGGGGTTGGTTCATACATGGAAAATATCGTAAATCGCAATCAACCCTTGGCCAAGACCTCCCAACCAGTAAATAACAAATATCTCATGCAACTCTTATCTTTAGTGCAACATATATAGCCCATCCAACAATTTATAGCTTGTAGTAGCTTTTTCATATTTATTGGTTCAGGAGGTAATTTGTTGGTGTTTTCCAAACACATTTATAATTTTCCAAATATTGCATTTTTTGGGTGCACCACCCCAAATACTCATAAAACTCAGAGCTAACAAAACTCAAGTACCGTACTAACAAAACTTTAACAAACTCCAAGCTCAAAGAGCAAATAATTTTTCACTAATCCAGGATTTTACAATAAAGCTAATCATCTTTTAACAAAGCGGTTTTCGACGACAAAATTTTAAAAGCTTACAAACGTGTCTGGAACAAATTAAAATACCATTTCTTTTCCAAGTTTATAACCCTTTGATTATTTGTGTTGTTGTCCTGTATGCAGGCTGTTTTACTCGTCTGATGTGACAACTCAGCAAGCCAAGCATGAAAGCGATGATGAAAACTGTGTCGCTTCAATTTACAAGACGAAACAGCATTATAAATTATATTTACGAAATTAAAAACTGTCCACTTGAATTGCAAAGGAAAAAAATGTCGGAATTCGCATTTTTGTCTATTATTAAACTTGTAAAGAAAAAAGGGCGGAGTAAAAATTTTGGAAAAGAACATCGCTACTTAACAGCCAAGGTGTATTAAATTAAAAACCAAGCGCTTTTCAGTTTCAATAACAATTTTACATTGCTCTTGTAAGTAATAGTGTAAGATGAGCTTCAGCTTTATTATTTAATAGGCTCTCACGTTTCAAACAAATATCTGACTTTCAATCACCATGCTTTCACACAAAACTGTCAAACGTGCGTATTGGGAAACAAACGTTTCTTCATATCATTCTTTAAGAATAATTATTTACTGTAGTATGCCACTCAGATTTCAACGAGTTACAGCATGGGGTTTACAAAGAGTTTGTTTGCACGTGTCAACATTTCAACAAATGGCTTCATTGATAACTGCATTTGGACCTTTTGACCCACAATTTAATACAGCTTTATAAGTTGGTAAACATGTGGTCGAAAGCGTAGGTGTTATTTAATCGTATTAGCAGTGCAGTAAACCAAGCTAGGTTTTAGAAACTAGAAAACATAGCAGAATTACTAGTAACAGGCGACAAAACATAACACGATAAGCTTTGAATACTTCGGTATCGGTGTGTGAGTGAATGCAAGCAAAATACACCCTTTGAGGCTTACCTCTTTCTCGTACGTCGTTATACTAAGTCGTCTTTGAATCTGTTGCTGCAAAAGCTGTTGTGCATCCATTTTTTCTTCGACGGTGAGGCTGTACGTTGCTGTAGTTGCCGCCTTGACGCGCTATATATATGTCGTGCCTTGTCTCTGGTTGGCTGTTGCCTCCGCTGTGTAAGCAAATGGAAGTGTCAGGTATCCAACGGGTATATGATCCTCCAACGTCTTGCTTTTTTTTGAATATTCTGTTTTCGGATTTTGATTATTTATACTCTTTTTATTGGTAGATGATTAATACCATTGGGCATGCCTATTTAAAGCATACTCCCACTCCCATGAGAGTTGAGCGGGCGCGGCACATCTTAAAAAGGTGTCGGCTCGTTGTGTTGTGTTGTGTGATTATAAATTCAAAGCTGACGTATCAGGCCCAACGATTCCGAAATTCGGAATCCCGAATATTTTTTCAGCTGTTTAATACCGTTGAAAACGTGCTGCAGTTGCCAGTTGAAGTTGGAAAAGTCCGACGTCTCATTAATTTATTCCGACGTCTCATTAATTTATTCCGACTACTAGTTTTGGCCTTTGGGTTGTATTTTCGTTTCGCATTCTCTAGGCCATGTGACTACATGTCGTTCATTTCTTTTTATAAAATTCTTGAGTTTCAAATTCTCATATGCGCTACCGGTATCATCAAAACTGATTTTTATTAGCTTCACAAAATAAAATAAATACAACCGATTCTATGTTCATAATTATAGCTATACTTTTCTCAAATTTTCCTATTAATAATAAATGTCTGTCCCAAAGGGCAAAGGCTTTTTTATTTCTTTCCTCGATGTCGTTCGAGGAAATTAATGACATTCATCAGTTTCGGAATTCAAACGACCGAATAGTATCGAAATTGTTGAGGAGTATAACTTCGAGTTTGAATTCAAGTACTTCGAGTATTTATTTCGGAGTCTTTTTTTTAGCATTCTGAAGCATGGAAAGTGAGCATGCAAGTCAAAAAGGCAATGTTTTTACTTTAGCTGCAAAAAATGTTTGGACTTATAACAGTTGGAGTGATAAAGTTCGGATAAAACATTTTCGGACGATTTTCGACACATTTCGGACGTTCAGTTTTTTGAAATTTCGGACGAAACGCTCTGAGACTATACAACGTGTATAAGTAATGATAAATTTATTGAAAACTGTTCCGCTTAGGAAGTTCGTGCTTCGAATAAAAACCGAGGTAAAAACAGGACAAAACAAAGTGCAGACTGCATCAATTCGCGCGGGACGGGGTGTTGGTCAGTTAGGGTTTTGGAAAATACCATTCGGATTCCAATTTTAATGCCGCTATTTCTGTAAACGCTGTTTATTACCCTTGGCACCTTGCATTTAGCATAATTATAAAAAGCCCTGATTGTTTCATTACATTTTCAGTCTTTGTAGTATTTCGTTCTAAAAATATCGGCAGTTCACCATCATTTATACTCTCGACGGAGTCTAGGTTTAGGCTTTTTTGGGGGGCTTCCACCAGATCAGTGGGTTCCATTGTCAGGCATTGCGAAACTGTAAGCTCAGCTTCGATTTTCGATTTCTTTCTTTTCGACAGTTTAGTTTGATCGAGTTGGGTTGAGGTGATTTCCCCGGTATTGGTGAATTCATCAGTAGTTGATTAGTAATGTTGCTGACAAGGTTTGCCCATGAAGGCAGAATAGACGAGTAACAGACGCGAGAAAATGCCGTGTTGACACTTGACATCAGTGCCTACACCAAATCGCTTCATGGAACTAAGTACTTCATATAAGACCATCGCAAATCGACAATCAGCGTTATTAATACGTCTAACTGTACAATTACACAGTTTCAGAGCGGTTCTACGTAACTACACTGCTTAAGGATTGCTTCTGAGAGTTTTGTTACGCACGCTGTTCCTCAGGTTTTCTAGATGTGCGAAGGCTACGCCAATTTCAGAATCAGTAGCCCGAGTGAACGCCTGAGAGGCGCGTCTTGTTTCAAGCGATCCGAGCGATATACCATTGAGATATCACTTTACATTTATTATAAATGCGGCATTATAAATGAATAGGTAGGTAGAGTGGTAAACCACTCATGGATATCCCGCGCTAGAAAGCCTTCATGCATTTTGAGGAGTCATCCCTTAGGCCTTATCGATCCGTTCACGAAAGCGTGCGGTAGGAGTTCAGGAATGGAATGTCGCATGAGAAAAATTACTACGATTTTGGATCTGTCAGAAATCGTAACAAGGCCCACTAGAGGCTTTTTATAGCTTTTTATATAACGTAAAACTTGATTTTATGGGTCACATAATCCCTACAAAAGTCAAAACTCTAATCCTCGTCACAAACGGTCACAAACAAAATTTTCAGTGTGCGACTAGGCCCTATTAGACTTAGATCTGATTGTAGGTTATTAGATGACACATAAAATCCCGGTATAACGCCACTAGCTAGCCACTAGTCTTTGGTCTTGCAAAGTGGTAAACTGCCGAGAATGGTTTTGATAACGAGATACTAGAGTTTTGAGTCGCTTGTTTCAGTTGACATTCCGCAAGCTGTGCTGTATACTATCCACCTCATCCTGGACTGTACTACAGTCCCTTCTTCGCCTCCCGCTCTCGTCGCCCCCGTTCCCCCAGCCCCTAAAAGGGAATGTAGTACAGTCTAACCTCATCCCGCCTTTAACAGTTTACGCTTTTGTCTAAACTTTATAAACAGCGCTGACTGAGCCAGCTGAGGCTTCCATTTTGATGAGTGATTGTTTATTGCACTTGAAACCTCACTTTGTAGGATGCGTGCATGGTTGTATTCAACCTACACCCTCGCGCCTCTATCGATATCGCAGGTAATCAGTAGCGGATGGCCATATGGAACATCGGGAGAACTCCCAGTGAACTGGTGCCAAATAATAAATAGATGTTCAAGTTTCGTTTTTTAATATTATAACATCGTTGAGCTGATCGAAGCATTGAATTCGACCACTGTTTTCGGGTTTGGTATACTCTGAAAAAGGCACTAATTCCAGCCGGGGTTTTCTCCGAAGCACAGTTTAAAACTCATTAACCGACTGTGATTAACATTTCAACATCTATCGGATGCTTGAGAACTCATTTAATCATCTAAAAGTTTTAATATGGTAGTTTCAAAACAAGTTTCAATATATACATATCGAACTTGGTAAGTATTTTGAAGGATTTCACAAGGGGGGCATCTGATCCTGAGGGGGGGGGCATCTGGTCCAGTACAAGATGCCCCCAGGGGGCATTCTAAAGGGGGGGGCATCTGGTCCTGTTATAGGCCAGTTTATCTGAAGGCTGCTGGGCCGGTTCGAAAGGCTGTTGGGCCTGTTCTGAATACTGAGAAGAAAAATTAAATTGGGCCGCGGTCAAATAGAATTTCCCTGCATGGGGCAGGGTGTAGGCGCTTTTTCGAAGGGGGCTTATTATAAGAGAGTGGGCGCTTATTCGAGGAAATATGGTAACTTATAGCTAGGCGGTAAACCATATTTCTGACTAGTTATGGGTTTTGTCGAGGTTACACACTAGAAAACTAGGCGTGTTGTAAGCGTGTTTTAAAAACATTGATGTGTGTTCTAAAGACACGTAGGCGTGTTCTAAATAAACGTAAGCGTGTTGTTGGGGTGTTGTGATATGTTAGATGTGTTGTAACAACACGTCGCCAAAACACACTGACGTGTTGTTATAAACGAATATGCGTTACAACACGCCTGCAACACGGCTTGCTACACACAAAACGTGTTGCAAACCAGTCAAAAACACACTGACGTGTAAAATGTGAGACATTTTGTAACACACTATGCGTGTGAAAAGGGAGACATTTTTAACACTGTCGGGGAAAGGGGTAGGGACAGTAAGTAGCTCGACCAATCAAATGCGAGAACAGATTGGCGCCAAAGGAAGTTTAATTTCAGCATTCGAAGAAGAAGACCGAGGAAACAACGAGAGCTACTAGTATTCCTTTCAATTTTAATGTCAGGAAAGCTATACGCCGAGGAAGAAACAACAGCGCTGGAACAGTGCAAGCAGTTTTACGTATACGAGAGATTTTTTATGTTTATCTGTGAAGATAAAACTGGTTTTCTGTAGAGAAATGTCTCGAAGTAGAGTCCTGACAAAGCCGCCATGTTTTGAAAGTGAAGACGAAAAAGCAAGACATCACAAGTAATACCAGACGTCGTCGACTCTGGCCTAAAACTATAGTTTAAGGTACTGTACTAGAGTTAATCCTAAATAACTTCCTTGCTTCTGTACTTTTATTTAGTGCAAAAATTGCTAAAATTTGAACCATTTTATAGCCATTTTACTCTCAAGTTAATATATTTACTCGTATTTACTGCTTTTGTGTGGTTGAAACTTAACAGCAAACTTTTTTGTCGTTCGTTTTGATAGTAAGATGGCTCATGCTGCTAAACCAATAAACTACAATGTATTATTTTTCGGAAACAAACATTTTATTATTTAAATATTGTAATGACTGGATTTAATTTTCAAAACATGAAGATTTAATACCAACTACTAAATATTGCCAATCAATATTTGTAACCAAACAATTGTAATTTTTTATAGTATACTAGTTTATTAATATTTCAAATTTTAATTTTATAATTAATTGTTCTTGACAGTTCAAATCAGAAGTGGATCATGTTTATTTGATGACTGAAGTGGTCTGAGTACATCTCCCTCACATTGTGGTTTTTATTCATGCACTATTACTGAATTACAAGTGAGTACATATTAATTTGGTGTTGCATGAAAATTGTTTGTAAATAATTAGTCTTTGCAATTCTTTTTTAATTTATTGCATGTATGTTAAGGACTTGTGTACATACATTAGGGGCCATTAAGGCTCAAAACAATGTTTAACACTATTTACTAATGCCAGTCAAATGGTGTATATTCTACTGACTCTGGTTTAAGGTGTAAACAATTTAAGAGTTGACTTTATCACAACTTTTGTGGATAGATCATCTTAATTTTCATTGATAATTAGATGAAAAGGAAACTACATGCAGGGGTCACCACATTGAGTGGGTATCTCCCCCAAACTATATTTTTTGGAAAATTAGGGTGGGTTATAATCTCCCTGATACTAAAAAAGTGTAAATATAAAAATATGGGGTGACCATGACTTAAATTAAATAATTATAACTATAAAAATATGGGGTCACTACTTAATGTGGGATCTCCCTGAAAATATGATATATTTTTGGAAAGATCGCACATTAAGTAGTGACCCCATATTTTTATATAGTTATAATTATTTAAGTCGTGGTGACCCCATATTTTAGATTTTATATTTACACTTTTTTAGTATCGGGGAGATACCCACCCTAATTTTGCAAAAAATTATAGTTTCAGGGAGATACCCACTCAATGTGGTGACCCCATATAGTTTCCTTTTCATCTTATTTTTTATTTTATTTCTAGAGATATATCCACAAAAGTTGTGATAAGTAACCTTAATTTATGACAGAGAACTTGGCTGTTTTACATCTTAAACCAGAGGATATAATTATATGTATATATATATTATATATATCTCAGCTTAGAAAATTCCGGATGAATTAAAAAAGGATAGCTTTCAGTAAAAAAGTACTCCTAGTGGATGAACCAATACTGGACAAGTATTGTAGAAGAAACTCTACTAGCTTAAACTTTACTAATTTAACCGCGGTGGGCAAATTAAACTGTCACATTTGCACTCTAGTTTACTTGCAGTAGTCCAACACTCTACCATCTGAGCTACAATGCCAAGTTGGAACTAGGTCGCACGTGGGACGATCCGACGATGGTATATATTATACTGTATTTGATATTTTGAAACTGAACAAGTTTCTTCAATATCAGCATTCATCTTCTGATATGTTTAGCTCAGACAGTAGAGTGTCAGACTAGCAAACTGAAGGGTGAATGTCGGCAGGTCACAGAGTGGTTCGAATCCCAGCCATGGTTAACCAGTGTTCTCTCTACCTGCCCAGTATGGTTCGTCCACATGGAGTAGCACCTAATACGCCCTTTATATATTTTATATTTTTTACCAAAAACTATACTTTTTAAGTCATCCAGAATTTCTAGCCTTTAAAGTAATTGCTATTTTAAAGTTTCTAGCTTATGATAAGCATCACAACAGGAAGCTCTAGTTTATGTACAACTCAGTAGTGTATCAAATTGTGAATGATACTGTAATGTATTAATTACAGTATATCTCGTTTTTGAGGACCAAATAACAACGGCTAGCATCACGTTATGAGCAGAACAACGCTGCTATTATTTGTAGGTTTGGTTTCAGATTAACATGCTATCATGAATTACCCATATGCCAACAGCCAATCCAGTCCTTTTCGTAAGGAAAACTGCACGTGTGCGGTAATTCGCACGCGTAAATAATTTTGCACGTGTGAATCGCACGTGCGTTAAAACTGATGAGTTATGGCACAGAAATATGAACCTAACTTTTATATTTTCTACACATCTGAAAAAGAAAGCTGGGTTGTTTGATATTCATTGTAAGACGTTATCTTTCGCTTTAACGTGTTAGTTTAGTTGTAAAACGTAAAACCTACTACGCTGTGAAAACTGTTACAGTAGCCTGCGCTTAAAAATGATATACGTTACATTGCAAGACCTTACACATTGTGAAAACTTATAACGTTACGTTGTGAGATCTTGTGTTACGTTGTGAGATCTTGCATTACGTCGTGACACCTTCCATTACGTTTTGAGAAGACTTTACGTTACGTTGTGAGACCTTACGTTACGTTGCGTTGCGAGACCTTACGTTACGTTACGTTGTGAGATCTTACGTTACTGTACGTTGTGACGTTATTGAAACTTTCACGCATTTTCACAATTGCAATGTTACTGAACAATTGAACATGGCCTTTCACGCCTGCGACAAATAGCACGCGTAGTTGAGTTTGTGTCAAACGAAAAGGACTGTCAATCAAAATGTAGATGACTAAAAAGATAAAAAGTGCATAATAATAATAATAATTTTTAGTAATTCATTGTCTCATTAATAAATTATGATGTTTTTCAGATTATATACCAAGCAGGTCTGCTGATGGAAGTAAAGGAGGACTACATAGATGAACGGTTAAATTTATTATTCAAGAGGTATGTCCAGGCTGCATTAAATAGCTGTATATACATATACATGTAGGTGTATTAAATATTAATATTGACGTTTACACTGGGTTAGATGTTCAGGAAAATTGTTATGGTGAAATTACCAGTGGCAATCAGGCCTTGCCTGGAGTAAAACAAACGCGCTCTATAAAAACACTGGGTGAGATGTTCAGGAAAATTGTTATGGTGAAATTACCAGTGGCAATCAGACCTTGCCCGGAGTAAAACAAACGTGCTCTATAAAAAGCGTGCGTCGGAGACTCGACGCGCTCGTTCTCGCGCGCGTACTCAAAACACTTGATTTCACGCACCTATATACTAAAAACAAGAGTACATGGTTGTTTTTATCTTGTATTAACGTAATTTAACATTCCCGTAGTGTAAAAACGGAGCTTTGACGCCAAATCAATGCCTGTAATATTATCTTAGTTGGATTATAAGTATATTGGATAGGTATCAATGGACGATTTCAGAGTTGTCTATGTCACCTCTTTCAAATTAAGATGTTTGAAATTTCTCTTATGGAAATCCATTTTGGGGCATGCAGTAATTTGGTATTTGCCTGTATTTAACATACATGTACAACATTGACACACCTATACTTTCATGATATTTTATAGTATTTAGAAGATTATGGCAGGCAATGAAGACATCGCTAAAGACCATGGAGAATTGGACTTAGTCAAATTTCTTGAAGGCTGTATTAACTCCAAAAAAAATGACAGCATTTTTAAAGTGAAAGAAGTTTGTATTTTAGATTGCGTTTTACAGTGCAACTACTTCAACCGGGGCCACCCAATGCAAATCCACCAACGACAGGCCGATGTCTCCAACGATAAAGACCGTGTGTATTCAGCCTCTATTATTACAGCCTCTATTAATTAAATTTAAGCCAATAAAAGTTGGCAACGTTCTTTGAAGTTATAATAATTATTTCTATCCTTACGTTAGGATCCTAAAGATCAAAAGTCGTTGTTTGATTTGCATTGGGTGGCCCCGGTTGAAATAGTTACACTGCAAGTTATTTAATGTCACAGAATAAGAAATGAAAAGAAGGGCCACAGGTGTCCTCACTTTTCCCAGTACAAGTAGCCAGTTCAAGAAATAATTTAATACACTACGAAATGCGGAGTTAGATCACCAAATCGGCTATATCTCGAAAACTAACCGATCAACGGTCACTAGTTGCAAACAAAAGGTGGTTGACAATAATATTGGTTAGAAGGTGTATATAGAAGCAAGTGTTTAGCAAGGAATCTTGCAATTTTTGCCGACAAGTCGTTCACAACTTCAAGAAAGTGACAGACTGACACGCTGAGTTCTTTATTATATAAATCTAAAAGTTTTAACTTTAATACTTTCTAATCATCAATAATATTATAAGTTACCTTTTCTTTACAACCACTGGCTGTAGAATGAAAATCGGTAGATTAGTTTTCGACATATACATTTATATGATCCAACTTTATGCATAATATTGTGATCCAACTCCGCATTTTTGTGAAATGTAATTCCTTGTTAATCTGCCATCATGTTTATTGTGATGCTTGGGTTTACCCGTGTGTTATGTTATCCTGCATTGCTACGTCTCAAATAAAAACATATATATTGTTGAATTTTTGTATCACGTATGAATATTTATTGCTTCACGAGTTAAGCACGTTTTTGGCGTGTTGTTATGAAAACATGTTTGTCGTGTTCTTGAAACACGCTTTTAGCGTGTTTTGATTTGTCCCGTCCATCGACACGCGTTTTGCCGTGTTCTGAGAATGGCGTGTTTTTAAAACACGTCTGTGTGTTCCTGAAACACGTCTAAGTCACAACACGCCAATAATAACAACACGCTTTCGACGTGTCGTGTGTTCTGGCAGGCGTGTTTTTTAAACACGCCTGATGTGTTTCTGTAACACGTCTAATTTACAACACGCCAATGAAAACAACACGTTTTTGACGTGTCGAATAGCGGGACAAAAATCCGTGTTGTCACAACACGCCCGGTTTTCTAGTGCAATGTATAGGTGACACAGGATTTTTTCAGCGGGCTGAGGGTAACCTGGGAAACGCAGAAAGCGGGATGGCAAAGACGGTTTACGAAAAGGAAATTGCTTCGCCGCAATGCAGCAGTCAACAGTGTATAAACTATAGACATGAATGATAGTATCAGTTTTTTTGATTGGCATATAGTGTGATGTCATGTGAAATCAACGTATATAGAAAACAGTCTAGCTAAAATTCTAACAAATAAAAATATCCCTTTCTTTTCTCGTATCTCACTTATTTACTATATGCATGCATGCAAGGAAAATACTACGATACTTGATACTGCTCAAAAAGAATCGAGATATAGTGTAATAATATAAATTAATAATACAAGAAGCATTTTTCTTCCAAACTAAAACTGTCCCTCTCGGTTGTAAGTGTGTATGCCATGTTTAGCAAAGATATAAAAGTTAAAAACTAATGAAAAGATCTCATTACGACTGTGGGTGCTACGCGGTTGATGTTACTTGTAGACTAGGGCCACTGTACGCCTGTCCGCCATTGTTAGCGTACGACGTACCAAGACCGTACAGGTGACCACAGTATTTCGCGTCATCTATATTGTCTTCAAAAAACATCTACAAAGAAAAAATACAAAATTAATTTTAGCAACAGGTGATTTTCAAAACTCAAACTCTCTATTGATCTTTTCCTTACCTCTCTCATCTTAAAGAAAGAAGCTCCAGTCAACATGCTGTCACTTCCTGCTTGATGCTGTGGACCAATTCTTTCAAGCTAAGAAAGAAAAGGATTATAAGTCGGGGTGTTATATCAAAGCACAGAGTTTCACTTCGCTGTATTACTACAAACAAATTAATTTTGCTGAAATGATTCAGCCTCAACCCTGAAACTCCATGCATTAGGACCGACAAAATGCTATATTCTTGGTTTGCACTTGACGTCATGGCGGCCATGTTGGAGGAACTTTAACAAAAGAATCTCATTAGCAGCTATTGTATTTGAAGTATGTTTTCCTCCAACATGGCCGCCGTATCTTTGTCTTCTAAATCTCAAGGGATTGATTGCAAAGCATCAATTGACGACCTTGTTTATTTATTTATTCATTTATTTATTTATTTGTGGCTTTATTTTCACTATAGACCACTCTCATAATGCACACCACTTTCATATAATATGGCACACTACTTTAAATATTCTTTTATATGCATCTAAATTAGCCTTTCTGGCATTGTTATGAAGCAAAGATTCTTTTGAATAGCAGACACATGCACAAACGAGGTTAGAATGGCTTATTAAGATGCACATAAAAGTATATGCAAACTAGTCACCATTATGAAAGTGGGCTATAAGTGCGTATATTTATTACAATGAGAGTAACGTATATGACAAATTATATGTTAATAATTAGTGTAATCTGTGTCTTTATTTACTATGTGTTTTTGTTTATTATAATGCTTGTCATTTATTTATTTATTTATTTATCTATTAATATACTTATCTTAAGTGAAATAAATGTAATTATTTAATAGTTGAGTCGGTTTACTTTGTTCTTTCTACAGTGTGTATAAAAAAACACGGAAAGAGATTCTAAGGAGAAAATAAATTAGTATTCTGTTCAAACAACCTATTGTAGTAGTTTGAAAGCCCTAAACACATCTGAGCCACGGATGCGTAAAAAACACGGTCTTATACACCTGGGAAATTAAGATAACTTGAAGTGTATGCATGGTGAAGTATTTAAAAGCTTTTTCTTTTCCTGTTTAACTTATATGTGCTGATTAATTTATAACGCAACGCTTTTAGGGCTTTCAAACTACTACAATAGGTTGTTTTAAAAGAATACTAATTCATTTTCTAAGGGTTCCATTTTTTTTATACACACTGTAGAACTGTATCTGCGATATATCCCAAGAGAATCGATAATTAAAAATTCAAGGCGCTGTATATAGATATTAAAAGTAGCGTGCTGCGTAGGCAGTGTAGAAACAACAATCGAAATATAGTAACTTAGGTTAGATATACTGCCGAAACAGAGAACGTAGGAATCTAACGTTTCGAGCGAAGGCCCTTCGTCAGATGAAGGCCCTTTCTCTCGAAGAAAGGGCCTTCGCTCGAAACGTTAGATTCCTACGTTCTCTGTTTCGGCAGTACATCTAACCTAAGTTACTATATTTCGATCGTATATAGAAATTAGTAATTATATGTTTTTCGAAAACCTCCTTAACTATTAAATCAGTTAATTACCTCGAACCTCGGCTTTTATCCAAATAAACCCCTCGGGGCCTGCGGCCCCTCTGACTACATTGTATTTGGCTAAAAGCCTTGGTTCTCGGTAATTTAGGCCCCGTTCACACTATACCGGATAGGTTTTCGTACCGGCACGAAAACCTGTCCGGTATAGTATGAACAGACGGCAGAATTATGTGCCGTTTCGTGCCGAATACGATTAACCCCGTGATCCAACCAATCACCACGCTCTATTCTATTAATATACTTCCGAAACTATTTCGATCTCCGTTCACACTGGAGCTGAAACGGCACAAAAAGCTATCCGATACAAGATGTACCACTTTTGAGATTGGAGCGGCGCAACGGCGTGCCGGCACAGAAATTGTGCCGGAACAGGCGTTTTGTGTGTGAACAGAAGGCCTATCCGGTATGCTTTTCGTTATGGTTAACTGTTATGAAGTTATCGCTAGCAATAGGCCATTTGCACGATGACGTATGATGGCGTTGGGTGACTAAAAGTACCAGAATGCTTTGCCAGTCTTCTAGTGCTAATATTAGAGAAAACTAACGCCATCATACGTCATCGTGCACATGGGCTTAGGCTATTTGCTTAACAGGCACCCAAACTACAGGAGAGACATTCAGTAGCGATGAATTATCAATCTCGAATTCTTTACTACAATTCAGTGATAGACAGTTGATTGCAAGTTGTCACATCTACGTCACTTCCGCTGTTTGTCCTTTGCGCTTTCTGTTTAGATGAAAAGAATATATATAATTTTCAACTTTAAAATACGTTCTGTTTTCATCGCCAATAACTTTTTACCCCAATCGAGTTTCACTGTCGATACTATCAGTTTAAGTACTGGCATTGCAGAAACTGTACAGTGTTCACGTTATCTTTGAAGCAAAATCTGGTCAAATAAAAGCACCTGGAAAATTGCAAATGCTATTGCAAATAATCTCGAGACTCGAATACTGCACTATATTATACAACTGCATTAAAAACTGTCCAAATAACGCTAAAAATGAGTGCAACAATACAGCGATATTTGGATAGTTAGTTATTTGCACTGGTTATTTGGATTGTTAGCCAATCAAATTTATCACACGGGAGACTACTTCATGTATGCTTATTATTTTGTCCTGGTACAAGTCACACTTCTCTTAGCCTCCTTCGCAGGCGTTCTTTGCGGGCCTCGATATTTTCGTCCCCCACGTCCCCCAACTCGTAAAAATATACAGCGTTACTACACACCAAAACATCTAATAATATATATATATATATATATGCTCACTGTTTTTTTTACATGCTCATTGTCCTAAATTTATCCCTACATTGCTCAAGACACCAGCTGGGTCATGGGTGTCAGCCATCATACATGAACAAAATATGACTTTCCAAGTGCCGACGAGCGGTGCCTGTTTGGCATAAAAAAACATCGCTTTCTATTGATTCCGCACGAACTAACGAACGAACTCACAGGTAAAATATTACAATAAACCAGACACAGTGCTAAAGAGCGGCGCCCTGTTTGCCACTAAAAACGTCGCGTCAGAAACGTCGCTTACTATATTCCGCACGAACAAACGGACGAACTCACAGGCAGAAAATACAGTGGCCTGAAAGTTAGCGCGTGCCCGCAGTTAACTCGCCAGAGCACCGCAATATAACGGAAATGATTCTTGTTCCACGTACAGTTATACATCTGATGTATTTATAGCCTGCGAGCCGGCTCTTGGGTAAGGCGGGGGATGAGATATTTACGACTCTGCTGCTCACCTCTAGAAGCTCTGACACTTCCTGCAGTCCACCTTTAAGACTCTTACAGCTTTTCATCAAGTATTTGACATCGTAGATTCGAGAGAAAAATATTTTTAACAATTCAAAAAATTCTGATTCTTCTGCCGGGAGATTTGTGTTGTTCAAAACTTTTAGCATATAACCAAAATCATACCCACTAGAGAAAGAAACGATAAATAATAAATTTTATTCTAAATAATAAAATTGTTAGATGATTCGGAGAAGAACATGATCCAACCAAACGTTCAAGTTTACCTTCAGAATGTGAACAAAATTTTATCCATGTTGTTGGCTAAATTGTAAATGTATCTGGACATGTTTTGTTCTAAGTTTTTGTTCACGTTTTTGCTGAACACATTGTATTTTTGGTATAATGAAGAAATCAGCCAATAGCAGCGTTGCTGTATAAATTTTAATGAACGTAAAACAAAAGATCTGCATTTTCAGACCATCAACTTAAATTGCAGCTCATGGTTAGCCGCTTTGATGTTCACCGCGTTTCCAGACAATCTATTTCTAGGGACTATGATCTGGATTAGAATGGCTCTGGATAAGAACTGGATTAGAGATCTTGAAGAATAGAATACAGTAAACACCCACGTGTAAGAACCTAGATTTTTTTAAGTCTGGCAAAATAGGTTCTTATATTTTGGGGTAATTACTGACAATTTAGGCAAAATAGGTTCTTAATAGGTTCTTAAAATTTCTTTAAGGGAAATGCTATTGTTATATGACCAGATATATAAACCAATTTGTTATAGAGAGATTATACTGTATGTATGTAATTTCTGTAATGATATTTTTATGGAGGGGCCAAATATATAGCAAATTTATATTTTATAGTCCCACATTTTGGCTACAGCACTGTTTCATTATTCAGAGTGACTCTTCATATAAGAACCTTGTGGCTTTGCTTGGCTAAACAGGTTCTTATATTTTGGGGTATTAAAATCCAAAATTTCTGCCTACAGGTTCTTAAATCACTAGGTTCTTACACGCGGGTGTTTACTGTATTTCTAACACATCAGTAACCAGAACGCAAAAGTCACATTGTCACCCCGCCCAAAATTCCCCAAAACGTTGCCTCATCCATACTGTAAACTCATAAACTACATCATTTTATAGTAATTTCTCCATGCAGGGACAATAGAAAGTTTTGTACGGGAGGGGGTGTACGCTCAATTCTGCCGACTGCCACATAAACTGTGACAGGCGTCAAGGGAACGCAACCATTGCAAGGTAAACAATAGACATAACAACTTCACGATTTTCAAGCAATATTACAATATGGATTAGTAAATTTAAGCGTAGTAATCACTTTCTCAAAAATAATTCTTGGGGTGGGGATTCTTAGGGATGTCACCCACCCCCAACCCCGTAGCTCTGGCCCTGTCTCCATGTGTTTATGTTAGTCACATAAAATAAATCGATCATGTCAGCCTGTCAGGACAGACGTCGAATGAACGAATAATGTTGGCAAGTCATAAGGCGAAATGCCTGGTGACGATATGATCCGTGAATACACGTTCCCACAGTTGAACGATAGTCGTACTAAAGCGAGGGGGGCGGAGGGGGTGTCAAACAAAGATATACTTTAGTGAGGGGCTGCCCATAATTTCAACTCCAACCGCGACCCTAATATTTGCCCTAAGCCAACACCTCTTCTAAAACGTTTGCGCATGCGTGAGTTTGTAGGAAAAATAAAATAGAAGAATCGTAGGGAAACATCGTGACAGCAATAACCAGAAAGAGTTGACATGCGCTTACTGCAAGCTGCAACACACGCGGAAAAATAAAAGCATACAGTCATGCAGAATTACCACTTTTGAAGACTTGCACCAAAAAATTGTAAAAAAGTAGAGTGCTGTGTGGACATGCACTAGGCAGTGTTTCAGATAGAGCAAAGTTAAAAGGTGGCAACCTTGTTTTATTTCATTTCATGACATTTTACTCTGATGAAGGGCTCTGCTCGGAACGTCAGTGTTTTGTTATTAAAACTACTCTCAGCAGTTTAGCAACAACAACAGGGAAACGAAATAAAACCTGCATCCCACAATTGAAATCTAACTGCGTAATTGAGTTTTTTTTTTAATTGAATGACACAAATTCATAAGAAATCTGTGATTTCACTACAGTATTTGAATTGTATACCTGTGAAAAGAAAGCCACTTGATATCATCACTTAAAACAACTCCTGACGTCATCAATAGTTCAGCAAAATCATCAACTTCTATCCCATGTTCTTCATGTTGCTTAAATTTTATTCCTGAACGATCAAGTAGTTCAATGGACTCTTGCGCATACATATCTTCCCTAGAAAGATACATTAAATAACGCACTTTAGAAATTAAGAAGACAGTTTTATATAAACTAAAACACTTGTAGAACCAGTAAAATACTGTAGTACTGAACTACTGTATATGTACATCACATCTGGAAGAGTGGCGTATTTTTCAAATGCTGCATGTTACAGTCAAAATGGAAATACCTTCCACCTCCGCTTCTGTAAACCGTTGTGCATTTCAATAACGATTGACTGGCTGTCAATTACGGACCCATTTTCAAAAATACTGCGGCGGTTACAGAAGATCATAGTAGACCGGGTAGAATTTACCGTATAAATAAATTAATTATAAGACAAATTTGCGTAGATGTATCTACCAACCAAGCAAAGCAATCCCTTTGTAGAATACAATCGCTGAAAAAGGCTCGTCATCTATCTTTTCCGCGACAGCCGAGGTCAAACAAGAGACAATACACAATTTCTGAAAGCGGAAGTGTACAGTAATTGACAACTTATCAATCGTTAGTATTGAAATCAACAACGGTTTACAGAAGCGAAAGTGCATGGGAAGGTCTTTCCATCTTGACTGTAAACTGCTTGCTTTTTCTTGCTCTAGCTAGTGAAAACCAGGGGTTTGCAAAGAAGGCAACGCGATACGCGAAAAACGTTTGGCAGCATGTGGCAATGTGTCAGAATCGCACTTCCATGCTAATCTCTTTTGATTGATAACACCAATTTCCAGTTTTTTGCTTTCATTGTTGGGACTACAGTGTACAATAAAGCGCTTTTTATATACATCCATTCCCTTCTGCGGCGTTTGAGAACGAAAATGGGTGTGTCTATAATTTCACACTCCCTTCAGTACATATACAGTATAATAGTTTATACAACAACCTAAGAAAAACAACCAATCTGATTGGCTAAGAACTATGTGTTATTAAAGTACACATGCACAGCTGACGTAACGAAGTCGCAAAAAAATGTTGTTTTATAAAAATTTGATAAAATTACACGTTTGAAGATGCAACTTGGGACAAAATAAAGTACATTTTAACTGTCTGAGGATTACACATAACCCTCAGTGATGAGACACGGCCATCAAGTCGTTGTCCGACGACACAGACATATTAAAATTATCGACATAAATACGGTCATTTAATACCTTCGTCTCCGGCGCACAACGCAATCTACTCCACAGCTTCAGAAATTTTCTGATACAATTTCCATTCCTCTTCATGGAAATACTGTTCAGCCATACAAATCCAGGAGATATCAGCCATTGTCAACAAGATTTCCAAACACAGAACATATAATTTCGCTCGTTAATAGTACGCGTGCTTCACGGTCTTCCCCAACGATAAATGCTTTCCCGGCTGAATTTGCAGCATAAGAAGCGTCCAAATATACATGGGACAGCAAGATCCCGTCCAGAAGAACTAATCTGTTTGTTCAACGATAAATATTTTGGCTAGAAATGCCCAACGAAGACACGATCACACGAAGTTTGAATAAACTTTCAATTTGTCATGATCATGATTTGCATAAATTATACGTGACGTAACCGGAAGCTGAAAATTAACCAATCAGGACAACCTTATTTCTTCTGTCGCCCAATCAGATTGCTTTATTTGTATAGATCACTTATGACGTAATTATACCTGAATTGAAAATTTTACCTCCTTTTCAATAGCCCTGCCGGTTCAACGATTCAAAAATATCAAACATTTCTTATTAAAATAATAAAATTTGATGTATAAAACAAATAGATGACATTTTTCCGTGCGTGTGTACTGTAATAGATCACAGAAGACGTCACAGCGTGTAAAGAACAACAGTCACGCCACTCGACTTCGTCTCGTGTCGTACTTTTTTGTTCTTTACACGGTGTGACGTCATCTGTGATCTATTACAGTACACACGCACGGAAAAATGTCATCTATTTGTTAAATATCAAAGAGTTTTATTCTGTATGAGAAACTTATACACACTGTATCGTTCAAACGTTTACGTTTTCTATGCTGCACATGCAACCATTGTGTACAACACGTTCAATCTGGCATAAAACCTTTCAGCATTTCCACTTCTTTTGAAAATCTCTCTTATCCATACTATATTTTGTATTCCTAGCTATAATGAATATATTGTTCAAACTTTGCAATTTGCGAAGCATTTGTTTTCTTTTGCAAGGCAAAATTTAAGTTAAAATGGGAAAATGCAAAGCAAACGTTTTGCTACAGTACATTGCATGTGGTAAGACGTTATGCTATTATGTCATAAGACGTTCTGCTGCGCTATAAAATGCTCCACTATCGCTATAAAACGTTACGCTATGTGGTAAGACGTTATACTATTATGTTTTTGCTATAAAATGTTCCACTACGCTATAAAACGTTACGCTTTTTAGTAAGACATTTTACTATGTCGTAAGACGTTCCGCTCATGTTCTACAAAATGTTCCGTTACATTGTAAGACGTTCCGCTACGCTATAAAATGTTCCGCTACAGTATGCTGTAAGATTTCACGCTACACTAAAGGAAGCATTTTCTTGGAACATTTTCCCCAAACTGGCAGTAAAGTGGCGCATGATATATTGCTGTCACAACAAATAAGGCGTGCATAGAGAAATGTCTTACTTATGATGACTTACTGTAAGACCTGCGTGATAGGCACAGCCAGTGAACTCAATTTTCATAATTGGAACGCTAACTCCGTTTCTCCGGGACAGAAAGTGAAGTCAGCTAATGTATAATACATCGCTTTCAGTCCCCCTCTACAAACTGTTCCCTACACAGTCAAAAGGTAACACACAGTGTACATGTAGGGGACTGAATCCAACGTGATATACGAAGATCCTGACTTCACTTTGGAAGCGTGATGACTGAAATTATCATTCCAGATACTGTACATGAGTAATTACGGAGAATATAGAGTTGACTGGGCATGGCACATTGCAGTGCACTTCTAATGACCAGGCTTGTATTAGCATACAGTACTGAATGTTCACAGTGAAACAGAAAAAGTCACTTACGTCAAATTAAACTTGAAATTGAACTGCCATGTTCCGCCACCAGGAGGTTGGTTACCATTATCATCATAAAATGTTAATCCTAACTGAATGATCTTCAATAAATCTACATTACATCTTAAAAGCTGGTATTGATAGTCAGATGTACTTTTAAATTCACCAATTGGCCTAGCAACAACACCAGGAAATTCAGTGTCCTAGAATAACCAGAATGAAAGGACATATATTCATGTTGTAAAAAACTAATTATTGCTTCTCCACTAAAAGATTTGAAAACTTTGGTACTGTACATGTATAATCACAAATTATATTACTTATTAGCTACTGTAGTTAGTTATTCAGTGTTGTAAAATATTGCACATTTAAAACATATAAAATAAGCACTATTTCCTTGTGACTAAATTCCTGCCTAAACTGACCAAAAACAGCCCCTTTATTGTATATTGTAATTCACTCTAACACCAAACAATTTTACTTGTCAAAAGAACTCTCAGAAATCCTAAGCAGCAAGGGGTTAAAGTTGATCAGTTTTTTTTATACAACTAGCACCTTCTCAAAAAACAATACTATGCATGCAGGCTCTCCTTCTCCTCCTCTCCCCAATCCCCCAAAGGAGAGGCAGCTCACAGGCTAACATGGCCTAGCAGTCAATGCATGACCGCAATGTGATCCCCAAAACATGACATTCATAGATAATTACATGAAGTACTCAGCAAAATGTAAACCGTTAGGAACATGGCAGAAAACCAAGCGATTCGGCAAGGATATCTCCTTGGATTTCTTCTATTTCTCCTGAAAATGTTTTGTTTTGGGTACAAGTAATGAATGGGAACCAAGAAAAGCTTACAATCTTGAATAAGGTATTAGTAA
The DNA here is from genome assembly GCA_035771165.1 of Paragorgia papillata. Classification (NCBI taxonomy): domain Eukaryota; kingdom Metazoa; phylum Cnidaria; class Anthozoa; order Scleralcyonacea; family Coralliidae; genus Paragorgia; species Paragorgia papillata. The sequence goes on along the minus strand of JAWNZC010000322.1, from coordinate 2,764,457 downwards.
GACTATATTATTTTTGTAAATAAAGATGTAAACATTAGTTTCATACATGCGCAGAACGGACTGTAAATCACCTTTAAGATTATAAATTGCACCCAAAAAACCCAAATCATTACAACTACTGCATTTAAGAAACAAAGCATCTGTACTGTAGCAACCATTGTACAACTTACCATGGCAACATAATGATAATTAACCACTGTCTCCCTCATCTTTGAAAATTCTTCCTCCATGTTTTCTTGCCATACTTCGATTATTGTATTAGGAGAAGTAGTACCAGGCATTTTGTTCTATTTTTGTTACCTTTTAAAAAGCCATGCTCTCGTCTTTTCACCCATGTGACATTAAACCTACATGTAATATAAATATGCAAATTTTAATCAAAATTATAACAGAGCACTATCACATCAATATAACAAGTCAAATGTACAGGTCTGTAGTAAAATAGTTCCAGAGTTTGTTTGTTTATATTTCAAACATGTCAAAACAAACTGCTCTTATAACATGACAGCAAGATTACTTGCACAGCTTTACAAAAACTTTACCAGTATAAATTTCATCACAGTGTGAGTGACTGGGGTTGGTGAAATCTGCACCATATTTCAAGGTTTGAATTAACTATTGAAAACAGGTTCGTGAATTAAAAAAAAGTTTCATCAATATAATGCCTGATTTTTACCACCATTTTAAAGTAGCCATCACATTTTCCACTCCAACACCATGAAACAGACATGAAACAATGACATGAAACAGAATGAATATAACAGGATGACCTAATTTAGATAACAATTGCTCCACAGACCACTGATCTGCTTACTTCGCTATTCTCAGCCATCTTTTTGACACAGCTCACAATTCACAAGTAGTCACCAGGCTCTTGGCTTTTTGTCCAAAATGGTGGATATCCACCACAGTACCGCTGACCACTTAATGTAAACTACTTCATGTATGCTATGTGAGACCAGCTCAGTGTTAGTACCTATGCCTCTACCTTCGAATATGTGATCATACAAAGTCGTTATTTTCAATTCCTGATTTTTATTAAAATCTTTGCTTTTGCATTCGTTGAGTTTGTAATTTGGTTCGTGAATCACGAATCGTTAATTCAAACCTTGTATTTACAGTAATATCATATTATATTTATATGGAACACCATAAATGGTGCACTACTATAAAATGGGTTATAAAAAACTACTAAAAACATGATTTAAAACTTTTAGATTTTGTTCAAAAGTACCCTGAAAGTGCAGAAAATGTCAATTCACAGTCTGACCCTAACTTCAAAAATTTTCAATGGGGGCAGTGCTCCAAGATCCTTATAGAAGTAGCCTAATTACCTAAATTGTTCGGAATTAATGTTTTTATTAGGAAAACACTTTATGCAAATAATCAGCATGTACCAGTACCAATTATTCAACTAATTATTTTGACTAACCCATTTCTGCCAGGGTTAGCAAAAAACAGCCCCTCAGACAGTTCCTCGATTATCAGGGAGAACCCTTAAAGCCAATTTAGATGGTACAACTTTTGCCAACAACTGTCACATACAACTGGTTCTCACTAACCTGTGATCAGGCCAGTTGTAAACTATGGCCTGATACAAATCATTGATTCTTCTCTTCCGCCCCCTATTCATGTGACGCGCCATAGCCAATAAAAATCACTTCCTGTTTTGTATTGCGTGTGTCTATAAAAAGCTTCACCGAACAAATTAATAATGTCTAAGCAAATCGAACCTCAAAAAATTCATTGTTTGTGCACAAACATCTTCAAACACACGTTTATTCAGTTTTCAAGTAATCTTTCGAAGTGGCAATGCCAAAGTAAAATCTAGTACTGTATACAACAATGAACCAGCAATTTGCAATTAGGGAATTCGAAATTATTTATACGATCGGGATTCGGGAAACCAAATATTTTAATATTTGATTACAACAATTCTCAAATATATTCCCAGATATTTTAATTAAATGCACAACGGCAATTCCGATTTTCCGAATAGCCACAACATTTTAAATGTTTTCACCAAAAGTTCTGATGTTTCACCCCATTTCAACGACTGCTTTAGCTTGGCGACGAGATAATAATTTGTCTCACGCGTTTCAGTTCAGATTCATACATTCAGTCAAGAAAGGCTGCAAAGCAGCCTTGATATGGTTTGTATTCAGACTTTATACGTACAGTACTTGCGTATAAGTTCCAGTAGACTATAAATTACGGAGACTGCGTTCGCTTTTCCGATCAGAATGAACTTTCAAGAGCAATTGTTTCTTCCCGTAGTCAGACGACAAGACAGCAGCACTTTATTGTTTTGACAGCTAGGCTGGCTTTCAATAAAATTGAAACAGTTCATTGCACAGTTCTTGCTCTTCCTTCACGCATGGTATTACGGGCAAAACGCGGAGGTTCCTTCTTCAGCTTCTTTAATCGCTCTTGTCCATGAAAATGGCAAAAACGCTAACGGTAAATTTGAGAAAACACAAACTTTCTAGTCGGAGCCTGAGCGGCTTCTCGGCAATTCCCACGAAGAACTTTCGATTTTCGAATCAGTTAATTACTTAATTTCCGTTGATGTTGCACGCTAGCCAATTAAACCTTATCAAATCGAGTCCTTTGTTGCAACAGCCAATCAGGACGACTTCCAAAATCTGGAAGTACTGCACGAACTTTTAACGACATTTGTATCAGGCCATAGTTTACAACTGGCCTGATCGCAGGTTAGGTTCTCACCATACCTACAACACAAATTGCATAATTTGTGTAAATCAAGCCTACAACTTGCTTTAGCAGGTTGCGTGTGACAGTTGTAGGCAAAATGTTGTGCCATCTAAATCAGCCTTTACACAACCTAAGGAACAATGGATTAATTGATTTTATAATAATCTGCTTTGGTAACTGGCATATTTTCATAATAAGCTCATCTCCACTACCACTACAATCATATAATTGCTTTGTTCCTGTCAAATTTTATAGTATAAGGAATACTTAATATTAAAATTCAGCAGGGAGTTTTAAAGAATAAAGCAATTCTATGCATCACCAAATGTTGGCACAGGGGGGGAGTATATATCTGAATTGATCACACTACAAACCAACAGGGCCACCATCTCTTTGTCTTTAAGTCTCAGGGGAATTATATAAGCAATCTACTAATTGTCCAGGTTTTTAAGAATATTTCATTGAACACTTGTATTTTTTGTGGAACATATGTGGAAATTCTATGCCTACTATACTTTGCTTTTTAACAAAAAATAGCCAATGCTCAATTTCCACAAATTACTTTACTAGTAATACGCTCCAGTATATAGACACAAATTATCAATGGATGAAATTGGCACAACAGATAGTAATAAATAGTAAAATATCACGTACCAAACTCGAACGAATGTATATAAATCCACTTTAAGCAAACCACAACAAAATCAAAAACCAGTATATAGATTTATTTCTCGTTTGAAATTCCACTTTGTCTTCTTGTATTAAATCTTGTATACAAAGTCAACAAACCATGTTGTCTACTCTCGACCTTCCCAGACTTCCATTGGGGAACACTCTCACCAGTCCCCACGCGACTAAAGTTTCCAAATTATTTTATATTTTGACTTTTTCTTCGTGTGATCTGATTATGGGCAATATGGGGAAATTATTGGACGTTATAAACTGTTTTATGAGAGTTGTCCAGTGGCTGCCCGTTATTTTTATCTTTTCCATTGTGGTTTGGTCGTATTATGCGTATGTGCTAGTTCTCTGTATAGGTAAGAAAAAATCAAGTGACGTCTTGTGAATTGTGAATTGTGAATATTTTCCTGTGTTTACAAGACACAAACTGGTTTAAATATTGTTTTATTCTTTTACTTTCACATTTTATGTTATTTTATTTATTTTCATATGCTATGAGTACGGAAAAGCGGTAAATATATGGTAGGACTACTTTCTTTTATCGTAATAATTTATAATAGAAGGAAGAGGTCGGCAAGAAACAATATGACCTCAAGTTTCCGGCATATTAATTAAAATAATTATTTTGAAACATACAAATTTGATAGTTTTTTTGCCTGGTTTCGACTATTAAAGTAGTAACTATTAAAGTTATCTCATTTTTATACTGTTTTAAAGTACATGTATTAATACAGCACTATATACATGTAATGTAGTAAGAGTAAGGTATAAAATGAGAACAAATAAATTCTCAAGGCAGCCAGGTGAAAAATCAGGTAATTTAATGCTACTCTGGCTTGTTTTTTAATGTAACTTACAGTAAAAAGTTACTGTTTATGACACAACATTTTGAGTAGTGTCTTCATCTTCATCATCAACTGATTGTTGTTAGTTAAGATGGATCCCATAGAACCAATGATGATGTTATCTAATATTAACAAGATGTAAATAGGCTTACAGTTACGGTGTAATAGACTGATTTAATGGAGTGTTGGGTGCTATTAATATGGACCTTAAGATGTTATGGGATGATGATGGCTGTTAAAAAGCAGTAATAAAACAACTTATACATACATGTATTCTTATAGAAGCAATGGTGACATTATCTGTTCAGCCAAACCAGCTAATGCTATGGGCTTGGATAGGATAATTCAAAAATTATTATCACTAATCCAAGGTCAATAAAAAAAATTTAATGAAGTTTCTCTGAAAATTCAGCAAAATATTCAAGTCTTTGGTGTGATTGGGCTTACATGTATAATATATAGGTTTGAACAGGAGGTCTTAGTTATACAGTCCCCACTGCTTATATGCAAATATTTTTGCCAGTTGGATTTTTGCATATAATTGGATTTTGCATATAATTGGATTATAAACACAGATTTTCATATAATTTGGGGTTTCCAAAGTCTTTGCATATACAATAAGTGACATTTACACATAAGTGATTTGCATATAAGCAGTGGCAACTGTAACAAACTGCAAATTTTACAGCTGTTGCTCTTAGAAAGGTTTAAGTGGTAGGTTAAATCATAATGACACTAGATAGTAGTATTTAACAACATTACATTCATCAAACCCTGAAAGTACAGGTTCTTTGAATATATATTGAACCACCACAGTCTTGGTTAACTTTTTTTGGAGGGTCGTAGCATTCTTGAGAGGTTAATCAGTGCAACACCTGTGCTTGACCTGCACCACACTTGCCTTGATGGAACCAGTCCCAGGCTTTCACATGGCCAGGCCTAGTAATCTATTACGCACATCTAATAGTTGTAATGGTGTTGCCCTGTAGCCGAGAAACCCACGCCACCTGATGAACCAAGAAAAACGATTAACATCAAACTCCACTAGGGAAAGGGAAGCAGACTCGGCTACAACAAAAGTGAGACAAACTGTGCCCTGTGGAAAAATAGGAATGGGGCCATACAGAGTGAAGCATGGTGAATGATGGGATGAACATAACGCATGTAGCTCTGTTGGAGAGGGGTTTGCACTGGATCTTACTGGTAGAGCAGCGAGATAAGCCTAAACTTTAGCAGCAGCACAAATACAGCAGCTAGCAAGCACAAATACAGCAGCTAGCAAGCACTAATACAGCAGCTAGCAAGCACAAATACAGCAGCTAGCAAGCACAAATACAGCAGCTAGCAAGCACAAATACAGCAGCTAGCAAGCACAAATACAGCAGCTAGCAAGCACAAATACAGCAGCTAGCAAGCAGGCAACATAGCACGGACCCGCAACAACAACAGCACACGCGCAACAGCGACAAAGTCACATCGGGACTTCACTGCAAGCCACGCCCAAAGCCAGAACTCGGACCATAGAGGAGGCAGAGACAGGGAAAGGGTGGGAGGGCAGCGACACGTATGAGAATCTGTACCTGACTAAACCCAAGGCCAAGCCAGACAGGCCACAGGCTAGAGGTAACCGGAAACGCCACGTTGGTGATGCTGAAAACCTGATGAGTGGGATTCTTTAGTTAATGTTAACGATCTACACGGTTCTCAACTACGCGACACAGCATTATAAACACGCACGCTACCTAAGATGGTCGAACGCAGATCGGAGGGATGGAGTCAGTAGCTAATATGCCGACTGCGACGATGCGACATCAACAAGGGACCTGCTGACCCCCCCCGACCAACGGAACCTCCTCCATCCCGAGATCTGCAAGTTACCCGTCTAGACGGGGGAAATTAAAATTAAACTATAAGAACACACAGGTACTTACGGTTTCCGGGTGAGATGAAAAAAGCTAGATTATTGACAGTAGATACTCAACAGTAGAAGCACCCAGCCACTAAAGAAAAAAACAACTGTACACGACAAGCCAAGAAGACAGGAACGACCAAATACGAACAGCCCCGCCGGCCTAAGCAACTCATAAGAGCAGTGCTGAAAAGAAATAACACAAACTAGGCGCCCAATGAACCCGGCAGCTAAGCCGCCCAGGGAAAATGAAACCAAACAGGGGGGGGGGATGGAGAAGATCCCAAGAAGGGGGAGCGCAAACGAGTCACAAGTAAGCGCTAGCCCTTTTATATTACTCAGTAAGTGAGGCAAACCTTCCGGGTGCCCCGGCGCTGAAGTCCCCGACACAGCGAGACCTGACACCGCTTATCGTTAACTAACTTCTTTTATTAATACCTAATAAAATACATCTAAGTGGTAGTGTTTGCTACCTGAGACTGTCCTTCCCAGCTTGAGCACATCCCTGTTTTGTTAACCATGTACAGAAAAGTTTTGGGGAGACGATCAGAATGTGCACATGTTTGGATCTGGAGGTTATATGGGCAATTGGAAACTTAGGGACCAGCCATTATTTAGAAGGACTATGTACAGCGGGTTGGACAAACTATAAGAAATATTTAGTTGCAGACTACCTTTTTTTTTAAACTACATGTCATAAGCCTCTGTGCATAACCTATATATTAAATTAATTTTCATACTCCTGTTCATATACTGTATGCTTTTTTTTAAATATTTGAGGTTTTCTTTGTCAGAAAAATAATGAAAATCAGGAGAGCTCTGGAATACGCACGAGATTTTTTGGACTTTCAAAATCCCGTGGGATTTTTTTATTTTTTGTGAGATTTTTGAGATTTTTTTGGAAATTTTTCTTATATTTTTTCGGATTTTTGCGGAATTTTTGAGATTTTTTTGGGATTTTTTTGAGATTTTTTTTATTTATACTGGATAACTCTATCAGTTATATCGAAACTGTTATTCTCAGAGGTCCAGTAAGGGCCCACCCTCATTGGTCCAGTGTTACTACAGGAGGAAACTGGAGTACCCGGAGGAAACCTGTGGTGTTTGGTAGAGTCAAACTGGAAGCACTCTTCTCACATGCGGCCAAGGTGAATTTGTTTTTAATCAGATAACTGCACCGTGCAGGAATCGAACCCGGCTCGCAGAGGTGAAAGGCACGTGCACTAACCACTGCGCCACCAACACCCCAAAATTTGCCCTTCGTCTAGGACCCCTTCTTGTATTAATCATTGAAACCACAATATGATGTTGGATTAGCTAACTGGAAGCTGTGAATTTTCCTTTCAGTGGATTGTAGACAGTGGCGTAACGGACAATAGTTAGGGTTAGAGCAACTCCTAAGGACCCCGAACCTCGAAGGGCGCCGAACCCCGAAGGGCCCCCGATGAATTTATTATGATGATGTCGACAGTTTTTCAAGCCCCAATGCAGGCGTAGGTGCAAGCACATTGCCTTGTAATTCTGAAATGTTCTGTATATTGAAATAATTGGAGGCAGACAGTGACCACTGTGGATACAAGTATTGCTGATCAAAATACATTGTTCTGTTTATAGTAATTTTAAATGCTATATTTAAATATATAAAAATGTCATTTCTTTTTCTTTATTGTTATTAGACTATTACTCAAAATGGCATATATAATATGCCTGTATGTAGTAAGGCTGTAATACTTTCGATTATAACTAAAATAGTAATTACTGTATCAATTTCCTAAGTGGAAAGCACTTGCAATATATATGTTATATAGCAGATTTGATTTCATGCGAATAGCGTACCGTCCATCTGCTATTTATAGCACAAAATGCGGACAAAAAAACAAAATTGACTTTAAATGATTGCAAATGAGCCATTAGCTATTGTTCGGACTGTAAGAATTACGGGTAAAAACGGACAAACTAAAATATTAACGTCACCGGTGCGCTATTGTGAATGGATTCAGTTGATAAATATAAAGCTCCAGAAACCCAGGTCTTCAAATGTAAAAACTAAAAGGGGTGATGGGGGCCCGAACGTAAAATTTTCTAAGGGCCCTCAGCGATGAAGGGTTCAACTCATGAAAGAATTTCATTAGTAAAAACTGCCATTTTTATCACCTTTTCATTTTGCTCTTTTCAATAAAATGTTCTGTTTCTAACTGTTCTGTTTTAAATGTTCTGTTTTTAACCAAAATACGGCAGTAACAATATTATTTTACAGTATACATTGTTCATACCTACTGTGTTTCTTATAGGAATAGTGGACAATAATGTAGAAAGAGGTAGGTGATTTATTATTTTTTATTTATTTAACAAATATCTTCCCAGGATGCCCTTTCACAAAAAGACGTGATTTTCAAAGGGGTCCTATAGTAAATAACAAAAAATATCAAAAACAAATAAGCTGAAAATGATTACAAGGTACGTGATTGTACGTTTATAAAAACCTGCTTTGAAGACTTGAACGGAGCTAACGTTCCTTAATTCAATATCTAAAGCGTTCCAGTCCTTGACAGCGTGGTAAGATAGTTGCTTCTTACCCCAATTTGTTTTGACGGTAGGCAAACGAAAATTATCAGCGTCACGAGTATTATAACTATTTAGATATTTTATAGGTTGACTAGTCTCAAGTGAGATGTTAAATAAAAATGTTTGTAAAGGTTAATCATGCACATTACACATACTGTACTGTACTGTACTGTACTGTAATGTACTGTACTGTTTGTAACTGCTGTGCTATACTGTACTGCGCAGTACGTTCTTTCTTAAACTCAATAATCTATAACGAAAACACAATCATGGAAATCAGTTACTGAGACGTTGTTGATAAACGTATTAATTTGCTTATTACTATTGAGCAGGGAATGTGATGCCAGAACTGAAGGGGAGAAGCCGGGAGGGCTGAAGTGCTTTTTAAGTATAACAAATTCCCCAACTAAGTATTCAGTACTTTTAACAGTGATGTGTTTTTATCGCATATAAATAATTAAACATATCATTCTGACTTACCTGCTATGTTGAGCATTATTGTGATCGTAACATTTTCATGGCTCTGCCTCAACACTACTAATTTCATATATATTTTTATACATGGAGTAGTCTTAGACATGTTTTTATTTACCTTCTCTTTTTCAGTTGTGTACCTTGTGTTTTACCATGTATTTTTTGGCGTCTTTTTGTGGGCCTACTGGCAAACAATTCTTACCTCTCCTGGAAGAGTACCTTTGCAGGTATTTAAAAATATTTAGCAATTATTTTAATGTCACATGTACATGTACAACATTCAAAACAATTTTGAATATAAGAAAAGAAAAAATGACCTATAACATTTTGTTTTACTTATACATGTAACATTTTTGTCTACTTTAGTTCCACTTGTCACCACCAGATAAGCAACGTTTAGAGGAAGCAGTAAGTTATTCAACGTTACTTTATGGTACAGCTCTGAGAATTATTTAGCAATGAAACACCACTACCAGTGAGCTCTATATATAACTGGAGTGACATCTGCTGGTCATTGACCGGGCAAAGATTGAAGCCAAACATGGCGGACATCTAGGCCTGAAGTACGTATAGTTCCAGGCTCCTACGCGGTCTTTTGACCAAATCAGACTTGACCAGACCGCGTAGAAGACTATAACTATACGTACTTCAGGCCTACATGCCCGGCACGTTGTCCGCCACAAAGATATCACTCCAGCTATATATAGAACTCACTGTGAAATACAGACATTTCAAGCTCAACCCTTCTCATGAAAGGCTTCGTTCAAGACGTCAGTATTTTGTTGCTAAATATCTTGGCAGTTCACAGGCTTTGTGTTTTTTGCCTGCAATGCTCTCTACTTTTTTTGCTTTATGGAAGTCTGGTGCACATCACACTAAACGCACACATATTTTATAATCCACCTTGCATAGCATAAAAGATGTTGGCCGTTTTATTCTTTGCGACTGAGCCCAAATGATTTCTGACAATAGTAAAACATTGTTTGAAATATCAACGTGTGTTTAACAGATTGGAACAGATAACAGTTTTCTTCTTTCAATGTTAGTATTTTTCTGACTCTGTCTTATTGTCTTTCTTTGTGATATATTTTTCGCTGGACGCAAAGGATTACAATAAAACGTGTACATGCCGCTATCCTTTTTGCTAGGGTGGATTGAACCATGATCGAACTAATCAACGCGCATCTTTATTTGTGAATTTTGTGAGCTCAAAATCTGATTATAACATAGATTTATTACAACAACGCTTCTGATTGGTTATTGTGCGTGCTCCATTTCGCGATCGAGCACGAGAAAAAGCGCGGGGGAGCACTTTTGGAAAGTAAGGGGTGTTTACATGGGAGCTGGGATGGACGAGTAAGCGGGACGGGACGTTTTTCATCTGGGTTTATATGAGATTCAGAATGTTTTCAAGCGGGACAATTGCGACCCGGAAATTTAGAATTTGACGTATTATAAAGAGCTGCTGTCCTCCTCCTATACTAACCGTTATCGCTCATTTGTATTGAATAAACAACTTAAGAATAAAAAAAAATACTCGAAACGGTATCCATCATATCGTCCCGGTTAGGCGAGACATGCAGAGCATTTATATGGCGAAAATTGTCCCTCTCAAGCCGGGATCCTGGTCGGGGAAACCGGGATCCCGGTTAGGCAGGACGAGACAAAAACGTCCCGGCAAACACATTCTTCATATAAACGAAATGAGATAAATAAAGGGAAAATATAGTAGCGATGGATCTCGCTTAGCGTCCCGTCCCGGCCCCTAAGAAGAAATTAAACACTTGTCAAAAACAAAGTAAACAAACTAGGTGGAGCCGTTGAGGTCTTGTAATATTTAAAATAAATTTAAAGCGGTTTAAGCAACAAAGAGTAAACAGAAAACACAACGGAAACACTTTACGGAAATCACCGAACTGTGGAATTAAGCGAAAAGTCGAATCGCTGCCACGCCTATACAAAGGCACAAAGGTCTAAAGAACGTTGACATTTGTTGAATGTTTTTAAAATAAACGTGATAATCAAATGTAACAAACAGCTGCGGAAACGTTTTTATCGGAGGTTTTGTATCGAAAAATGTACTAACATATTTGTAAGGTGCATGTCAATAGTATGTTCTTTAAAATCCGTAATGAACATTTTCTTAGGTAGTCGTCATCTGTGTTTACTTTTGACGTTTGTAGGCGTGGCAGCATTTCGAATTTAATTTCTACTCCGTTCCACAATTTGGTGATTTCCGTAATATACGTTGATTTCAAGCCGTATAGTTATCATTATTTTAAGTCGTATTGTTATTCTATATCTTATAAAAAAAATTTCGATGTATAGTTTGGCGTACTGACTCAATCGACTATGGTGATGTACTTGAGAAGTTGGGACTGAGAGCACTGAAAAATCTAGAGTTACGCTATTTTGTGCTCTCCAACTTCCGGGTGCATCCATTTAACAGTTATACCATGAGCTGGAGTCGTATGTGAGCTCATAGCCAACGAGGCGCTTCGCCGAGTTGGCTATTAGTTCGTGTACGACGAGAGCGAATGGTATAACTGTTTTATTATATAGCCAAGCACTGTACAAGAGACGAAATTACAGCGAAAATGTTTCAAACGACACATTTCCGGCATAGGCAACTAATACTTCCGCATGCATGCGTAATGATGCATTCACATCGAGTTTTTCGCTGAGCTGTTCGGCAAACAGCTTTGAAATGTTGCTCGAGAGGCAAAAAATGTGTTAAGCAGATCAACAAAAAAGATTAAAAGGTACCTTTATGAAGTCAAAAGGTGGGTCAATTATTTATATTAGCGTTGCTGTCGTGAAAAGGTTTTGATTTCATGCAAAAATGAAACTGAAACACCTTCGGCAGTGAAACTAAATTACTTAGTTGGTTGTTTTTGAAAAAGAACATGCTTTTTACTACTCCAAATGCTTATCTAAATAAAAAAAGTCTCTTTACTGGTGATCTCCTACGAAATGTGTGTTGTAAGCTTGATTTTAACCGTGAGTTTCTTTGTTTGGCAACAAATTAATATCAACCCGCTAATTTAGTCGTGTTTTTTTGAAGAAAAAAGACGTAATTTTTAGGTGAATTTTACCATTTGACATGCTAAATTGTGTATTTGTTAATGGTTTTTTACACATTGTTTTTTTTTTTATACATTGGTTTGACGGTGTTGATGTTTTTCTGTATAAAAATCCGTCAATTTCAACTCTTTTCGGCAGTTTAAAAAAACATGCCGCCATCTTGTTTTTCCTCCAGGATATGAGCTGATAGCCTGGTAGTAGGGAACCAATCAGATTACGCAAAAGCTCATATCCGATAGCATGCTATATAATAAAACTTGTTATACAATACCCTGGTTGCTATGCGTGTTTTCATTGGTTGTTGGCCATGATCTATTAGAGGACAGACACATGGTCACGTCAGATCACGTCAGCTGACTTGCTTTTTTCCTTCTTCATGCCCCAAAATCCGGCAAGAGTTTCAACAAAAACCTTTTAAATTTTTATTGTATAAAACAAATAGATTCCATTTTTTTTGTTGTCTGTTCAGTTATGGATGCACAGAAGACGTCACAACGTGGTAAGAACATCAGTGACTCACTCGACTGCGTCTCGTGGGCCACTTTTTTGTTCTTACCACGTTGTGACGTCATCTGTGCATCTATAACTGAACAGACAACGGCAAAATGGAATCTATTTGTTAAATGGAGCACGCCAACCAAACCATATAATACAGTTTTCGGCTAAAAATTTTGGAACTAGCTAATAGATTTATGAGAGTAAAATTTTTAACAAAAAGTTAGAAAACTATATCATCAGTATTTCATTTTTTCTATAGGAAAATCCTCATTCTGTTCTAGAAACTATAGCAAGGAAGTTACCTGTTCAAACACTAACTAATTCAAATAGTAAGTGAACAATTAAAATTTTACTAGATCTGTAGATCAGTCGTGTAAGCCCGCCTCCCCGTTTTGACGCTCATATGCAAGGTACATGCTGAAGCAGTGAAGACGAAGAAAGCAAAATAGACATCATAGCATCTATAACTTTTGCCATGAGGTAATCTTAAAGTGCAGAAAATGGTATTTCAAATAATAATTTCAAAAAGATTTTTGCGAGTACCTTGGAGCCTGGAGAAAAGTCCAATCTTCGTGGGGAACCCGTCATTAATCTGATTAGCCCCCCTAGTCTGGAAAAGTCCTGGTTGAACACTGTGCTAGAATGATTGATTATTCCAATCTTCTATTAGATGCTGTTGTAGTTTATATTGGGTAGAAACCATTGTTGTTTGGTCGCTTTGGTGATGTATCCGTTAAACCAAAAACATGTCTCCAAAAAACAAAGTCAAATGACAGACAAACTCGTCAAGTAGCCTTTTTTCTGAATTTTCTTGCAATCTTTTGTCTCGTCCTTTTATATACAATTATAACGTCTGTTACATTTGCCTTGCAATAGTTTGTATGCTGTTGGTTTGCCGGTTCGTTCGTTCGTTCGTTTGTTTGTTTGTTTGTTTGTTTGTTTGTTTGTTTGTTTGTTTGTTTGTTTGTTTGTTTGTTTGTTTGTTTGTTTGTTTGTTCGTTCGTTCGTTCGTTCGTTCGTTTATTTATTTATTTATTTATTTATTTATTTAGCTTCGCTTCTTAAAATTGCATAAGAAATAAAATAATTAAAAAAAGGAAAAGAAGAAGCAGGGACACCACAACAGTTAAACACCAATTACAGTGGGCCCTTAAAAAGAAAAATGAGTAATATAATATAATAATAAAAATTAAAATTAAAACAAACAAAAAAATTAAAGAAAAAAGTATTAAAAACTAGAGGGCATGCAGTCAGGGATTGCATATACCTCCGCCAGCAGATTATTAGAGATGTTTAAAAAGAGAACGAGCATCCCGCTAACCAGCTAGCTCACGAGACCAACACATGCATCAGTGATGCATGTATGAATAAAATGCTTGATTGCACTCGTACCAAAATTATGCAAAAATATTTGCGTAAAATAAAGATAATGAGCGCAATCAAGCATTTCTTATACACGGAGAATCTTGCGGTCAGATTTTTATTAATTTCTCATCCAAATTTCAACCAAACTTTAATGGATTGGTCGTTGGTCTATGGCCAACCCTTCTGCAAACTTTCATGAAAATCGGTGCAATAGTTTTTGAGATATTTTGGCGACAGACAAACAAACAGACAAACAAACAAACAAACAAACAAACAAACAAACAAACAAACAAACAAACAAAACAGACAGACAGACAGACAGACAGAAAGAAAGGGGGAAAAACATAACCTCCTGGCGGAGGTAATTACAAAAATAAAATACTCATAATAACTAATAACAGCAAGTTAAGTGGTGAGGGAGACTTCGTGATGTGTTGCACGTTAGGCAAACAGTCTTCCAAGTTCGAGGATCGTCCACATTGTAACAGGATAGTAAAGCGTTAATGTAATAGTCTAATAGTGACTTCTTGAACTGTGTAACAGATAAATACTCTAGCCTTAAGTATTCGGGGAGAGAGTTCCAAGTCCTAGTTCTAATAAAGAACGAGCGATTGTAAGTAGTTTTTGTTTATTTGTTTGTGTGTTTTTTGTTTTTGTTTTTTTGTTTTTGTTGTTGTTGTTTTGTTGGGTTTGTTTATTAGGGGGGGGAGTTCGGGCAATGCTTCTAATACTTACCTGCAGTTCGGTAGTAAGTATGCATACAAGAATGTTTATCTTTTTACAAAGTAACTGGATATCCAACCAAGGCCGCTGCAGCTAAGAGTGAATAAAGTCCTTTCAAGTACTCCATTTTTTTTTCTTATAGCTGTTCGTTATTGTGATACATGTTATGCAGTAAAGCCAGACAGATGTCATCATTGCTCAATGTGTAAAACGTAAGTCCTCAACACAAAGTGGTGGTATGGACGTCTATCGATAAGTTAACAACTACATCGTCATGTATGCCTTGTGTCAGCCTATTCTATATCACTTTACGGAAGTTCGTTCCGAAGTTTGCAAGTTCGTTGGGAAGTTCAAAGTTCGCTTTGAACTACGCATTTGATTGGCTGTTAGGAACCAAACAACCAATCAAATGCAGAGTTCAGAACGAACTTGCGAACGAACTTGCGAACGAACTTCCGAAGATTTAGGTGAAAAGTGAGTTGCAAATGACTGTAATTGCACATTTGAATGTATTTTGAAAAATATAAAAATATAACAAAAGATAAACAAGCTACTTCGCAACGCTTTTCGAGTAGAATCATTTACATATCTATTATGTTTGGTGTTGTTTACTTGTTTTTTTATTTTGTTACGCCATTAACTGACATTTATTGTTGTTTAGGTGTCGGTTAAAAATGGATCATCACTGTCCATGGGTCAATAATTGTGTTGGTTTCCGAAATTATAAATTTTTCTTACTATTTCTCTTTCACGGGATACTCTATACCTTTTTTATTGCTATGACAAGCTTACAGTATTTTATCAAAATTTGGACGGTGAGTTTTTAATTATCTTGCAAATTTTGCCGACGTTTGTAATATACAATTGAATATTTTTATTTTACAAAATATGTTTCATTTTACTACGTGCTAGACCTACAAAATATTTCTCTCAAAATCTTTCAAAACTTCCATTCAATTCCAGACCTACAATCCTGGTCAAAATCACTCTGACACATTGCGTTAAATCACATCTGATATGAAATTTCCTTCTGAAAATCATTCCCCGCGCTCCCCCCGTTCAATGTTGATACAAATTTGCACTGAACATACTTTGCATTTCATTTTCTAACCAACATTGAACGGGGGGAGTGGGGGATGTTTTTGTACATAATCTTAGGAATTGATGTGCTTAACTTTTTTTTACGCGACTGTCCGGGTTAATTTGGCCAGGATTATATACTTTAATTCCAGACCTATAGTCATATATCAAGCACGAAAAATTGCAACGTTGCTTCAAGGTGTACGTTACAGGAAAGGTTGCCTCGTGCGACACTCGTTTGTAATATAGTTACATTTCAGCCCTATCGACAACTTGCATACATCAGAAATAGCCTGGCTCCACAGGCAACTCTTGGGGTTGGGGCTACGGGTTGGAGCAACTGGGGGCTGGGGAGAGCAACGAAAAACCACTATTTCCTCCGCAAATCCTGGTGGTGACCAGAAGGAACGCAGGCTCTGGGAATGAGATTGACTCAACGCCAGTGACCTCATGCAACCCCGAGAGTTTCCTGTCGGGGGAGGCTACATCAGAAATTCTACAGCAACTAGTTGCAAGGAAAATTGACTCGTGCATGACTGAGTTTTTAGCCACTGAGAAAAATCGTAAAATACATGTGATATTTTACGTGTAAAAATATCAGTCCAACGATCCAATGAATATTGTACGTCTTTATCTTATTGAAGTGCAGTAAAAATTGAGCCTTCATTTAGATTGTTCATTTTGGTGTTTATGAAATATACCGTATATTCCTATTTTATATATAACACAGCTTTTTGCTTTCAAATCATACACTATAACTTATTGGACTCGAGCCCGATATGGCAAAATATTTAAGTCGAAAATTCAGTATTGGGCGAGACCGAACGTCGAGCGTAATATTAAAATGAGACTTAAATATTTTCTAAATCGGGCGAAGATGAATCCGATAGGTGTTTTATTATATCGAACAAATAATCGTGCAATTGGCAAGTAAATATAACTTGTGCACCTGTCCAAAGCTTGCTGTCCAATATGTAGTTTTATTTTTTTATCAATCGTGAGTGGGCGGAATCCTAGGTAATGCTGCAATTTGATTGGCTGCGTGAGCGGGCATTTTTTTACGATATCTGACCACGGTCACGGAATCCTAAATTTAATTTTAAAATTCATTTAAAATTGACCGATTTTCATAACTTTCGCTTGCCACAGAAAAAATAAATTCAACAGAGAGCTACGGGGATGCAAATGAGTTTTATTATCCAAATGGTTTTGACAACTTCATGTGTAAACAGCGAATTTTAAAAGAAACGCTGGGAAAACTGTGACAAAGCAAAATTTACGAGTTGACATTTATAAAGAAAACGGTTTAAAACGGTAGGAAAAACATACATAAACTTGTGAACACAGTATTTTGAATCACTAAATGAAACTATATAGAAATATATATAAAAAATCATACCACGAGATTAAGATAGAAAAGCTCAGTGAAACCTTTTGACACTAAACTGTCTTTCTTCTGTTATCCAACCGCTATACTCAACAAAACCGCTACAAGTCTTTTACCTTTTAGCCAAACATTTTCCACATGCCAACCTCATCGTCTCATGTCCTTGAAACTTCCCAAGCTTCCCTGTAAGACTGCATGTCGGCAGTTGTTTACTCTCGAACGATAAACTTTGGACTTTTGAGCATCACGTGAACGTCATCTCGATTACGCAACTTAATTCAATTATGTTAATTTCTCTAATTATGTAACAAAAAAATAAATAAGTTATTTACCGTTTTGGTCGGTCCGTATAAAAAAATATTTGCCCTCGGTCTCAAAAATGTCCCTCGGCCTGCGGCCTCGGGCCTTTTTTAAGACCTCGGGCAAATATTTTTCTATACGGTAAATAACATAATTATATGTCCTACATCGTAAAATATTGGGCTGGTACATGACGCTAATGTAGACATTTGATTGGACGATTAATTACGAGGGTATAATAAAGTATATTTATTAGGTTGCCTCAACTTATGTTATGTGTGAAAATGTGAAATAATTATATTTCGTCACTCAGAACATGTGAGATCCTATGCTAAGTCAATAATCTTTTTATGAGCACATTTAGAAATGTTATTTTATAATCTGAAATGTATTAACTAATTTACTTTATTGTTTTTAGCATATACATAAAGGAGGAGGTGCTCTTCATGTCATATTCTTGTTCTTTGTGGCTGTAATGTTTAGTATTAGTTTATGGACATTGCTTGGTTATCACATATATCTTGTCACCATGAATCGAACAACATTGGGTGAGTGATTTTGACATTGAAACAAAGTTTTTATCGACTTCTTTGCACTTAGGGGCTTTTTGTGGCATGGTTAGTAGTGGACATAAGACCCTAAGGACCCGTTTATATCGAGTTACTCGGTTACATAGCGGGTTCCCAGTTTCTACAACAAGTACTGTTTTCCCAGGCGTAGTATTTATATATCGTAAGTGAGTGGGGTAACTTGCCCTGGCGCCTGGCGGGGACTCGGCACTGACAGCCGGGATTGACAGCCGGGATAAACATTTCTCATATAAATACTGTACTTCTTCCTTGGTAACTCGGCATAACGGGATGAATTTTCTATATTTGTTGTTTTATGTCACTTAATAATCATCTCAAACATTACAACTTGCCAGGTAACTTGCTTTCATATAAACGAAGTGTAACGTTTATCCTGGCAAACCAGGTAACTCGCCTCCATATATAGCCCTAAGTACGAGTACGAGCTTGAGGCTTTTGGGAAGCTTGTTGCTGGAACATCGTTATGTTGCGTACCAAGCGCTATTTTTAATCAAGATGAGAATAATCCGTAAGTTACATAATGAACTATGAAAAACAATTTCCTGACATTTGGCCATTTTTGGCAACTTTCATTCCAGTGCCTGCAGTTCTTTTGTCCAGCGGCATCTTTGTCTGCGAACAAAAGGTGCCGCAGGCTCTGGGTACGAGATTGATGGAAACAAAGACATGAGAAAAAATATTGTTTTTATGGCGTTGTGTACTTGTGTTTATTTCATTGTATTATAAACAGTAGCGCCGGGAGGGGTGGCGGGTGTAGGGGAGGTGTAAATTACATGATTGCGTTTATTATGTCTCACATTGCGTGGCTAAACTGTTTTTTAGACCACCCACTCCCAGCATATCCCCCCTGCCCAATAAAAATGTCTTGCTGCGTATGACGAGTTTGTCTGGCTGCGCCACAGGAAGCCCAACTCTGACGCCTGTGATGCCAGTGATGGTCCTTCCTCTTTTTTTGTTTTATTATATTGAGCTTCTGACTGAAAACCAAGGCTGCTTAACAGTTGGTAATATATGCATATACAGTCGAAGCTCTCCTTGCGACCACTCTCGTAAGCGACCAGCTCTAGTTGCGACCACCCTCACGAAACCCCGTTTAAATTCCCTATTAAACTCTGTTACCAAAAGCTCTCGTAAGCGACCACTCCCGTAAGCGACCGCGACCACCTTTCAGATTCACAAACTGAGCTTTTTCTTTGTTTTTAAGCTCTTGTAAGCGACCACCCTTGAAAAACCCTTTGCAATCAGTCAACACTGCGCTAAAAAGCAATTTGATAACTTTTAATACAGTAAATAAATGTGATTATAAAATGCATAACAATGATTGAGTATTGCTGTTTCTGGCTGGTTGCCAGAATAGAAACGCTGCAGTATTTTTCTGGTCCAATCTCTCGTAAGCGACCAACTTCAGCCATTTCAGTGGGTGGTCGCATACGAGAACGAATTCTCGTAAGCGACCAGTTCTAGTTGCGACCACTTTTTTCAGTTCCCGAGGGTGGTCGCTTACGAGAGCTTCAACTGTATATGCAAATTACAGCGCGCGGTAATTTGAACTCGAAACAGCTGTTGGGCTTCTGCGCAGTGCGCAGCGTGGGTGTTCCGCTAACGTCAATTTGTTCGAGCTCAAATTACTACGACAAAGAACGCAGGCCTTATTGCACTGCGTGTTTAGTCGTCTCAGCTTTCAGTGAGCGTCACGCGCCATTCACGTGGCACAGAAGCCCAACAGCTGTTTCGAGTTTCAAATTACCGCGCGCTGTAATTTGCATATATATGCATATATTACCAACTGTTAACCAGCTTACACAACTGTTAAGCAACCTCGGTTTTCAGTCAGAAGCTCAATATAATAAAACAAAAAAAGAGGAAGGACCATCACAGGCGTCAGAGTTGGGCCCCCTGTGGCTGCGCCCTGCGTATGACGGAGTTTGAGTGTTGACCGTGATTTTCGTCAAACGATATGCTGCCCAGAAGCGAAAATCATCTGGGTCGACAACAATGAAATGCGCAATAAACTGTGTATGCTTTAAAGGTCAACTCAAGGCAAATTACATTTTTCGCTTTGTATATGTATTAAAGCACGTAGAATCCGAATATGATGAAAAAAAGTGAATTAAATTTTTTTCGTTGATTTGGGGATGTTGAATTGACGAATTTTGAAGTATTTTCATAAAAAGGCGTGTTGTATAAAGAGTCTGGCACTAGCAGGTGTGTGACGTAAACGGAGGAACGATTTTACGCACTCAAAAGTGTCAAGTACTTTAAATTTAATACATGTGCGATTGGAAACTTGCACAAGTTATATTCATCATAAATCAGCTTTTCTTATGATTTCAATTGTCCATTATTACTATTATTATTATTATTATTGTAAAGGTTCAACTGTTTACGTCACAAACTTGCTAGTGCCAGACTCTTTATACAACACGGCTTTTTATAGAAGACTTCGTTAAAAAAATCAGAAATCAACAAAAAGTACGGTTTGCTTCAAATTTTTATCATCATATTCGTATTCTCCATACTTTGGCGCATACAACAAGTCGGAAAAATAATTTGCCTTGAGTTGACCTTTAAGAAGCTAACATGCAGTTTATCTGTCACAGTTACATTGCAAGTATTCTCCTTTCAGAAGCATCTTGGGATCGACGAAAGTATTTATAGCCCCCCATTAGTAAAACTCTTGCCATCTTGACTATTCTTCATTTTTCTTTCTTACAGAATCTATGCGAGCTCCTGTATTTCGTGTTGGAGGACCAGATAAACACGGCTTCAATCTTGGAGCTGGGAATAATTTCAGACAAGTGTTTGGCAAAATACCTTGGCTGTGGTGTCTCCCAATTTATACATCGTATGTATAAGCTATCATAACGAGTTTTCTCTCAATTTTCCAAGGGCTTTTGTAGATAGTGGCAAATTTCTTTATATTTCTTTAATAAAATAATCAAGATCCAGAAGCTAAGTAACAGTATCCCAACTATACATATATTTTCAGATTTTTGCATTCGTAATTTTTGTTACTTAGATCGAATCAGTCTAATCTTGCACAGCAGTTACAAAAATAAATTAATCCAAAAATCTTTAAAAAATTTGATAACAAACTGAACTCTATAAAAGGTAGATTTTAATGTTTGAGTATTGTAATCCACCATTGTCATCAGCGAGTTTATGCTGTTTATCTATAACAGACGTTCGTCCAGCTCGAAAACTCGAAAGTTTCTAAACCCGAGACATTGTTTGTTGGTCCGCATGTGTAGGGGAGAAGGCGTCCTGGGGATCATCCCCAGAAAATTTTTGAAATTTGGGTCTCTGGAATGCCATTTCCCGCATTCTGACAGCACTTTTGAGCAAAATTTTAAAAGTTCTACTGAACAAAAAAACCCGTCCACTTTTAAAAACACCCGTCCAAATGACGGGTGGACAGGCCTCTGGCTAAGCCTAGATGTTATCTTGGCCCAGTTGCATAAACGTTAATGTTCAGCCTGATTTCTAACTTTTGACGTTAAGACAATACATTTGTATTGATTTAACGTCGGACGTTAGAATCCACAAGATCGCCCCAATCGTCCCGATCATATAAATCCATCCAATCAGATTGGGCGATTCGAGATATCTCTAGTGTGATTGGATAGATTTGGGCAATTGGGGCGATCGAGACGATCTCATGAGAACGAGGCTTTAGACAAAATCATAGTCATGTGTGATCCTTACCGCCTAGGAAGCACATGCATATGACTTTGCCTACTAAATTTCAGAGGTTTGTAAGATATTTTTATACCTATTTGTTTATTTTATGCCACTGTCTAGTTTGGGTGATGGATTAGTTTATCCTCTTCGTGAAGAATGTTCTCCTGAAAGCTTGGACTTACTGAACGAAAGAGGAAAATGGATGGAAGAAGGAGAATTTGACAGCGGTGATGATGATCCTAGCACCAGGACTGATACAGCTTATACTTATGTTGAAACAATTAATGAAAATGATTCACATGAACAGGAGGAAACTGTGGAAATAAATCCAGATGTAGTCACTTACAAATGAGATGCTGATGATTGCGAGTGTCGAGTTGTGTATAGTATGTTTAAATAATACTCGCTGCGCGATCTTTAGAAATGCTGAGGATTTTACTTGTGTAGAAGAAGGTAATAACAGATACATACAGTCATGTGTTGCAACCTCGTCCCCAGGGCGTTCTTGAGAAGATGCAGCGAGACGAGAGAACACCCTGGCAAAGACTGATTTTGGCGGTAGCCCGTTAAGAAATCTTTCGACACATTTAGAGGATTTGAGTTCAGCACGTTGAAAGGACCAAAGACTTGGTAAGAGCAAAATACTTTGTCTGCTTTTCACAGTTCTCCTGCACGGACTCAACATTTTCAACTGGTAGGAAAAGTTTCCAAATATTTCGGAATATTTTGTCACGTGATCTCTAGCTTTTGCCCACGATCGGAAATCGCATAGAAAATCGGCCACTTTCATGGGGCAGTTCGCAGTTCACGTGCGTGCTGGCTCAAGTGAGTTGTCGGCATAGTTGGATCTTGATATTCGTTCTACGCATGCGTAGCTAATACCGTATTTCGCGAGCCTCGACAGCCGCCATTTCCGATCGTGAGGGCGTCCTCCCGTCCCGCCGAATCTTCTCGCGGATGCCCTAGAGACGAGGTTGAAATTAATGATGAAATTATTTGTCTAAGTATCCGTCTAATAATATAGAGGGCAAAATTACTCGAATATGATTGGCTAATAAGGAAGACATTTTTTTTAAGTCGGGGCAGAATTACTTGCATGCGATTGGTTACTTGTTATTTGGATGTGATTGGTCGCTTTGTTACTTATAGACAGAGGACTAACTTTTTCTTAACAAATGTGCAATTAGGTTTTCTCGATCTACAAATCTTTTTTCTCGAGTTTGAACTAATTTAGATTATCGAAGGACTTTAAACTTCTATTGCAATACACTAGAAAGTTTACGAAATTTTTCCTGTGTTTTGGAGTGTCGCCAAGCGGGACTAGGTGATAAAGTACATGTGATTTGACATTTTCTGGATATGTTAACACAGTCCAATTTTATTGGTTGAAATAGACAAATTCTTTGGTTGAAATAACCATTCTTTGGCTGTTTCAACTAATATTTTCGGTAGTTTTAACCAGTAAAGAATTATTTAAAAATACGTCTGAGACAAGCCAGCCAGCCAATTAAGAATAGTTGTTTCAACCAGTCAGTTTTTATTGAGTTTTGCCTTCTATATTATTAAGAAGTAATCACATAGTTCGTCATAAAATGGAAACACTCGTGAAATCAAAGCTTTTAGTTTAGTGAAATTTAGTGAAATTGCACCCGTAATTGCCCTCGGTCCCATGTGTTTACCTATAGAGGTACCACGATAATGGTAACAGTTGTTTTTATTCAGTTGTCTTTAAAAATAATAGCAACAGCGTTTTATTGCTCAAATGTGGAACTAGATTCTAGAATTTATCAAAGTACATCTTGGATTTACGTTAAAACGTCGCAATACCAACAGTTAAGGTGCTCTGCATGCTATATCACCAGCATGTGCGAAAAGCTTGTTTAATTTTCTGCGAAACCTAAGCAATCGTTCCGCAGCCCTACAGTAGCGGAAATTGTGGTGGGGGCATGTCAAAAAAGAAAAAAAACCAAAATCCTACGCTTTTCGTGCAATTGTTGGATAATCATGAGACTGCCCCCGACCTAAGAAGGTGAATTTCCGCCATCTACGTATAAATCTTAGAAGTTGCTTCGAAACAATGATAATATACCATATAACGATGTTAATTTTTATCGGTATTAAACATGGTGTATAACCACAAATATTTTGTTAAATTACATTAATACTCGCTATGCCAAGCTTCAAAACCTTGGTAATAATTGTAAAGGAAGCTAGAAACTATTTAAATCGAAAAATTCTGAATTAAATAAAAAATTCTGAAACTGAAGTTTCAACGTTTCTATTTGTAGAGCATGTACATTTTACTTTTTTAATAAATGTTTAGGGGTTTAACTTCAGGCTTCAAGAAAGCCATATTAAGCAGCAGTTATGAGTGATGGAGGATTATTGGTGATTATTAGTGAGGGAATTAGGTTGGCTCTATTAATAAAGACTTACAGATTGCTAGAGGAATGTGTATTAGAGAGGGAGATTTATTGGTGTCGATTCGTTTTAGAAAGAAATTTAGAGTGCATGGCAACTAATACTATACCAGAGTATAATACTACTGAGATGCTGCGTCAGCTTCAGGCAAAGAGAGGGAATGTATAGTAATGGGCTAGTTCTATCCTAATTCCCTATTTTTAGACACATCTTATTGTAGGTTTTGCCTGCTAGTCTAAACATCGCTCTCGCGAGAACAAAATGGTGGCAAAAGTTTTATAGGAGTGAAGTACATCTTGCAGATTCAGAAGAAGTGAACTCGACTGCTCGACAAGTCGCGAGTTACGCGCGAGGATTATCTCGTGAGATTTAAAAGTAACTTAAGAAGAATTAAGTTAGCCTGCGTTGTGGCGCTTGGGGCTGGGGAGGGGGGATGCAGGGAGAGTTGCACGGTGACGAAGTCGCGAGCGAGTGGAGAACCTCGAAGTGGAGAACCTCGAACCTCGATTTTTATCCAACTAAACCCCTCGGGGCCTGCGGGCCGTGCGGCCCCTCAAGCTGTATTTGGGTAAACGCCTCGGTTCTCGGTATTTATCTCTTATCAAATCATTAATAATTCATGAGAAAATTCAAAAGAAATGAATGTTTAATCAGCATCTTTAACTACGGATAAAACATTGATAAATAAAACATCAATGTTTTATCAAAGTTAATAGGCACTAGTGCCTCAAATTGAGCTTTTTCTGACTGTAAATTATCTTATCTCACCTTTCCTACGACTCTTAAACAAAGTGTTCATCATTTACACTTAGAATTTGATAAGTAAGTTAAAATATTCGCGTCCGATCTTTATGGGCATCTAAATGGCTCGCCTTCGGCTCGTCATAGTAAATGCCCATAAAGATCGGCCGCTCATATTTTAACTATTACTTACATAAAATTTGAAACAGTTTATTTAAACAGGATATTGCATATTCTCTACGTTATTGCTATAACACATGCACAGGTACTGCAGGAAAATATGATTTTATTTTAATATTTATTTTTAATGCTTATTGCTTATAAGACTGAACAAACGTTAGCCATTCTACAAGTATTACTATTACTACAGTAATTATGTATATACAAACGTGTGTCTGCTACAAAAATATATGTCTTAAGATTGGCTTGAACCTCAATAAATAGGTTAATGCTAATATAAGATGCCTAATATACAGAAACCATCTCTCATTTCCTCAAACTTCAAATAATTTTGCAAGCATCATGCCATCAAGAAAAAGTTGAATTTTCAAGATGTCTTTTTTTAATTTTATTTTAAAAAGAACAAACACCTTTAAAGTGGTTATTAAATGAGTTCAAATCGCACTTTGTAAAGTGAAAAAAGTAGTGCTGCGTTGTGCTTGGTAAGCAGTGTTTTCGATGGGGCAAAGTGAAAAGGTGGTAAACGCACCTGCCGAAATTTTTAGTAAATTTTTTTTACGACGTTTTCGAGTCGAGCCCGTCAGTTTACCACAGTTTCATTCTGCAATGACTCAATACGACAAAATTGTGCAAAATATTAAGCTCAATCTGCGAACAGATATTTTGTTATGCCTAAATTCGCATTGCAACTGTTTGCCATTATACTCGTCTCCGTTGCACCAAAGTGATCGAAGTAAACTTGTGAAAATTCTCCTTAATTTCAATTTAGAAATAGAGAATTTTTATACTTTAACATATATGCAGTTTAATCAGTGCAAAATTGAGTGAGGTGCTAAACTGTAGCTCAAAAACTTACAATATTTCCGATAAAATTCACTGATACAACGATTCTTAGTAATTAAAAATATAGATAATTAGATTAATTAATCAAACGACAATATTTTCTTTAAAATTATGCTTTAACTTAAATAAGTTTCTCCAACCTTTTGTTTTCGATAACACAGTAATTACTCCATGCAACTGACTTTGAAAACAAAGTTAGTTAAGCGTCTTTTTAAAAAACTTAAGGAGGAGATTTTTCAATCACTTCATGTTTAAAGATAAAACACCGTCCTCGTTCTTCAGGTTTTCAAAACATGGCTTTAGTGGCGTATGCGCCATCAGTTTTCTCATGCATATATCTAAAATTCTTTCTCAGAAATCGTGGTGCAGTTTAACCATGTAAACATATATGATACAAAGTTCAAATTAACGAACAATCCTTTTTTCAACGACAAGGGTGTGGCCATCTTAACGGCGAAGGTGGTTTGAAGCTTCCCTCACAAAGGAGAGGTGGCTACCTAGTTCTTTAAAGTTTGTTTTATATTTAAGAAGAACTCAAGCCTCTTCTTCTGGGTCCAATCCTTCTGATCTGAGTCATATCAGTCAGTGCCAAAATTTCTCTGGAATTCGGCGTTCAGCAATAGACAACTATATAAGCTATCATATTAAACAACTATGTCTATTACGTTCATGTCTAGTTTAACTTGAATACGACTTGTCGAATAACGACTAGATTCTCTTCTCTCGAATAAAACTTGTCGAAATAAATTAACATCATAATATCAACCAAGCGGTACACTGTCTATAAACATAGCGCCCCATTGTCAATACTCATTTTTCCGGGGGGACAGGTACATGTGTATCCACCAGGAGTGTTAATACATTTGTCGCCACAAATAGCAGTAAACTGTGAGCATTCATTGATATCTGTAAACAAGAAAAGAGCAATTATTGTTTGTTATTAATAAAACACTCCTAACATTTGCGAAATATATGCATGGAAGCCTCAAAGCAAAAAAATAGTGTTGGCACAATATACCTACCTTCGCATGATCTCTTGTCACTGCTCAAACGATATCCAGCAAAACAACCGCATTGCATACTACCAGGAACATTATGACACGTCTGTTCACATCCACCATTGTTAACAGCACATTCATTAATGTCTAGAGAACGACACAAAGTGATGTTCAAATACTATATAAAATGTATACTCAATATCGAAATCAAATCAATAGTAAAAAATAATAATTCACAAATAACAACAATGCGTTTTCCTATTAGAAAAGACCATTTTTGAATTTGTGTAAAGTTTTATTTTCGTAAAATATGTCTTAAGCCGTGCCTGCCCCCTTTCCCTTCCCTTCCCAAATAGCAAACTTTTCAGTGCAAAGCACTGCAATATATTGGCTACATGAGAACGTGCTGCTTGTCAGGGTATGCATGGTCCATTCTTATAGAACAGGGTATACTGTATAAATCACCTTTGGCATCGCTAGTTATTTGGTCTGGCAAACTATATATATTTTAGTTTTTTTCTGTTTTTGCCAATTTTCTGAGACACGTACGGTCATGAAAATATTTATATCCTTATGGTCCGAAACAGGGCCATGGTTTCAAAGGTTCAGCCGCACACTTCTATTCTGACTTCCAAGGGACAGGATTGCCTTGTAAAACTTACTTTCATAGTTTTATAATTACTTTCTTCACTCTGGAGATTCTCTATTTCTCACTAGAATAAACAATTTCCAAAAGAACACTTACCAACACAATTATGTACTGCGTCAAACATGTATCCAGTTTGACATTCACATTTGTAGTCTCCTTCTATATTCTGACATTTTGATGGAAATTTACAGAGACCAGATTTCAGCAAGCATTCGTTGATATCTATAAATATAAGAAAAAATAACATTAATTTTACTGGATTATTGCAACTCAATGAAAAGAAAGCTTAGTCTGGTATAGCAGACGTTGTTTCTCAATAGCAGGCTAAAGAAAGCTAACCTAAATTAAGAAAACAAAACCCAGCTGCATGAATTTGACACTCGTTTTTTTTCTGTGGTGAGTGTTCCTGAAATAGTGTTGCAATTTAGATTTAGATTTAATGACTTTATTGCCTATAGCAACTGGTGGTCAAACAGAGCGAAATGCCCCCAATTGAACATGACTACCATGATGTAAGTGTTGGTTTTGCGGAGGGAGGAAAACCGGAGAACCCGGCAAAAAACCTTCGAAGCACAAGAGAGATCAACTACAACTCTACTCACATTAGTTTCCAGCTCGACAACGGGGTCATTCCCAAGCGGTCACCCATCCAAGTGCTAACCCCGTCTAACCGGGCTTAACTTTTGGTGAGAGGCAGCGCGCTAACAGCACACGCCACCCGTGCTCCACTAGCAGTACATTCCTCAGCCTGACCAATTTAGTGATGAATGGAGGCTTCAAAAAGAGATTTTGTATACCCATGACAGTACAAGTTCATTAAAACTCTTTAACCTCGATTATCTTCAGCAATGTAAATATCAATGTAAATTAATCAAAACATTTAGAATCGCAGCATGAAGATGTATATAGTTTAGCGAAATAATTTTACCTGAGCAAGTGTTGCCATCTTTATTTAACTTGTATCCAATAGGACATGTACATCGGTATCCTCCAGGAACATTCAAACAACCTTTTTGACAAGAATGTTCACCAATTGCACATTCATCAATATCTGAAATATAATTACAATCGAAAATCATTAATCAATTATATAATTATGTTACATAAAAGTTTGTAAAAATGCAAAAGTAATTAGATTTTTATCTGCATATGTATATAGATTACTAGGAAGCTAAGTAATAGATAAATCCCGAGAACGAGGGATGTATGCCATATAAAGACCCGAGGACGCGCAGCGTCCGAGGGCTTTATATCGCATACATCCCGACGTTCGAGGGATTTATCTGACTTAATTTATTATTGAGGAGGTTTTCCAACAAAGTTTTGTCTATTTTTTCCACTTTGGACAAAGATTTTCCTTGTTTTTTTCTTCATTTCGTATCTAATTATTATTCAAGGTCTTTATGCGTTATAAAGACCTCGGAAGAACAAAGAAAACCGACTCGATAATAAATTAATTTCAATTAAGCACTTCAAGTAACTGACAGAGAAATAATAAATCCAAAGTAATTGTTTTCTATTTTTCATTTATATTCTTAGTATAAGTCCCATATTTGTCGACTTTTCATAATTTTCTTGATTTTTCTCCTCACTTCTCCTCCCTTTTCTCTAACATTTTCTCGACGTTTTAGCGTGAAGTTAGGTTTGGGGTTATTGTTACTGTTAAGTATAATGTTAAGGTTATAACAGACTAAAGTTGAAACGTAATTGCAACCATCACCCCAATCG
>JAWNZC010000322.1:2562500-2730000 GCA_035771165.1 Paragorgia papillata | reverse complement strand
TCACTTCATCTCTTGTTTTTATAAAGGAGGGATCTTACGCGACATTTCTAGTTTCTTACAATTCTCTAATTCTAAAACTTGTAGAGGATTATATAGACCTTTGTCTTACACCAGCACAGACATCTACCTTTCGTGATTCCTACTTTGTACGTATTTTGCAATCCTCTTCATCTTCTAATCTGATGAAGTTAAAGTAGCTGCGAAAATTAAGTCTGTCTTTTTGAAAGAACCTTTAAAATGACAGACTCAAAGTAACATCTTTTACAGTTTTTCGTTTTTGAGATATTTTAGTTTGTTTGCGGATATGCAAATTAAAAATCTTGACGTCACATGTGCATAACGATTTATCGGAAAAGGTTATATAATCTTTGCTATTATCAAACATAATCACCTGACTATCTACATGTTTGGTGTTGTGGGAAAAACACACCCACATACTTTCTTTAAATTACATTGGTTTGAAAATACCAAAGATATATATTGACGTCAAGATGATTAATTTGCATATCAAACAAAATAAAATATCTCAAAAACAAAGCAAGAAGACAAAAAAAATTGCAAAAGTTGTTGCTTTGTCATTTTATTGTCGATTTCAGTTCACTTTACTTTTCAACGCGCGGTTCGTTGCCAAATATCAAATTACGTTTATAAATTCAGAAGTTCATTACAAAGTTCGATTTGAAGTTCGAATGTTCGATTCAAAGTTCAGCTTTGCGCCATTCTTTGGCTATGCAGTTGGTAATTTGGAATTGCAGAATGATTAACAACATATTTTCCCAAAGAAATCATATCAAAAGAAAGTTTGGTCGACCCAAGGTTTTCCGTAAATGTGAACTTCGAATCGAACATTCGAACATCAAATCGAACTTCGTAATGAACTCTTCTGAACTTAGAAACGTAATTTGACACTTGGGAACGAACTTCCAAACTGCGCGTTGAAACGTGAGCTGAAATCGACAATAAGTTATCCTTCAAATAACACTGACTTAATTTTCTCTTCATGGGCACTTTAAAGTCAGCCTTTAATGATATTCGTAGATGATGAAGTGTCATTTGTCCTCTTTAATATGCATGTCGTCAATCTGATTTTTCAATCAATCTAATTTTTGTCCTGTAAGTGTTTGTCCATGCCATATAGTTAACTGCATATCTATAATTATTCTATTTTCCTATTGTATATTCTGTTACACATTTAGTGTTTGACTTTGTACTTTATGTCGTTATAATTATATTGACATTTTTAGCAGCTTCAATTTTTGGAGGATAGCCTTGTTGGGTCTGATTCTAACATCATCATGTTGGCTTATTGCCTATACCAATCTTATAAAAAAAAATATCCAGCTAAGCTAAGAAGTGAAAAACCACATGTAACTGAAGAAAGGGTCAGCCCTGCTTTGGCATGACTTTTACACCAACCCAAACAAACCATTTACCACACAACGTTTTAGCAGTCCCTAATAAGTAAATATACTTTCTCTATCTAAACAGTTCTCTGTTGTGTCGTACACGCAGACAGTTTTAGTTATGTTACCGTGCATGTTCGCTGGTAATTAATCAGTGTAATTACAGTTCAAGCTAAATAAATGCGCCACAGATACATAACACATTAACACTGACTGCATGTACCAAATAAAAGATCATTGTAAACTGTTGCAAACAAAGACGCTACTGTATATAGACCAATGCATCTAATAAAGTTCCTCCTGTTTCCGTTGTTCAAGTGTTTGACGTCAAGTTTCAGATTTAAATACATACTTCATGTCTGGAACATCAATCTTATTTTGGCCAACATATAATTAGCGTTTTATTTTGCAATATGCCGCCGACTATCCAAAATTGGCTAATAATTTGAAGTATATCTAAAAAGTGCACTACGACAATTTTTATGGATCTGATAAGTTGTTAGTTGTCTATTTTATGAATACATGACAGGCAATGTGTTTGCTATATAAGTGCATGATGATCCGAAAGTACAAAACTATATTTATGATCGCCATTTATGGCATTCATTGTTTTATGACTGAATGGAAAGCAATTAGTCGTTAATTGTCTTTTCTATGTTGATTTATAAAACAAATTAAACGAAAAGTTCTTGAAAATATTTTTACCATGCCCCAAACGTATATCGCTAGGGGCTATATTATGTATTCACAACACCCCACCTGATACTCTTATGTCTGTCACGGTATTACGCTTGCTGAAATCCACATCAAGTGTGTGTTGTGACAGATGAAAAGGTGCGGAGCGTTTTACTCTTCAGAAGATTTATTATTGGCAACAGTTTGTTTCAAGGTGAAGATGAAGGGCAATGCCAATAAAATATTTCTTCATGATGAAGTTTTCATCTTAGAAACTCGAATATCGGAAATGTAGAACTTATTTACAGTTTCTGCCAACCACCAGTGTTGGTTTCGCTATTTCAGTCACATCACCAGAATTTCACACAATCCGATTTCTTGGGATTTTTTCTGTTTATTCAGTTTGTACGAATATACCTTGAAATATCCTTTCGTTTATCTCGTCTGTTAATCTGTAATATCAAATCACAAGGAGGGACATGATTCCAACCAGTCGAACTGGTTTCTAGCTCAGAAAGAAAGAAACATGATCGTTACCTCGACTTATTAAATTCTAAGGACTATATAGAAGGTGTTGTATTCATGTATACTCAGTTGTTTTGGCGCGAGGACAAATATGATTGGGAAAAATTAATATGCAAGGGAACAGTTCATTTTAGATTTTAGAAGTGTTAGTTCTTAGATGAATAGCACTTGAAATATATATATAAAAATCCTTTTTAATATACTTTATTTTTGGCATCTGATGTTCCTCTCGACCACTCGACGATCCCAATAACTACCGCTTTCAATTTCCT
Source organism: Paragorgia papillata (assembly GCA_035771165.1). NCBI lineage: Eukaryota > Metazoa > Cnidaria > Anthozoa > Scleralcyonacea > Coralliidae > Paragorgia > Paragorgia papillata. The sequence continues at coordinate 2,727,125 of JAWNZC010000322.1, read as the reverse complement.
TTTCGCTAATCCGAAAACACCGCGAGATCTTTCTACTGTACAAATGAAGTTTCAACCAAAACGTTTTTACCGAAGTAAACAAAAATAAACTTGTTTTGTGTTTGCCTTGAATTATTATAGTGAAACGGCAATGAAGAAGACTTGCTTGCTAGCAGTGCAGCCGACTATATATATATATATATATATATCCCTACTGTCATTGAGTGGGTTTTTGATACATAGTATTTAAAAATAGAAAACATCTTTCGTTTCTACATGCATCGAGTTTTATAAAGTAACATTAGGATCGCTTAAAATTAAACGAAAGAACTTGTATTCTGAAAAAAGGTTATTTATTATGATGGTTCAGTTTGCTTATTTTGTTCAAGTTGTTTTATAAAGAGAAATTCCTATAGTTCCCATTGAGTTGAAGTCTAGAAAAACTTGAAATAGCTGTTAAATTCTCTCTTATTCCCACTCCGTCCTTTCCCCTTCTTCTAGGCTTCCGCCACTCTTGTTTCTATATACAGTACTGCATGGACTCGAAGGAAACAATGCACAGAAAGTGTTTCTTATTAAAAATAAACATGAGTGAAAGCTTATGACTACGAGAAGTCACAGTTCTTTAGTTCAGTTTGATAAAATATTCCGTAGAAAATTAGTAATATGTTCCTTTCCTAATTACCAACTCTCAGAAAAGCGTAAATTCTTCTTTTACTGATCAAGATGGTGTAAGCATGTAATAGAGTATAGTGGTGTAAACCTTTCTATGTTTCCATTGAGTTACTGAAACACGGCTTTTAGCCAGTATGCAGAATACACATCTTCAAGATATTTTATAAAATACAATAAATTTTATTTTCTAAAATTAATTCTCACTCTATAATAATAACCCCCCTAAAAACACATCTTCTTCAATATAAGCCCCCCTTATGTTATTATCTGATCACAACACTCCCCCAAAAATAAACCCATAAGATTCTCAATAATATACATACATAAATGACTTATTTTAAAAGGCAAAATTTCTCTCCAATCTTATTAAACCCTCCCAAAAATTAGCCACTCGAATATAAGCCCAAAGGAAAGTTATTTGAAAAAAACCAGCCTAGAGGGAGAGGCAGAACTTATCAGATGCCTATGGTATTTTGACCACCCTGTGCATATTGTTTTAAAGGCAAACTTTATATAATTTGATCACGAAAAAAGTGTAAATTTACTCGGCTGTTTCCTCGTGCCTTCAACTCTTTTCATGGTCAAAAACCATCAAACTTAGCTTTATTGGAGCACATATGCAGGAAATTTTATTTGTTATTAAAATAATAATACGAAATATTATATTTTAACACTTGTCTTGCATTCCATGTCAAGATAAGGATCACAATTATCCTTCGATATTATATTTACTTTCTCAGAGTATTTTCATGTTTTCAACAGATGTCATGTATTTGTTTCATCTGTCAATATTATTACATATTTTGATAGCAAAGTATCAAAACTTGCCTCGCATGCAAAAATAAGTTATTTTTTTGAACATACGAAGTAATCTCAGTAATTAAAATTTTGCTGAAATTGGTAAAACCGCAGCCGGATCAATGCGAGCAGGAAATCCGATGCATAGTCATTACTAATCTGCGGGTTTTCATATTAAAGTCGGTGATCAAACGAATATAAACAATTTATGGGCAAGTATAGTTGCAATAACCAGATCTTTTAAATTTAATATGAATGAGTTCGCATAGAAATTTTTCCAAAATGAATTTTACAAAAAAAGACTCAAATAAACAATGCGTAGAGTCAACGTTTCAAAATTAAATTTTAGTGTTGCAATTTCTAAGAATACTGTACTTAAATAAGAATTGAAACGAGCCAAGCAAAGTCGAGAGCAAGAAGTGTATATATGTGTTTCACAATATTAAAAATGCCCTCGGTTAATTTCAAGGTTCAAAATGTATTTGGTTTCATTTTTCGCTATTATAAGACCATAAAAAGGTGGGAATCGTCTGACTTTCCTGAAATAGCAAGTCCTAAATTAGCTTCTTTGTTTGTGCTCTCCCAATTCCTCATCCCCTAGTGGGCCTAGCTATGAATTTTAAACTCAAAGACAGTCATGGAAGATTTTTGTGGTAAAACACATAAACTGAATTTGATTGAAGCGATTACGTGCTCAATTAAATTTGACAAAGGTCGTGTGCTCCACTGTTTAAAGATCCAATTGAAATAAGTTCGTAAACTGTAACTGAACATATATTAACAGACAGGAATGAAAATAGTTAAAGAGAAGGAATGAGGTTTCTTCGCGCCATCGTTGTTGTTCTTGTGACCTAAAGGAGGCATTTCGTAACCGAATAAACAAATCTTTACTAATAGATGTCAGCACTTGGAAAACATTCCTAAAACCTGGGCACGGCAAGAGCCAACAAGTGAGAGAGTTCACTTTATAGTTCATCAATCTTTCAAATATAGTTAAGATACCCTTTGCAGAGGAAAACCTGATTAACTCGAAGTTGACGTGTTCTTGGGTGTTGAAACTTATGATTAAGCAATAAAATATCGGAAGAGCGCAAAGGGGAACCCGACTGTGGGCATAATTTGCGTCAGACATGTTTACATAGCAAAAAGATAACTCGTTATTGTCTCTGCACAGGCTTGATAAAATGGTCCACTATCTCAAACTATGATATTAAAGTGGCGCATCGGCTGATCTGAATGATAAACTCGACGCCAATGTGTATCTTAGCACGACATATCCTAAGAATGGAGCCATATTGTCTGCCATAGAAATCCTTGAATTGCGCGCTACTAATAGCTACAACAGACAAGAAATATAAAACATAATTACATTTACCAACGCGCGCGTCTTTAAAATCAGTAACTTGTACTAATATGAATAATTAAGAAAGTTAAAACTAAACTCAACAACGCAATAAATAATGTATATGCTTGGTTGTTTTGAAACTACGCGTGACCACCAAGAACTAAACGAGCAGTGTCGGCTGACCACCATGCATGAATGGCTGTTCGGACATGTTTTCCCAATATATTAACACGGTGGGACCCCAGCATGCAGCTCACAAGATCTCTAAGAAAATTACAACAGACATCCCAGGCAAAATCAAACACACACACACACACACACACACACACACACACACACACACACACACACGCACTAAGCATCCTTGACACACTCGTGCGAACACTATTTAAATATATAAAAAAACAATTACCTTTTTTATAAATACTTGTTAGACGATTTCTTTCCTTAACATTGGTTGTTCCATAATTATGGTAGTAACTACTCCACACTTTTCCTTGCGCATTTGCTCCCCTGGGAATGTCATTTAGTATCATCATGTGTAAATACATTCGAGCAGCAATAAGAGAATAGATTGGACGACGCAATTGTTCCGGTGTCATCCTGGACCAGGTAACTCCAAATTTTCGGCGGACAGCTTTATGAATTTTTTTCAAAGGTTTACCATACTTTCTTCGATTTTGCGTAACATCGTACAAAGCGCGAGTCGGCATATTCCAAAGACCTCCCTCGGTTGTGCTTCGGTTCAATGTCGCTTCAACTAAAGCAATACGCTTCATCAAATGTCGATCAGCAGGAAAGATCTTGGCATTTTTAAGAACGATACTTGATTTCTCGATTATCTTCCAACCAGTGGCATCTGTTGAAAGAACATCGTATGGAATATGAAGCTTCTTGCGAGCCAAACTCACTTCAAACAACCAAACCAAGGAGGATACGAGGTACACGATTCTCATCCTGTTGCTGTGTGTTACACCACGGAACAGCGTAAATTACTTTATAACGAAGACTATAACAAGTCCAACCAAGTATTCCTTTACGGCAGTTTTGTATATTTAAAACACGCAGGCAAATTATTTAAAACAGCGACGAACTATAAAATTCAATAACACTATGATGAGTGCATGAGGCAAATGAGACATTAACGATGAAAGCTAACTGTCAATGCTTCCTCGTGCTTAGCAATTATATATAAACTGTAAAATCAGGATATAGGATTACGACGTCACCAGCTGAGGAGGTCATTTATATGCGAAAGCAGCATGGCCTACAAGGTCACTACATGTATGAACAGACCAAAAATAGCGAACAGTCGGCTATCGTAAGTTCCATCAAAAACATTAGCAACAATATATTTTCATAATCAGCCGTTGCCATACGTTAATCAGCAATTTCTTAAATATTTTGAGGAACATTAAGGGAAGTTTATCTCGCAAGGCGGAGCTGTTTTCAAGACACGGAAATTCCACAAGCCTCCGCCTTATATGCTTCACTCATCATGCGTCCCGTTCATTTTACACTCTGTTTGAGCATTGAGCGGTCAATAATTATTACACAGAAACACCGACAAATTAAAAGACCTTTCTTCAACCTGACCGCATCTTTATGAAAATAAAACTTTGTTTTGTTCATTTGACAACAAAACAAACCAGTTCAATATTAATAACATTGGGAAAATAACGATAAAATACTGGCAAGAATAAAACCGCAAAACTCATTCATATATATTGGCTGCGCTGGCACGCTCGGCGACGTTTGGCCTGCATGTCTGGTGAATACAAAACCATCAAAACCGTTATTGTATCGGTAAACCAAGGTCATGTTGAAACACGTGCAAATACGGTCTAAAAGTTTTTGAATTTTGTGTGGCCCTCCTATTATTCGTTCGGTGCATCCATTGTCATTGTGGTGAGAACAAACAAAAAACAAACTATTATCAGTTCGTTTAACTAAGTCTTACAGGACAACAGAGAAACGTTTTTTACCTATAATTCTCGCCTGAAGTTGTCCGTACTAACATATGCATGCATGTATGCAGTCAGAAACACTAGACACTGGTCGCAGAACTGGACCGTTTATCGGTTAGTGCATATAGGGTTAGTTCGAAAACTAAGGGCCTCCGATAATGTAGTGACGTTGTTGTTTGTGTTGTATCATGCCGGGATCACAGTTAATAGAATAAGACATGGATTGACCCTGAGATCAGCTCCTTGCATGCAACTGAGTTTGAAGTGAAGTGAAGTATAAAAGTATATATATATATATATATATATATATGATTGATAATCTCACTGTACTCGTGTAAATCGGTCTAGATTTGATTGAGTGTTAAAAGTCCAAACATGAGTACATTTTTAGATTTATTTAGAACAATGTTACTCAGAACATACTCACCAATACAGTGCGCTGTAAAAAAATCCCTGGTCTTGTTGATGACTGTATCAGATAATGTATATGTGTTTCATGTAATTCGCATTTTACCGCTATAAAGCACTTTCATGATTGTCCGCAATATATATTGCAAAGTTTAAAAAGTTGATCAAGTTCATATACATATATAGCCTTTCTAATCGAGATTTATAATATATCAGCCTAATACTGTAAATGTTAAAACAAAAGTCAATATATGATTAATGAAACTGCACGCATGTAGTCTGTGACTCACTTATTACACGCCAATAAACTTTGCGATTCAGAACTTGAATGGGACGGGTGCTGGTCATGCCTCGGGTGAGTGGCTTATAATCTTTTAGTGAGCTGCGAAGCCGGTCAGTTGTGCTTAAAACCAAGTGAATGTTGGCAACTGAACTATATTGGCACAGTCTACGTATATGGTATTATACAACTAAAAAATTGTTATACGCGTTACTGCACGTACAGCCTCGGCATGCATGCAACTACGTTACTATGGAGACTCCTCACTCAAGGCCAAGACACACCACACCGGACGCGATTTTTGTAATTTCGGAACCGAATAAATTCGTCCCTCATGAGAAACTTGATAAAATAACAATGACAGGATAACTTGTTGATTGTAGTGCATACAAAACCTCCAAATGTTAATTTCTAGGGTAATTTTTTTCGCTTTTAAAAACTGGAAAATCGCGTCGCGTTTCGGTTTCGCGTCCGGCCACGCGTCCGCGCCACGCGGATCAAATAGTTATCAGAACATGGCATGACAATAGCTATCAGAACATGGCATGACAATTAATGGCAAGCGACCGATGTTCTACTAGGTCGGTCACCTATATATAACCCTAAAAAAAAATCCCTAACCCATAAATCGGGTTTTACCGGCAAGCTTATATACACGCTAACCCAACCCACTAGAAGCATTCCCGAGATTTTCTGGGTCACCGTAACCCCTAAAAGGCCCCAACTTGGTATATAGTGAGTGAGAGTTAGTGCCACGAAAAAAATTTTACCACAGCAGTTAACCGTGTTAGAGCGGTGTTAGAGCACGGGTGGCGTGTGCTGTTAGCGCGCTGCCTAGCTCTCACCAAAAAGTTAAGCCCGGTTAGACGGGGTTAATACTTGGATGGGTGACCACTTGGGAATGACCCCGTTGTCGGGCTTGGAACTCATGTGAGTAGAGTTGTAGTTGATCTCTCCTGTGCTCCGAGGGTTTTTCGCCGGGTTCTCCGGTTTTCCTCCCTCCATGATCATGCAACACCTAACATCTTAGCTGTGATCCGTGGTCTGAACTGTGTCGTATAGCACCTGAAGCGCCTTTGATATGCCTTGACCGCGGCCACGTTGATTTGCGTCCTTCGCAATTCAGCCGCTGGCTGCAAGTAAGGATGATTAGCCCCCCCACCCAGTGAGTCCTTTATCCTTTATCCTTTTATAGGGCGGACTGATTTCGGGTCGGTACAGATCGTCATTCATGAGTCCGGCCTGAGATTCAGTTCACGCCGGCCTAATCTCAGGTCGCCTAAACTCAATACGTTGTTTTAAATGAGATTGGTGTCAAATCCACATAAAATAAGGTTTCTCAAATCTTGACACAAATCTTGGAGTAACAGCGAAACGAAGCCTATATAATTTCAAGGCCGGCCTCATGTAAACAAAAACCTAAATGCAAAATTCAGGCCGGTCCGAGTTCAGCTCGGCCTCGTGTAAACACCCTCTGAGGGTTCTAGATTTTTTCCAATTGATTATTGGGGTTAGGTGACCTAGAAAATCGATAATATTACCACATGCTATTCCATCAGTCATGTCACATTTTACACCCACACCCACGGATGTGGCATGCATACAACTGGCATGTAATATGTGTGCCACCTGTGCTATGTCAACGCCTCTAAAAGTTGAAAGTGCATGCAAGCTTAATTCTTAATATAATCGTGATATGCGCATAAGTTATCAAAAATGATATAATGTGAATACATGCAATATATATAAATATATATATATATATATATATATATATATATATATATATATATATATATATATATATATATATACTCGTGGCACAACCATGATCCATAGCGGACCTCGTAGATTTTACCAGTTCAGTAAGTTATAATGGTACTGGAAAAGGATGGCAAAATAATTAATTCTAATAGCAGTAAAATACAGTGTATTGTTTCATGTTTTGACGTTTAATAATATAAAAATAATATTATAAGACATTTGGTCGTAGTACCCAAATAATATGTTAATATCAATATGTTAATATAAATTAATATGGCGGACTTTTTTTTATGCAAAGAATTGTGGTTTAATGCATGTACCATTCCATAGTTCTGCAGAATCAGGGGTTCTGAATCTATTGCCCGAGTAGCTAGCAATCTTTATTTGCTATATCGTAATTATCAAATTACAACGTGTTGTGCATGCACGCATATCTTGGCGGGATCCGCTCAAACCCAGCAATGACGGAGAAGTGATCAGCAAAACAACACTGCATGCATGTTCAAGTACAAGAACTACTAAAACTAGAAATTACTATCGCAAGTGAAGTGCTGCCTGAAATAGGACAAAAACATTTAGCCTACTGAGTTTTGATCTTTGGATCCCAATTCAATGCTGTCTTCGAGTGACGCCTGCACTGTGATTGAAACGATATGATGGACCTCGGTAATTGAATTCTTATGGGGTAAAGTAAATAATTAACTCTTCTTTGGAGGAGGAGTTGCCAAAATAAAACGTAGAAGACCAAGGAGTATGCTGAGATTTACTGCTCATTTCTTGTCCGGAAGATCCCCATAGTACATAAAACCGCCTGGCGTTACCCAAACAATAATAATGTCGGATACTCTTTGAATGGAAATGGTAAAAGTATAACTGTAGTAGTTTATAAATGCACGCGGGTAACGAGTTTTGTATTGTAATAACTACTACCTTGTCCATGTCTGGTTAGTAACTGTCTTTAATAGTTTCATGTATAACCATCGTATCATTCTATTGTCACGAAAAGCCTCCACCACAACTCCACCACAAAAAAACCTACAGTTTTCGGCTTTGCACACAGAAATAAGAAATTCATTGTTCGAGAAAATAATAAAACAGAGAATCCTGTCAGCGCATCTTTTTTGAAATTAAACCCAATAATACGACAGAAACAGAACTTATTAAAATACTAGTTTTTTAATAAATTTTAATATTTATTCAGAATGTTTTCACTGACCATGCAGAGCTTACACCATGTTTTGTTCTTCACCAGTTTACTGAAACTGCTGTTAAATTTCATGCCTTGATATAGTTATAAGCTGCAAGGCTCCTGCATACGTGATCAGATCTTTCTTTTTAGTTCTATCCAGATGTGTTGTTTTCATTACGTATTTTATTAATTAAATTATTAATTAAATTAGCCACCTGAAGCATACGAATGTAATTTAGATAGTTTACCCACTTCCTGGCCGAAGAAAGCCCAAAGGTATATATATATATTAAACTAATAAACGACGAGACAACAACATCAAGCATTGACTTGGATCAAGTCCAGTTCTCGTATACGTAATTTAGACTTTTGTCATTTAAACCACGCCTTAACCACAATGAATTCTGGTCCATCGCTTTATATAAACGTCATGTATCTTGGATAAACACCACAAAAACTGTTTTGGCGTAAATATATGTTGACTTTACGAATTTCCGTTTCCGGAATTTATCGACACCTACTTGCACTTATTTTTTTTTGGTGGAGGACAAATGCTTTTAAACAATAAAATTTTCATTGATTATTTGTTTTGTTGAACGTTGGAACTTTGAAGTTGTCCTCCAGATCCACCGTTTTGACGTCATATGCAAAAGTCTATACGCATCTTCTATCGGAGATATTTATCGGATTATATAAGAAAAGCCTCAGAAGGACCGTTAAGCATGCAAGCTATATTGATTGTAGTATTATTCAACATGTGCATATATAGCTAAGAAATGGATGTGCATTAATGTTGTTTATGTATTATTTAAAACATGAGCAGCAGTGTTTTATCAGATATAAAACACGAGGCGATAGCTGAGTGTTTTAGACTGATCTGATAAAATACGTACTTTTAAATAGCTTCAAAAACGACCCATTTGGTAAGTTCATTGGCGTTGTACATTTGAAACATAACGTTGTCTAAGCCGAGAAAATCAAAGCTAAAGTTGATGTAAATCAGGAGGTTTCTTTGTCAGATATAAAACCCATGGTGCTGATTTCCTTTGTGTTCTCATGAATTATTAATGGTGTATTTATAATAATAAAAAAATATCTATACCATCACACATTATATAGAGTTAGTATTCAAAAGTGTCACTATTGTTTGACGTTTGTAATGTAGCACGCATGCAGCTTATTGCAAACAATGCTAAGTGGGTCCTGACGTCATAGCAGCTATGTTGGAGGAACTTAAAAAAAAATAATCTCATTAGTAGCTCTTGTATTTGGAGTATGTTTTCCTCCAAGTGCTCCAACATGGTTGCTACATCTTTGTCTTCTAAATCTCAAGGGATTGATTGCAAACCATCAATGATACTATTATATAACGTTAATAGGCACGTAGCTTGACACAGACAAGTAAAAGAACAGTGTATTGATGGACACTAAGTCGCTCCATATAATAAACACCTCTTTCAGAAAGAACCAGCAAGTTAAATATTTCTGTGTGTGCATTTCAATCTCGCTATATAGACTTATAATCAATTTAGTCTTTCATGTCTCGTTTGTATCTGTATTGAGAAAATAGGTCAGAAATGCTAATTTAGTAGATGCATATAAATTAAGAATATTGAAAATAGCACTGATCGCTATTACGAAAGAGCTCTATATCAAAATATCACCTGTTGAGAGCATATTCGATCTGCAACTTATTAATTAAATTTAACTGTGAGTGGTATCAAACTTTGCTAAAACTAAATAAACGGTTAACCAATACATTTTTCTCCACAGAAACCATGTAACACATTTTCCCGGAGAAATATTGCACGAAATCACGCTAGAACTGCATTCAGAATCATGGCCCGACACTGCTAAAAATACTTTCCCTTGTACGAATTCACTTACAAGTGACACTTATAAAATATATACGTTGTAGGCCTATACACGCAACGTACGAACTCATTTATATTAGCAGAAATTTATTCCGAGTACAGAAAACATTTGATGTATCATACAACCAAGGCCCAGGTAATTAACAGACGTTTTCGCTAAATATGTTAATGTGTTGTACGAGAAATCAGACGGTCTTGCTCATGAAAATCAGTGCAATTACAACCCCTGAACATCGTCATAGCAATATAATGAAATCATTGCGGAAAATATAATAGAGTCTTCCTAAAGCATTCCGAAATTCCTGTATATATAATTAAGGAGAGAATTCGGACTTCAGTTTTTCAGGTACGTTATACATGTGCCTATTTAAGTGCCTGAGAAAACTGAGCAAGTAGTATAGCAAGGCACAACCGCAATCATTAATAAATATCGAATGAAACAGCACTTTGACATATTTTTATAGAGAATTTATCGAAGATTATATGAGTTAGAGAGCTTCAAATTTTGTTTAATGCTGACGTCATAAGTTACGTACAGAATATATAAATTTATTTGATCAACAACATCAATACCAGCTTTGGTATATAGGATACAAACGTGACACTAACTACAACTACATGACATACATATTACATATATATAAAGTTAATTTCTATTATCTACGTTAAGTTATCAAAAATTGTTAAAACATCGAAACAGTACTTCCCTGCCAAAGCCATAACTGTTCTGTCTTGCATAGACATAAGGTACATAAAAATATCTTGGGAATTAAACAATTTGAATGAACTATTTACTTTATATAGGTTATCAATAAAATTTATTCTGAGATCGGCGAACTTTGTGTTTGTACATGACGTTAATATATGTTTACGTATTATATTGTATGCGTTAGACTTTTCCAAAGTTCCCTTTCAGTTTCTTTTCTCTGTTGTTCGTAAAGTTTGTGATTCATGACATACAGTGGTCGAATTTGTGCCAAGTATATATCCACAGGTACAACAGAGATCGAAAATAAAAACATACAGATAATTACCAGCTTAGTAAGCCTGCAGCAAGATTTGAGGAGGGTAAATTACAGGATTTAAAGGTAAAATAGAATTCACATTCAAATATCGATCGGAATTCCGGTAGAGCTTCGAAGAAAATAAATAAAAGACACTATAACTATCAAATTCCTTCACCTTAGTCTGCATGTTTATTTTTTAAGATCTATTAATTAAATTATGTAAATCATGCATAATGGAACTTGTTCACATATCTGTTTACTTGTATGTGCTGCGTATAACGTATATACGTACCTTATTTTCAACGTCTTTTTGCTGGGCGTGCGTCTTGATTGAATGAAATGTTATACTTGCAAAATGCAATCTTATATAAGACCAAAGCCTGTCAGTGGATAGTTAACTGTATGTCGATCATTGCCATTGTGAAATTTTTGCCAGATATGGTTAGCCTATTTTTTAATTATATCAAAATACATTTTCCTCATATTCGACAGAGCCGCGTAGACTAGCATTGAATGTTTCAATGGTTTTTTTTTATCATGATATCAAACCTCTGTCTGGAAATTTAACATAATTCTCACGCTCACGTCAACATCGATCTGCTTTGAAAAAGAAACCTGAATATATATCGAAATATTGCAATAATCAATACACTTTATATATCACATATTACATAATATATAATGAGATAAAATATAATTCTATATAGTTGATACATCTTTTCAATCGATTTTTTTGCAAACAAGGTGGCTGTATTTATCACGGTATCAAAACGTTGACGAGACATTTGGGTTATAGGTGCAATAACTGAGACAATATGAATTCCATACATAAGACTATGTTCAGATTTAGCTCAGTTGATTTATAGATAAGACGGCGTCTCTCTCAACGTTTCGCGTCCAACTCTCAGAGTGAAAATACGTTGTTGACTGGAGTCTTAATAATCTAGGTGCTAAAACGTTTGCCATGTTATAAAAACTAACTTGAATATAAATAATCGCAACGTTTTAAGTTTTTCCTTAACTAGAGTAAGGCTAACGTATTTGCTGGAAAAAACCTCAGTCAAGGTCAAGACTGAACAATCGTGGGAGAAAACTGGCATTATGTGTGTCATCTTTTAACACTTACATTGCGAGGGCGTATAGCAGTTTCTCATATCAGATATTATTCAAAATAATATCCAAGAGAAGACTTCGTCTGCATGTTTTTTTTTTTTAATTCTGTCGCAAATAGATGCAAAAAAGGAGATATACGCAGCTTTTTTTTTTATGAATATTTCCTTTATGAATACCAATTTAGAAGTTAAATAATTTCAACTAGCGTATAAATTTTATCAATTTATCTTATCCTAACCTTTATGAGAAGGGATTGGTGAAAGGCAGCATCAGTTCTTAGTAATTATCTGACTATATCAGTAATATTCTTTCAAACTTTACGATAAACAATAATTAGATAATGTTGTACGTTTTAAGACTTCATCCGAAGTTTTTGGCTAGGAAGAATAACACGGCAGTGCACTAATCTGTTTAAAATAAGATGCCAGCACAGATAAGATGGAGAATGGCCCAGGCCACCGCCTTAAAACGGTTGGGATTCACTTGGGAATTATTGATCTTAAGAAAGATACTCTCTAACTCTCTAATTGAAGCATGTCATCCAATGGCATTTACCTTCTAGATACTGCTAAAGATACACGCATGCAGATATATGCTGACAATGCTGTTTAAAAGAAAACAAATATACATGTACATGCAGTAATCAGTATAACTTTCTTCCTATACCCAATTGGGTTCCGTATCCAGTCAAAAATATACGTTATGGTTATTGACATAATCTACAGAGTATGGACATGAATATATACATCTACACACTACACATCCTAAATCCAAATGTCAATTTCCAGAACATTCATTGACTGAAGCAACGTTTTAACAGTCGAACCTCCGGTAAGTGGACACCTTTGGGGACCGAGGAATGGTGCCGGCTAGTGTGAAGTGTCCGTTTGAGAGAGGACGTTATAAATTTAGCAAATTTTATCGGCTAGCATCGTGCATGTCAGCTTAAGTAAAGATTTCGTTGAATATATATACAAAGAATGAATCATTGAACGAAACAGTTCGTTTTGTTTCCCCGAAAGTCTCGATGAGAGGGACGAATTTCGTTCTTCGGGTTGGCATGGATCCGAGTTCGTGTTAATTAGAGTTGGACTTGGAGTTAGAGAGAAAATAGAGACTAGATTGAGAGTGAAAGTTGGAGTGAGAGTGAGAATGAGAGTGAGAGTAAGAGTGAGAACAAAAGTGAGAACAAAAGTGAGAACAAAAGTGAGAGTAAAAGTGAGAGTGAGAGTGAGAGTGAGAGTGAGAGTGAGAGTAAGAGTAAGGGTAAAGGTAAGGGTAAGGGTAAGGGTGAGGGTGAGGGTGAGGGTGAGGGTGAGGGTGAGTAAGGGTAAGGGTAAGGGTAAGGGTAAGGGTAAGGGTAAGGGTAAGGGTAAGGGTAAGGGTAAGGGTAAGGGTAAGGGTAAGGGTAAGGGTAAGGGTAAGGGTAAGGGTAAGGGTAAGGGTAAGGGTAAGGGTAAGGGTAAGAGTAAGAGTAAGAGTGAGAGTAAACGTGAGAGTAAAAGTGTGAGCTCTCGGGTCGGAACTAATGACTTTAACACAAAGGAAACTTTCCTGTCCGTTCCTACCCTGCGGAAGATTTTCCTGCATGAGTGGAAATGAAAGAGCTGCCTTAGGAGTAAGAGTGAAAGTAAAAGTAGTGAGAGTGATACTGGAAGGATGCAGCAGTCTTCAATCAAAGTTAGAAAAGTAATTCAAGTAACAGCTACACACACCCTGGCAGATTGGCTACATACGCCTTGGCAAGACCTGCATGGAATGCGTCAGGAGCAGACATACTAGCTGCCCGAATATAACAAAAAGTCGTAGGAATATAGGTAGCAAGGCAGCAAAAGCTGACAAGTCTCAGTCGGTAGCAATTTTGCTGGCTTATTAATTGTACTGCAGAATGGGTATAAACTATAGTAAAAGTGCAAATAGACCTTTCAAGATATTTTTCCAATGTCAATGGCCGCGTCGTTGTCAATATGCATGGTGCATACGTGCTGGCACTGCCACAGCATTCAACGATTTCAAAGTGATGATGTTAATTGTGTGATATTCCGACTTTGGCGGCGCGGCAAGGTCAACCGACTCCCCGTCTGCCTGCGAACTGCAAGAGCTAGGTCAATCCAGCTGTTCCACGTTCCCATTATAATAATAAAGTTAAATATAAGTAAACAACTTGACTTGCTTTGGATTATGGTGCCGGAGCGTCCTCGCTGCATGTATGTACGACGCCAATTTTATTATCCTTTGTACATGTTTTCTCACTAGAACTTCAGTAAGACGTTGACCGAGAAACTATTTTCCTAAAGAGCAATGCCGTCCTAATAGTCCTATATACATGCACATATAAAAATAAGAAAGACCGAGTTATATTTACTTAAATAGTTCTGTAGTGTACATAGCTTAACTGGACTGAGTATATATAGTGGCATCTTAACACCATTAAGTTCCGTGGATTTGTACAAAAGTAAATATAGTTCCCAAAAACATTAGTCTTTGTCAAACAATCATACCATGCTTCAATTGATGCCCACAATTCAAACTAAACAATATATTGTATTACACTGCAGTTCAATGAAAACACCAGTTTTCTTTATGGATAAGAGACGGAAGATTAATATTTTCCAACGACAAACGCAGTATAGTTCCTTATAGGTTTTCCGCTGACCTTGTTCCGCAAATGTTTATTTAGGTAAGGCTTGTCCAAAGATGTTTCCGTATGAACGGTATGATCACATCATCATGATCCATTACCATGGTAAATAAAAGTTAAACGATGTTCTCAAATTTACAGTCTTGTGCAATAGCAATATGACCACTCGCGAAAGACGGCCCGAGCAACATACATGCATATACGCGAGTTTTACATTTTTCTTGAAACTTCCTATGACTATATATATATGTATGTATATCAGTATCTGTCAGCTGTAACGTCGAAAAAAAATATGTAATTAGTTCAATTTAGTTGCAAGGCCAAGGGAAATTGCCTCGCTATGGTACATACCATGAATCGGCATGTATCAATAAAACGACGAATATATTCATAAATGAATTGATTTAGAGTTAATAGTTCAAATGAGGCTATTTAATAATTGGATTGGTTTAGAGTTGGGTGGCATGAATACGCGAAGCATGATGAATATACTCATATATATATATATATATATTCAAACAAACAAAGTGTTGTTCGCGAAATATCGAAAAGTGCTCAATACCGTAAAGATAGAGCGAATATACTATAAGTGGGCTTACCTCAAATGTTGATGGTCGCTACTGTCAGTTTCACGCGACCATCAACATTTGAGGTAAGCCCACTTATAGTATATATATATAGGTAAGGGATTTATTCTACGCCATTTATAATAATTAGATTAGCATGTATTGGCGCATGTATAGGCGAATAAGACACTGTCGACAACACGATTTACTTTTCGACACTATATATAGTATATATAAGTGTATAACTGATCAAAGAAGCGAAAGTGAAACTATTTGCAAAATGAAATACAAGCTTGCCTGTACTCAAATGTTGGTATTCTTATCGTTCAATCCTAATAATACGCAGCTCGACAATTGCACGGCAGCCACACACACGTGCATGGAAGGACTATATTTTGTGATAGCCTGCCTGCCATGAAGGTTATATTTAATATTATTAATGCCTATATAAAGATTAATTATCAAGTGAAAACAAACTAATCAATTCACATTATCTATTTTAAACATATATAATATAAAGAGTCATCATACCTCGTCTCATGTTCTTTAATCTAGCTTTTTAATCGACGGACATGCTCTGCTGTAGTCCAGCGTCAAACCACGATGTGAGGTCAGGAATCTCTTGTAACGCTATTAATACCTTTATTAGTGCATCTTTACAACACCTGTTATCGACAGAAATATAATATCCCTCCTAGAAATAAACAAGAATAACTACTGAGTAACACCTTACTCGACAGGAAGAGCTTAAATACTGAGAAACTACCATTCCGCGAAATCATCAACCTACTTGCTTCACATCAGCTCAATAAATAACCAAAACATAAGACTCATATGTATTCAGCACTGTTCGGGGCAATTCCAAAAAATTACCATAGCAACAACTATTTTTTAAGTAAAATCTAGAAAGATTGTAACCAGGCATCCACTATTGGTTTTTTAACGTATACTAAATTGTTTTAAACTCACCTTATTGAAAATGAAATGAAAAAGTGCTTCAGAAATCTAGAAAATATAAATAAGATTTTTGCGGACGAAATCGTAAGGTCAGCACGTTTGATAAAGGTTAAACGGTATTTGATCTTTAAACTGTTTACATTTCTGCACCAGGGTGAAATCAATATCGGCTTTATGCTGTATGCTTTGTTATTTATACCTCAAGCTGCGACGGTGTTTATGAACAGTTCTGTCTATAATAGTTGGGTGCCAATCAACAGAAAACATAAAGATGCTTTCTACCCTTTACATCTATTTAGCTTCAGTAACACTGCAGTGTTTCTCTTTTCTTTCGTGTGCTAATCATATAGAAATATATATCGTTCAAAGGCAAGCCAATATGGTAAAATTGAAAGTGCTGTAATTAAAGTTATGCTTGCACAGGTTGCAGATAAGTGCAAAACAGCCTTTATATAAGAAGAACATTCTTACGACAGCTATTCTTCAAGCATTTTGTCTTCTAGAAAATCTGTAAACTGTAACTCCGTGAGAAATTTCAAAAATGTTTTACTATTCAGAAATCCGTACAGAAATAGTCCAATAAAAGGCAATAACCTGCATGCTATTGGTATTTGACTATCGTAGGCGTTCTGATCACTTCAATCCATATTATAGCATATCCCTGCATCCATGCAATGCGGAATATTCAAACCTTGCACAACTGTTAAAACCCCCCAACTCAATATCTTCAGCATGTTCACAACGAATTAAAAAAGGCGCTATTATATTTATGAAAAACACTATTTAAGACTGAAGTAGAAAGGGAAGCTTGTTAGTTAGCTAATTGCTACTAGATCCCTGAAGTCTTGAAGACTTCAATTTAATTATTCGTATAGATTTTACCCCGACGTGCATCCATATAGATATAAAAAACATTAAAAGTCAAAGAAATAAGTTCTTATAGTTCTCTACGGAAATAATGAGTTTCGATTTCTCATCGCGGAAACATACATTAAAAGGAATAATGAAGAAACGACAGAGGGTGATATTCAGTTTCAAAACAGACAGAACGATAACAATCATTAGGTTTTCAAAACAACCATTGTTTATATAAATGTCGACAGTGCTGTGCAGCTGCTCAACCATCTGTAATACTCGTCAGATACAATTACTGCAGTATATTTGTTGTTTTGATAAACAGGTTGAGTTGGCAATTTCTTAAAGCAAAAAGCTTCTGCTTCTGAAATTGGAATGATAGGAATCCTACAGGAATGTCGTCTGATTGACAATTTTATTTGTTGGTTAAACTAGAATACCAAACATTTTCAAGATCTGGTGTTTTCCGAAAACGATAAACATGGAAACAATTAAAATTGTTTCGTGCCAAACAGCATGGTGTGCGTGAAACACAAATTGTCACCGGAGGAGGGAGAACGCAAGCAGTTAATAAGTCATTTTCATTTTACTCTTTCTCTCTTTAGCAAGATCAAGATAAATTACTTTGAAGCGTTGTGATTATTATTATTGTTGCGTGCGAGTTTTTGATCACTATCTATCATAATTAACATTGCAAAAATATTTAGGTAAACAAAAAATATTTTTAAAACGATTTGCAGTGAATATATGCTCCGCGTTTGGCGGTATTGGATTTATAATTTCACGTTTTAATCGTGAAAATTTGAGTACATTTATATGTGAGTCGTTCTAAGATACAATAGGCGCGAAATAATCAACGCAGCGCGTTGTTGCGTAGCCTGCGTGCAGCCTCTCAAAAATATAAATATATGGCTCATAAAAATACTATTTGATGTTGACAATAGACAGCAGCTCAAGACCAAGTCAGTGTTCTATGCATGTGCAGATATAATAGACCACGAGGCGAAGAACTGAGTAATGGACCAATTGATATACATAATACATGCAACTATATATATATATATATATATATATATATATATATATATATATATATATATATATATATATATATATATATATATATATATACTTATATTAGGTATAATTGTTACCACCAGTTGGGGTCACTCGGAGTGATCCAGCTATCTTAGAGCGGGTGCACCCTGGCAGTTATATACGTCAATGGAAAATAGAGAGAATACCCGATGTTTAACCACTGTTTTCATATATTGACGTCTGGCGCTTTTCGCCACTAGAATATATAGTCCGTGATAAAACACCGAAATTAAAACAATAATTTTAATTTTGGCGACAAGCAACGTATTCCCAAAACAGCACGTTTGTTTTATCTTGTAAGTATAGGTAATAGCATGGTTTCGAGTGCAATTTGGAAAAAAACATGCACGAGTGAGTTTTTCAAATACTGTCAAAATAGCAGTAGTCCGAAGGACGAGTGCTATTTGAAGTATTTGAAAAACTCACGAGTGCATGTTTTTCCAAATTGCACGAGAAACCATGCTATTACTTATTAATAATATACATGAAAAAATGTTCAAAACAACTGTACTAACATTTTAACGTACGTGTTTAGCGTCCACTCCTCGCATATTTATTTGTTAAAAAACGCTTCGCTTCCTTTACTACTTGAAAAAGTTTACTCGAGGCATAAAGAAGCTTCTGGTCTTCTTGTAGGTACTTCACTTGGCAATATTAAAGCATAACTAGCTTCAAATTTGAACAAATTATCCCCAAAATCTCCGAATCTTGGCCGCCATCTTTGTTTGTTTTGTGTCGGGAAAAATCCGCTGTACAATCAATTTGATTGGTTCTTAGTGATAACAGATTTTTGCACTGTGATTACAGATTTTTGCACTGTGATTACAGATTTTTGCACTGTGATTACAGATTTTTGCACTGTGATAACACAATTCTGCACTGTTGTTTGGGATTTTTTCATGCATATTATTAATAAACCAATAAAACATTCTGTAAGTGATATAAATGCGAGAAGATCTATTGCGCTTTTAGAATTTTAGAGATACTAGACGCTAGGAAATGATATAGCATTCTGGCTATGCTGCATAGTTTCAACAGCAGGATAACCAGAATAAACGATGCCAGAGCATAACATTTTCAAAATAGCTTAATAGCGGTATAATATTTTGGATGTACAATCTTGCCAAACGCGTGAGCTTGTCGCGCTTCCAGAAAGCTCACGCCGATTGACTTTATAGTCAAAATGGAAATACCTTCCCACTTCCGCTTCTGTAAAAGTTGCCAATTCTTGATGTATATTCGTCTGTTGGTATCGATTTGGGATAAACCTCCATTGTATTATGAATAAATGCCATTTAAAGCTAAATTATACTATTTATGTACAGTTTTCAACAAACATTTTCTCAGGCTTCGGTAGCGGCTACAGAAATACAGTAATATGCAACGAACTACAGAAGAAGAAGTGGGAAGGTATTTCCATTTTAACTCTAACAGTGTCAAATTTTCATGACATATATAAAGTAGAACCCTTAGTCATTTCCTGAAATGTTCAACATCAATTGTAAATTTCACAATTGTCAATCTGCTACTACGTTCTTTCATATACTCATGCAGTATTCTGTATCATCCTAAGGCTAGGTTCGTATTCCTGGATCAAAATTGACAGAATATATATATAGGCGTAGGCCCAAGACTTCAAAAGACAAAAGAATGCATATATATATATACATGCATGTGTCATGTATATATGTACAAAAAGTAATTATAACGGACAACGCTGGCCCGAGTGTTCAATGTCGCGCAAATTGCATGATGGAAAACGAGACGAAGCCAAGCTCAAGCACTGAAATTGAAAAACAATCTTCAGTGCCAGCGGTTGACTCGATCCTTCTTACATGTAACGCATATCCATTCGTTTTTACCGAAGGTGTACCAATAATCAAACAATAAAACAGAAAAGCCATGTTAAAGCTCTTGGAAATTATATATATATATATATATATATATATATATATACAGACCTGTACACTGAGACCTGTAATATATATATGCTTGGTTGTCAAAATACTGAAAGAAAGTACTGAAGCAAACACTCTACATGCAGTTAGCTTATTGCAACATCAGTACTGAAATGCAAAGCTGCCTACATCAAAGTTCAGGCCTTATCACTTTTGTTAAATTCAGACTTTTAATATATAAGGCTATCAAATTTGTGCAAAATTCCTCAGGTATAGGTTAAAAGCAGATTTTGAGCGAAGTTATGGAGAAAAACGTATATGAACCCATGCACTGATTAGCCTGATTATGATACTAGTACATGTAAAGCAAACTTGGAATTTAAATGCCCACCTCAAAAGCTCAGCTGACTTCATGTCCATACTGAAGAATATTTGATCGCGAGTTTTGCTCGTCGTTTAAATGACATATATATTGCCATTGTCATTGTTTTTTGCTTCCTTTTCTTGCATCTAAATAGTATACCAAGTATCTTGGACTTTGGTATATCACTGTTACGTACACACACCAAACGCGAATCGGCAACGCGACGCGATTTTTCAGTTTTTGGAAGCGAACATTTTTGTTTATTTTTTAAACGTATCATGCATGCCCATGGCTAGATATATGTAGGCCAAATGCAAAAGGAAGTACTGGCGTTGTGAGGTTTTAAGAGGCCGATTTAGAAGTGAAGTATTGCATTTACTGCATGAAGTAAATTTGCTATAAAGTCAAAGAAAAATTTATTTGGCTGATGCAAACGAATCCTAACGTTGATTTATAAGGCTATAATTGCAAAGAGTTAAGCACAACGCTTTGACAAATTATAGTTAATTGCTTTCTCTTTCTTTTCAATCTTTTGTCTGACAAAGAAAGATGCTATAAATAAATTGAAAAGGCAAATTACGGACATGGAGGGAGGTATAGTATAATTTTAAAACAACTTCATATCAATCATAACCTTGACGAATTCCGATCATTGCGGCACATCTCATTCATCTTGTCTCATGGAAACACGGAATATTCTAATAGTTATTAGACTGATTTTCATAGAAGCCATATAACGATGTAATCTTGCAATTTAAATTAGGAAACTCATTTGGTTATAACAAAATTACAAGAAGCTTATGTTAAAAATTGGTAAGATAAAAACCAGACCTAGGGGACGTGCAGCTTTGACGGTCCACGATAGCGGCTGGCAAAAGACAAGACAAGACTTTATTTTAATACCATAATTTGAATTGCATTAAGTAATTGACAGATGTATTGGTACATATAAGTAGGTATAAGCTAACTGTAATAACCATAAAGGCTAGACTAGACAGTTGATTATAATAAATTATATACCAAAGTAGGTCGGATGAAAAGGTTACTGCAAGTACTAGAATATTTATAGGTTAGAGTACGATTGCAGTAAGACATTCTTAAGTTTTTCCTTAAATTTTGATTTCCTGAAATTCTTAATTTCTTCGTCAATTGGTTCCACACGTTAGGACCAACAAATCTAATATTAAATTTTCCATAGTTGCAAAATTAGACTAATAGAAAGCATTAAATAGAAAACAAAACTCTCGATACAACTGAGTATGATTTCTTAAATCTTTTTATTATCAAAAACCGCACGGTTTAATATTTATAAAATATACAACTTTACATTTTGAAACTTTGCGGGCGTGTCCCATCTTCTCACGCGTCAGTGATTTTGCGTCGTACAGTATATGCCCGAAATTTCATTTCCTTAAGGCGGTTTCCACTTGCGAATTTTTTCGCGCGAATTGACATTTCTATTGTAAATATTGAATAGATTTTTAATTAGTTCCAGTCGAGAGCTCATAAGACAAAAGAAAAATGTCGATTCGCGCGAAAAAATTCGCAAGTGGAAAACCGGCTTTATATTACTTGAATAAAGCATATCCAAAATCACACAACACAGCCTACCTTGCGTCTATATACACATAACATACACCAGAATAGACATCTGGTATACGTCAACTCCCATGTATGGTTACAGCATCCATAAAAATGTTCCTTTAGCGAAGTCCTAATAAACTTTACATTTATTCATTAATATTGCATTAATATTAAAATGGTAGTATACATACTCGTTGCAATGGTTGACCCCACAAGTTCAGTTATGGTTTCAATGATTTCAGTATCAAAGAGTAATATCTTGATATACATCCTCTGAGAATAATGTGCTAGATCGAGATGAAAGATACCTGAAAACAAAAAAGAAATAATCATCAGCAACATGATACTAGAGTAAACAGAACAAGGAATCATACTACCAGTTGACTATATATTTACTCCAAAATACTATATATTTACTCCAAAATTTGAAGGATATAAGCAGCGAATGCAGCTCAAAATGTGAGTAAAACATGGTGGCGTCACAGTTAGTGTGTGACGTCATAGTCATGTACTTACTAAGTCTATAAGAGGAGAATTTTTTCTATGTCGCGTAACATACGCTCAAAACTGCTGTCTAGTGATCGTATCTACATTAATTCATATAATTATGGAAAATACCCATCTTTCGGTATATTTCTCAACCACCACACAGTCTAGATAAAAATACTAAACTAAATAAAGAGGTTTTGAGTGGGGAACCAAAACGAAAATGTTGTTTGAACTTGAGACAATTTTGCTTTGATTACTGTAAATATGGTGGATTCAACACTCTTGTAAAGAGTTGTATCATACCTACATTCGTACCTTTCCATTTGTTTCTCAATCTCCAAATGCAGTTAAAAAGTATTTTGATTGAATAAGTTCGATAATAAAGCTAAAATAAAGAGGTTTTGAGTGGGGAACCAAAACGAAAATTGTTCTGAGCGTTTTTCACAAAAAATGTGACAGAAAAAATTATCACCTTAATAGGTTTGTTATTTTGTAATTTGCAGTGATGGATCCAGCTTGATCTGGTAGGGGGGGGGGGGGGTGTGCTGATCGAGCGAAGTGAGATCAGGCCTGCGGCGTGGGGCGCGACCGAGGCAGGGCGGATCGCCGCTGAGGGAGCTACGGCAGGGGTCTGGGGACACAGCCCCCGGCAGGGTCCAGGGGCCGAGCTGGTGGTGGTGGTGGGGCTGGGGTGTAGGGGGGCGAGGCCCGCCAGAAATGTTTTTTTTTATACCTATTAATACCTATGAATCATATGATAGCTATGATACCTAATACCTAGTCCTTGGCCAAGGCCAGGGGGGGTGCGCACCCCCCCTTAACAACTTAACGAAGAAATATATGAAAAAAAATGAAAGCGCTTGACGAAGAAAAAATCGGAATAAATTTTAATTAAACAAAATATAATCGTATATATATATATAGGGTAAAACTAGTATTTCTATTTAGTAGATGAATACAGGAACCAGCCATTTGGCAACACCGCTGATCATGTGTGGTGGACTGGAGTGGACTCGAGCATAATACCGAAAGTGAGTCCGAGGACGATTATCTCTACGGAATGCATAATCACATCAAGAGCCCAACTGCCCAAGAACAAACCGTGGTGCTACTATCAACGTGATCGATGAAAACAGACCGATTTTGCATTGTCCACTTTCACAGAGAAAACAACGTCTGTTTATTAAGTATTACTAAACATGACGTTATGTGTATTGCGTGTAACTGACTTAATAAGAGACTTATTTGTGAAACACAAATGTATTCAATGTTCTGAACTGAATATTGTCTTTTGAGTATTAAATATGGCGCACCTTCAAAATTCAGGAAATGACATCAGTTTCAGAGATTCTTAAATTTCAAAATTTCCCAGAAGGCATTCACTCGGACCCAGTATAACCAACCTTTTCGACCATGCCCCCCCCCCCCCCCCAATAATATCCTAGACCAATAATATTGTTCATTATTGTTTCAACAATGTAGTTGAGAAATTAACAATAATAAAGCAACAAGGGTTGTCCACAGTTCAAGTTGAGAAGATGCGTTGATAGAAAATCATGTTCATTGTTTATTCGACCTTGTTAATTAGTTGTTGCAGTATTGTTGGATTAACCATGCTGAAACAATGTTGTTGTCGTTGCTGAAAAACTTGTTGACAACATTGAGTAAAGCACAACATTGTTCACGTCTGCATGTTAACAACTTCAAACAGGTTGTACAGTTTACGCATGTAGCAATCAGTGAAAGGAAAGTTTCTCTTTCAGTGAAAACTGATGTATGTCTCAGTTTAGTATTCTATGATTGTCTGTCAGTCTCTCACCAATAGTGACACAAGTTCTACAGAACACCAATTCTTATAAGTATCGCGTATCCGCGTTTAGTAAGGAATTCCAATGTAGAAATTATTTTTTTAACAATTACCAACGTCGATTCTGTTACACGTCATTTTAGTCAAGGGTTAAGAGTTGAGAGTTCCAGAACAACAACTTATAAATCAATACGTATTTTCGATATAAACGGAAAAGAAGCCATTTAATGCACCACTTTATGGAAAACTCGATCATTCGGTGGTATTATGTCATATGTTTTCCACATTTGGTAATGATTTGGGAACCGTTCCTGCAAAAATGGCAACCACGGCTTTCTACGATCCCTATACTACTCAAACCAGTAGAGCGAGTAGAGACAATAAAGACAATTATTTCATCGCTTCCGAAGCGACAGTTTCGTTTACCGCAGATCAATTTCAAAGCAATCACGTGGTATATTCTCATGTACCACGTGATAAACATCCAATTGTTAAAGGGGGTCTACAGTCCGTTCTGCGCATGTAGGAAACTAATGTTCATATCTTTATTTACCAAAAAAATACTGGTACCTTATTCAAGATTGTAAGCTTTTCTTGCTTCCCCGTCATCACTTGTACCCAAAATAAAACATTTTCGAAAGAAATAGAAGAAATCCGAAGAGATATCTTCGCCGAATCGCTTGGTTTTCTGCCATGTTGCTCCCAACGGTTTACATTGAGCAGAGTACTTCATGTAATTATCTACGAATGTCATAGTTTGGGGACTCCACGCCGGTCATGCTCAGAACGGACTGTATACCCCCTTTAAGTACGTAAACAAGCTACCACGTGGCAACCTCTTACCCAAGGTCTTCTCTCCTTTCAAAATGGCGAGAGGAGAAGACCCTGGAAAAGGCTGGTCATGTGATTCCAACATACTCCAAGAATCTTGGAGTATTTGGTCACGTGGGTAATTTTAACTTAGCCCGTCTTTGGGGGAGCGGTTGATTTGATTCTAAACGTAGATTCGTAGAAGATATTTGTTGCAAGTCTTGTAGAGGTAAATCCGAGCGGTAAATCAGAATTTAAACTATTGAATGAACATTTATTTATGCGGATATATTTAAAAAAAATTGATTTACGACATTTATAGCCTGGCTAATTGATAGCATTTATAGCCTGGCTGACAATGTTGTCCCATAACATCAATGCGCAAAAATAAAAAAAACTTAATCAAAATATTCACTCACACTTTACTATTTTATTGCATGGGTTTCTTTGTAATTTCGCATTAATTTTTTCATTCACCGCAAGGGTTTTGCTCGTATTTAAAAATACATCAAATTGGTAAACCTGTAAAAAAATCTCTATTTGACTGTCTAATATTTATCTGCGTCCTTTGGGACAAACTGCAGAAGAATGTTCGTTAACATTAACATTTCCGCCCCGTCTATGACGCAGGAATAAAAACGTCCCTGTGTGTAAATCAATGATTTACTCAATTGGCAACAAACAATCATTTGGCCAAAAATCGTTTTTATCAAGTACCACAAAATATTTACGACTGCCTTACGAATTATCTTCGCAAAGACCGCCATTACCTATCCAGATTGGCGCATTCTCTTGCTGTGATGTGACAATGGTCATCACACAGAATTAAAAAATAGATCCCTCCTGGCGTTTCTGTCATTTTATTCTGAACACTTTTTATTACTTTAAATGCAATAGCAGCAAGCAGTCCAATTGCGTATAGGTCAGTGGTATGTTTAATAAGTGTGAAATAGAAAAGGATTGTCTGCGTGACTACAATTAGGTGACAACAACAAAAACAGAATGGTTTCCTATACATAGTAATTGTCTATCTGATACCGCTAGGATATGCTGGAAAGCATTCTGGTATAGTCACATAACGCCATCGACCATCATCATGCGAATGGCTTGTTGTATGATTGCAACGAGAAAGAACATTTGAAAGAATTCGAAAGTTCATATGAACACGAGCCACAGGTTATGTAAACACAGGGTTCCCATTTTATTATAAAAGAATGAGACGTGCCTTCCTTGCGGAGGAGGCTAAGATCTGCCGTGTCATCAAAAGCGTGTTTGTATAACCTCACGCAAACACCGTAATTAATTACACTACAGCGTGAATGCAAGCGCCAACTTATTTTACTGTCACGATTTACTCCGATGAAGGGATTTGGCTCGAAACGTCTGCATGGTGCTCCGTTTTCTAAATCTCGGCAGTTCACCACCTTTACGATTTTCTATATGCGTATTTTCTATATGTTTATGCGTATCTGCATGCAGGTACATGTGATATGCCAAACAGTCACATAATTGTAATGATTCATATAATATCTTTTTAGAAGTGCTGACCAACGCATATCGCAGTATATAGTTACACAGTCCTTATGATCTCCACCAAAGTGAACCATTTGTTCACAATGAATGTTTGTCGATTTTGTTAAGCACATGCAGACGTCAGAGTGATGATACAACTACAAGTGCAAGTGCAAAATCTTAACCTCCAGATCTACCATGCAACGTGTATTATGATGATTCATCTCAATAGAAAAGGATTTTTTTGAGAGTATTACGGTTCAGTTGCAAAAGTTTTGAATTAGCTTGAAAATGTACTGTACATAAAATACTGAATGACTGGCGTATAGTGAATGCCATGCAATGAATAAAGACCCTATAGTGGTAGTAATAAAACAACCCCAGAAAAGTGATAAGGGTTCACTATGCCAGTAATAAAAAGTTTAGTTTTTATCAGTTATGGAACCCAGTTTGTTGTTCTGCAGTTAGCGGGTAATATATAGTAATGTATAATATTCTTTTGTTTTGGTAAAAATGGAACCCCTTTGGCAATGAACCACACAAGGCCTGAACAAATTAAAATGATTTCATTAATTTTGAAAGTTTGGACAAAACTATGTATGTGTCACTTACTTCAAAAAGTCCGTCAAATGATGTAGCAGAAGAGACAGTCGATTTTCTTGAATTGTGGTTTTTGCCAATAAACTAGGAAGTTTTACTAAAACAAAAAACAACCCAAGCAACTCGCAGTGAGTCTACATATATATCTACTGCTCAATACCAATTCAAACCAACATTTTTCAAACGAATTTTCAGATGTGTATTTACAGTCCCCTTCATGAATTACTGTAATAATATCTAACCTTTTGGCAAATCACCTAGTTCAACAAAAATGTCCTAAAAAATTATCATGTTAAAATATAGTGTGTTATGTTCAACAATAACTAATCCCAAGGCCATTAACCATTTCACTCCTTTTTACTCTGGCTAACACCAGACGATTTTACTCTGGTTAACACTAGACGATTTTACGCTGGTTAACACTAGACGATTTTACTCTGGCTAACACTAGACGATTTTACTCTGGCTAACACTAGACGATTTTACTCTGGCTAACACTAGACGATTTTACTCTGGCTAACACTAGACGATTTTACTCTGGCTAACACTAGACGATTTTACTCTGGTTAACACTAGACGATTTTACTCTGGCTAACACTAGACGATTTTACTCTGGCTAACACTAGACGATTTTACTCTGGCTAACACTAGACGATTTTACTCTGGCTAACGCCAGACGATTTTATGCGACAAGCGAAGACCTCTGGTAGTCAAGGGGTTAAAAACCTATCTCAATGCTGAACCCTTTCACTCCTAAGCACGCATGTAGACGCACCTAATTTAGTATTTTACTCTGGCTAACGTTCGTCAAGGGAAGACCCCTGGTAGGGGTTAATTTAATGCCACCGACTTTGGGGAAATGGTCCTGATACTAAACTGAAAATTTGTATCTTTTCACACTATAACTATCTTATTTATTTATTTATTTATTTATTTATTTATTTATTTATTTATTTATTTATTTATTTATTTATTTATTTATTTATTTATTTATTTATTTATTATCATTAAATGAATGTTGACAGAGGGTAAACATTTCAGTATAGAAACACTGTTATCAATATGTGCCCTCCCCACATTTCTACATAAAAACAAATAAGCGAACGCGTCACAATCACTGTCTCGTCCAATTTCAAGTGCCAAATCATTCTAATTTTTTTCACACGAATAGTGTATTCTCTATATCTTCGCCAATTATAATTATTAGCATATACCTCGCAGGTGAATAGTGCTTTTCACGCAATCTGATTGGTTCCTCTAGATCGGGATATCCCGCATTATTCACCTGCCGGCAAAACAAAATGGCGGCCAGTTTTGCTTTGTGTACCGAAGCAGGAGATTTTGTTGATAAACAAGCCATTAATACATTCGAAAGGTGTAACTGTTTTGTCGACAAATATCGAGGCCGTGTCTTGTATGAAAATACTGAAAAATATAAGAATGTTAAACTTGTTATTTCATTTATGAGGTATATACTAAAACAATTATTCACCTCAGTGTCGGTGAATAGTGTGGATATTCACCTCCATTTCGGTGAATAATTGTTAAATAGCATGTCACAGAAAATCAAAAGACACCGCCGTAAATGCTTTAGTGCGCATGTTCATGAAAGATCTACAAATCACTATTATAAATATTCTTACCGAACAGCCTCAAAAGATGTTCAGCTCCGTAAATCAGAGATGGGGCAGTTTGGGTTGAAGAACTACATGCACTTGTTGTTGAAGTAGGAGCATCAGTTGGTGTTTTCTCAAGGCACGGGTTTCACTGAAACGCGGTCTCCATTTGAAATAACCTCGCTGAGTTTCTGAAAATAATAGAAAGTGAATAAATAAGGAGTAATGTATAAATTATTTAATTATCGTGACTATTACAGCGTGTCTAGTCTAACCAAGGTCACAAAGAGTTTCATAATTCTTGGTTTGCACTTGACGTCATGGCGGCCATGTTGGAGGAACTTTAACAAAAGAATCTCATTAGCAGCTATTGTATTTGGAGTATGCTTTCCTCCAACATGGCCGCCGTTTCTTTGTCTTCTAAATCTCAAGATTGATTGCAAACCACCAATAAACAGTAAAGGCTATTTTCCAGTCATCGCAAAAACCAGCTCGCAGCTCGCTGCGAGTGTTTAGTGTTTGCATCTAATTAAAACCAACTCCGGGTGCTTGTTTTCTCGTTGTGAGTTCTTTCTAATGAGATACAAGACTTGCAGCAACATAAAAAAGAACTCACAAGGAGAAAACAAGCACTTCGAGTTGTTTTAATTAGATACAAACACTCGCAGCGAGCTGCGAGCTGGTTTTTGCGATGACTGGAAAAGAGCCTTAAAAATTGTGAGTGCCATGACAACGGTTCTTTTCCCATGCTAAAATGGAATTTATAAGAGAAAATATAAACAAAAGTCTTTAAAATTTTAAAATTTATTGTGTCGAAGTTGCTCTTTGGTTAGATAATGAACTTACAGTGACCTCGGTTAGACTGGATGTGCTGTAAGAAAACGAACAGCAAAACAATAAACATACAGTACAGAACAAAATTATATACAGACACGTTATTATTTCCAACTTGTTCAGTAAAAAAATAAACGTAATCCGATAAAAACAAACCCATTTCAATGCCATGATTATCACGGACAATTCTAACACTTACCAAACTACACACAGTGTAAAATGCGCCAAGCTTTCTTTAAAGAATTATGTTGAAAACGGTTAAATTAGCTCTGCAGCCCTGATTTTTGTGTTTATAATTCAAAGACTTTTTTTACACAACAACGAAGCTCAAAAGACTTAGTTCAGACAATGTACATAAAATAACATAAATACATGAATAGTCTATCAGTTACGGCGTTTTCTTAAAGTGCTTATGAAATGAAATTTTTGCTTTTTATATTATTTGATAATATAAAAATATAGAAAATTCTGATATTCGTACATATGTTCATTTAATATTTATGTCTTTGGAAAACACTTTTGATTTCTCAGTTCAAAGCTGATAGCTAGGGCCGTGAAACATCAACACAATAACGCGGCCACAACAACCATTTGACGTCACACTGGATCATTATCATACATTTGTTTAGTCTTGATCCACCTTGTGACGTCACAGGTATTGTTACTCGTCTCAGTCCTTGCTGACATAGCCTGGTACCCTGGCCCAGTCAAAGAATATGGGCCAGGTAACCACTAAAGACTTCTGCTATCCTATTGGTTAAAATTTCGCGCGTTTTTAGTGGCTGTGAGTAAAACTGCAATCGTCATAAGTGGATTTAGCCCTGATGACGCGAGAATGTAATTAGTGGTTTATACCTGGCCCATATTTCTTTTGAAATTGGGCCAGGGTACCAGGCTATTGCTGACATTGCTACGGTTTGGCAAGTTTAAATATAAAAATAAAGCACTTTCTAAATACGTAAAAACAAAGTGAGCATTTGTAGCAATATCAGCGATTTCTATATTTTTATATTATGAAATAAAGAAATTAGCGAAAATTTCATTTCATAAGCACTTTAAAAAGGCAACTTTTTATGTAAACATTAAAGAGGGGCGTTTTTTTGAGTAGTACTAGAAGATTTTAGTACACGTCAGAAAGCAAATAAAATCGCCTAAAACAAACAAAAAAAAATGGTAAAACTGAAACAGCAGCATTTCATTATGAAGATGAATTAAAGCTGCTTAATTCTCAAAAGAACTGGATATAACCAGTATAACCTGTTACAAACAACAAATTAGATATGCGGAGGATTAGAACACTCAAGCAATGTAGAAAAATAAAAAAAAAAAGATAATTAAGTATAGATTAGAGTCTAATCTAAAGATAAAATAATTAGGCATAGATTTTGGATTGTCTACTTTTCCTGGGTGTTCTAATACAGTCGTTTAACACTTTTAAATGCAGACGGGGTGTAAACGGAAATGGGGTTGAGTGGTTGACTGCTAACAAAAGTACAATATATAAATAGTAACACATGCATACAGTCACAGACGTAAAAGACGTAAAAGCGCAAACGTGAAACGGGACACTGGGCCCATGCGCACTTCACGCTATCTGAATGTATTTCACCGATGCTTTCCCACATGCGGTTGTCACCGACGATCGCATGTGTATAAGTAATTGGTGAAATTCATTCAGATTGTTCCAAGCTACACTGGTGAGCTGTTGTACAGCGAAACACCGTGTCTGTAGATTGAACTATGTATGCTCCTTCACCTCGGTGTTGTTGAGCACTCTGTGAAGTTGCCGTGGGTACCTATTAGCGATAATGCAACGCTCACTACCCTTGTGGAAGTTTGAGCACTCTGGGCCCATGCGCACTTCACGCTATCTGAATGTATTTCACCGATGCTTTCCCACATGCGGTTGTCACCGACGATCGCATGTGTATAAGTAATTGGTGAAATTCATTCAGATTGTTCCAAGCTACACTGATGAGCTGTTGTACAACAGCTCATCAGTGTAGATTGGAACTATATATATATATATATAGATGTACTATTTACAGAATGAGTGGCCGTTATCGTAAAGGCAAAAAGTAACAAGAAAAACTGCGCCAACAAAATGGACATATCTATATATACATTAAGTAAGTTAAATGATAGTACGTTTCACTGAGGAAATGATTAAAAAAGAAAAAATGGAAAAATTACAGATTGAATTGAAAATACGACACTTGAAATGTGCTGGATTTACAGAGAAGGACTTGAGACGTGTCGGAATGCTTGCGTATTAATACGGTGGGCCTCTTGACGACTACTAAGCATCGTCTGGCGTTAGCTAGAGAGAAATAATCTGGCGTAAACCAGAGTAAAATACTAAAGCTGTCCCACAACGACAATGTGGTGTTGTTAAAACAAAAACTTACAAAAAGAATGTATATAATCATAAATGGCACGTTAGAAAAGGTTATTACAATTAACTAATCAGATCAATCTATATTTTGTCTGGGCGGACTATCAATGTGGTTCTAGTTTAGGAATATAAATATACATGTGTTCGATCATAAATGTCAGATTATTCTTAGATTGAAACTATAGCAAGAAGCAATCATTCCATCTGATGCAAAGACTTGTGCAATATCACTTCCTTTTGTCTCAACCAAATAATAAGAAAATCCTCAGGTTGTACGACTTCATGAATAGCGTAGTAGTATAAAATTGTTTAGTATTGGTGTAAGCAAGGTTGCGAGAGAGACGAAGAATCCTGGAAAATAATAAAGAGTTGTTTTGACTTCCTGTGTTTAACATTGGTTCGCACGACCTTATGATGATTGCCCGCGCGCCTACGCCTTACCCGAAATTAAAAGAAGCCTCTGCGGAGGAGAGAGAATCATCTCCATTTTTAAAATCCTCCTTTCACACGATCCGATTAAACACGATCCGATTAATTGGATCTGATTCTCTTTCTGATGCATCTGATTTATTAGACCCCGTTTACACTAGAGCAAAAGTATCCGGATTCACATTGTTTTTTATTCCCATGAGGATGAAAAACAATGTGAATCCGGATACTTTTGCTCTAGTGTAAACGGGGTCTTATTTTGCAAGCATATATCAATTGGTGGTGTGCAACCATTCCCCTGAGATTCGAAGAACAAAGATTTTTCCCCAGTTGGATGAAATTATAATTGCAGATGTGAAAACGTTTTGTCCAAATCATCCAACATGGCGGCAATGACAATTGTCCCCAAATAACCAATACTCTCGTAAGTAAATCCATGGTAAATCGCATACATCAAGACGAGAATCGGATCTGATTTTAATCAGAAAATCGGATCGTGTGAACACGCCTTATAAGCGTGAAGGGTGCAGCCGAGTCTCGTCATCTCGAGTGTCTTGAGCAACTTCCAGAATTATTTTTATAACTCGATAATGACCAGACAAATGCG
The DNA here is from genome assembly GCA_035771165.1 of Paragorgia papillata. NCBI lineage: Eukaryota > Metazoa > Cnidaria > Anthozoa > Scleralcyonacea > Coralliidae > Paragorgia > Paragorgia papillata. The sequence goes on along the minus strand of JAWNZC010000322.1, from coordinate 2,693,664 downwards.
TTTATCGATTTTATAAAATAACATTTAAAAAACAATGTTGTTTTCTTCTCAAACGCCTTGCTTGCGTATTTTGGCATGTTAATCCAATTAACTTTGCTGCATGCCTTTCCGGCCACAGCCCGTGACATGGGAAACAACTCAGTATACCAACGGGTTAAGGTGCTGTTACACGATGAGATTTTTCTTGAAACTTGCAACAAATTTATCCATGAAAAAAACAAACTCGCAAGTTGCAGGAAGGGTGTTACACACTGATCTCTATTTAACTGGATTGTTCATCTGGCTCCAAAAATGAAGCCAGCGGAGATGACGAATTGGGAGTACCAAGATGGCCGCCACGGAAACTTTGTATGTTTTCGTAGCACGAAAAGAGCCACATTAAAAAAAATTATGTTATAGGTTTCAAACAAAGAACACTGTACAAGGTTTAGAAGCTTACTTTTTGCATTTGTTGGTATTATTAAGCAGTAAAACGTGTTATTTCGTAGTTTTTTTACTCTGCCCGGTAATCGATAAACTTGCCTACATCACAAAACTCGTAAAAATACAACAAAAACAGTCAATAACTTCATTATGAAACACTTTATGTACCTTTGATAGTAAAATATATCTTTACAAAGCCTTGAAGAATATGTATAGTTGACGATTTCGAACTGTATTTGCTTGTATTTTCTTTCTGTTTCCTATAGTGGTATTGTTTTACAGCTTTTCCAACTCCCCGGTCCCCCGGTTAACTCTTACTACTCTTAAGCCCGCAAAGAGTACTGGACAGGGAGTAGTAAGATGGCAGATCTGGCTTCAGAATTTTGACTGCTGGACAGCTATCCAGTATGATATAGAGATCAGTGGTGTTACACGATCAGAAACTGCAAACTTTTCTTGCAACTTGCAACACGGCAAAAATAACAAAATCGCAAGTTGCTACTTGCTATGGGGTGTTACACAGTGCGATTTTTCTTGCAATCTGCAATATTCAGGTTATTTGTTGCAAGTTGCAAGAAATATCGCATCGTGTAACAGTAGCTTTAATCAGGCAGGACGAGCCTAAAGATATTTGTTTGCTCCGTTATTAAGAGAAGAATTTTTCTCGTATCATGCACTCTACTGATTACATCTACATTTATAATTATTTATTATATGGCACGGATTACTTCCGGTAAAATCACGCGCTGTGATTGGTTGCTGACGGGGCGAGATTTCTCCGTAATGCCCACGGGCATTGTTAATGCCCTACGATTGGAAACAAACAAAAAATCCTAATAAGAAACTTTTATTGCCGAAAAACGGGAAAATAGATGAAATAGACGACGATGAACATCATAAAAGTAAATTCTAGTATCCAGACGAGAAAGAAACAGAAGAAAATAACGCTAGTTCGGTGTTTTGACGAAGTTAAAGGAAGCGAAGACCAAGCAATGAAATAAAAAGAGCCATATAATAAACTACTTAATAACCTCGACCGTTCGGTCTTTACGGTAAAATATTAAAACGAGGTCTTGAGTGCATGTATTAACTTCGCTATCGCTCGGTCAATACAGCAAGACCTCGGTTTAATATTTTACCGTAAAGAACTCACTCTCGGTTATTAAGTAGTTAATAATTTATTTTATCTTTTGATATGTTTCTTAACCCCACGTGTACTTAAAAAGTTTGACTGTATGAGCTACACAATAATGCTAAAGTAAAGAGATTTTGAGTGGTACGCCAAAAAGAACATATTGTTTGTACACGAATAATTTTTGTAATGATTACTGTAAATATCGCGGATTCAACATTTTCGTGGCATGTCTATCTTAATCTTTTGACATGTTTCTCAACGCCCAAATGCTCACAAAAAGTTTGTTGATTTCATAAGCTACGCAATAATGGCAAAACAAGGAGGTTTTGAGTTCTAGGAGTTTGAACACTTTAAGCCTAGAATATGTGACACAAAAAATTCTCCAGTTATTAACCTTCTTTTTGTAAAACGCCTATAATTCAAATTTCTCAAGCGTATCACGTCAGCATGTTTTCACATCGAGCTAAAGACCTTATTCATAAATGGCCGACGATTTAAAATCCTTTTATGTGCATATAAATTAGCCCCTCTGACCTCGTTTTAAAGTAAAGCTTAAGATTCTTTTGAATTTCGCACATGAAAACGAGTTCAGAGGGGCTAATTTATATGCACATAAAAAATATTAATTCCACGGTGATCTATAGTGACACACGTTTTAGCCAAGAGCGTGCAGCTTTGTGTGAAACCTATGTATGTATATTATAAGTTTTATTCCACACATGAAATTCACGAAAAAGCTGCAGCATTTAACAACATTATACTGAACTGCCGACTACCTAGAACAAGGTCAACAATTATCAAACTTCTAATCCCGAAAAATGGTTTACAGTCATTTGCAACTCACTTTTTACCAGAATGTTCGTAAGTTCGTTCCGAAGTTCGCAAGTTCTTTGGGAAGTTCAAAGTTCGTTTTGAACTACGCATTTGATTGGCCGTTAGGAACCAATTAGCCAATCAAATGCGTAGTTTAAAACGGACTTTGAACTTCCCAACGAACTTCCATTTTGGTGAAAAGTGAGTTGCAAATGACTGTAAGTCATTGCTTCCTCATAAACGGGCGCCATCACAACGCCTGCATGAATACCTCCAACGATGCTCTCTCAAAATTGGCTGAGAAATTACACTGAACTATAACAAACTTCATTTACCAAAGCTTGGGGGAAGAACCACACACCAAGACAAATGATGTCTACCACCTACAATCCTGGACAAATGTCCTTGGGACTTCATGCAAAAATCGTCAAAAATGTCCCAACACTTTTGTCCAGCCGGGATTCCTTTTAAAAACACTTAAATAAAGCAATAAACGTGCAACTGTCGTTCACAGCATCATAAACTACAGTCAATAAGACCAAAGACATGTTGCAACAAAGGCCCTTTACAACAACAACAACAACAACAACAACAACAACAACAACAACAACAACAACAACAACAACAACAAAGTAATAAAAAAAATTAACTGACAGACCAAAATATGTCAAATGAAATATCACAAGAAAACCTAATCGCCTCCCATTTTCATCTCAATAGAGAAAGCAGAAATTAAACCTTCCTACCAAACAAAGTTAGTCTCATACTAACAAAAATAAAACAATCTTTATAGAATATGGTTCAATTTTTCCTGTATACTACACTTTCCAATCTTAACGAAAATTCTGCTTACATTGTCTTAACAAGACACATTGAGTTTTCGAATCATCTTGCATTAATTATTTCCCATTGCATTTCTAAAACTGCTCATGAAATAGGAGCACAATTAATGTGTGTGTATACGAGGGAACATTTTCCTGCCCTTGTTCCTGTTTGTAAAAAAATAGGTCCAACTTACCCTTTTTACTCCTCTCTCTACACTTCCTTCATTTACATCACAAGGTACGTTCAAAGATTCTTCTCGCTCTCCACTTGAACTAGAGACTGTGGAAGAACATGATGCAGATCCAGCAATAGCTGAAGGTTTCTGACGTTTTGATCGTCGCCTTAAAACGCGGTCACTTGATTTGTCATCTTGTGGGGGGAAAAATACAAAAAAAAAAGAGTTCAACAGGTTTCACACATGTTAATCATGTAACTGCATACTTTATTCAAGTGCAATAATAATAAGGTGTTACTCCAAGTGACGAACCATACCGGACAAGTAGAGAAAACTCTACTTGGCCCGGCTGGGATTCGAACCTGCGACCTTCGGTTTACTAGTCCGATGCTCTACCAAATGAGCTATATGTCAACTTGGGAGCTGGTGGTCAAATTATGCATAGTACTCAGGCTATTTTATATTTCGAGACAGACTATAGTTTCCTCAATATCCAGACAATAGTCTTCATACATGACGATTTCGAATAATAATTATTCGAAATCTTCATGTATGAAGACTACTGTCTAAATATTGAAGAAACTAGTCTGTTTCGAAAGATCAAATAGCCTAAGTACCATCATTCGACCTTCAGTTCCCAACTTGACCTGTAGCTCAGTTGGTAGAGCATCGAACTAGTAAACCGAAGGTCGCGGGTTCGAATCCCAACCGGGCCAAGCAGAGTTTCTCTTCTTGTTCGGTATGGTTCGTCACTGAGTTCACTGTCCCATAATAATTATTCGAAATTATTCAAGTGCTTCACTTAAAGTGCTGTATACGACTTCCTTTTTTTAGATTATTGTAATCTTCAGGACCCCCTGATAAAGAATGCACCGCAGTTTCATTAGCTAAAAGTTTTAAAGGGAATTTTAAGCAGTTTTCCCCTCGAAAAATGGAGCACGAACGCGGCAGCCAATCAGAAGCGGCGTTATATTAAATATATAATCTTTAATTAAAATTATTTTGACACGGTAGCCTTTCAGCGCAAGCTGGTTTTCAAAGGGCCGTGTATACATACATAAACATAACTAAATTCATGTATAACTATTTACAGGATACAAAAAATGTAATAATTATTTACAGAAATATTTAAGAATTGTACAAAAATATTAATTTAATCTAATGTAATCACTCAGATGTTTCTTAAAAGATGAAACTGATTGCGTTAAGTCGTTAGTCAGTTCACTCGGAAATTCGTTCCATGATTTAGCAGCTCTACAAGAAAAGCTTCTTTTCATAAAATGTTTTTGGTTTACCCAAAGAAAGTTTAACATTATTACTTCGTAAATTGTAATTCTCATTTTCACATTTAGTGAACAAATTGACAAGGTAACTAGGTAACTTTCCGGTTAAAGCTTTAAATGTCATTATATTTTCACGGTTTTTTAGATTCTTATCAACTGTAACCCAGTCTAGTTTTTCCAGTATTTCAGTGGAACGAACTTCGTAAGTGCTACCAGTTATCACGCGCGCCGCTCTCTTTTGTAATTTTAATAATTTGTTTATATGTCTACAACAGCCATCATTCCAAATAGTCGAACAATAGTTGAAATGGGGCAATATTAAAGCGTTATACAATTTTATAAGGATATTTTGAGGAACAAATAATTTTGTCCTTCTGAGAAGTGCGATGTTCTTCGAGATTTTCTTACATTGTACCTCGTTATTTTTGTCCCATTTCAACTGTTCATCAAGTATCATACCAAGGGATTTTTTGTTGGGTACACGTTTAATATTCCTATTTCCTATTGATATTATAGGACTTTCATCAATTAAGGATAGACGGTGCCTCGAGCCAATGATCATAAATTCGGTTTTATCTCTATTTAATGTAAGTTTATTTGAAGTAAGCCATTGGTGAACATTTTCAAGGTCTCTATTAAGTTTAGTTTCAGTTACTTTAGAATTTAGACCCTTACATGATTAGTTGACTCTAAACAGTTTGGCAAGTCATTGATGTACAAGAGAAAAAGAATAGGACCAAGATTAGATCCTTGTGGTACCCCACAATTAATTTCCCTTGCATCTGATAACTTACCATTTATTGCACAAATTTGCTTTCTTTTACTAAGATATGACTTAAACCATGTAAGACTGTAACCGCGTATACCATACATTTCAAGTTTAGAAATTAGAATTTGATGTCAAATGCTTTTTTAAGGTCCAGAAATAGGACTCCGTTAATAAGGCCATTATCCATGTTATACAGCCATTCGTTTGTAGAGCTAAGCAATGTGGTTTCTGTAGAATGTATAGGCCGGAACCCAGACTGTTGTTCCGCAATTATGTTATTTTAAGTCACGAACAATCTCAGTTGTTTGCATACTAGTTTTTCAAATAATTTAGCGACGACAGAAATAATAGAAATAGGACGGTAGTTCCCACAATCAGTTTTAGACCCTTCTTTGAATATTGGTAAAATCCTAGCCATCTTCCAGTCATCTGGGAATATTCCCGTTTGAAGCGACATGTTAAAAATGTTAACCAATATCTCAATATCTCATCTAATGCTTCAAGGTATACAATATTTCTAAAATGGAATGAATCTTCTATAGGAGTCACAAAACTTAGTGGATCAATATCACTATCTTGAATATTTTCTGCTAATTTGCACCCTATCGAAAAATATTGATTAAAGTTATTTGCAATATTTTTGTCAACTGTTATAATTTGATCATTGACTATTAACTCTTTAACCTGAGTGGTTTTTTATTTAATAGTTCATTAATTGCCTGCCAGATTTCTTTGCTATTATTAGCATTGCTTAGTTTAGATTTGAAATATTCTTTTTTGGTAGTTTTTATAAGATTGTTCAGGTCGTTTTTACACCTTTTATAAGCCTCATTATGACTCGTAGATCCCAGTCTAATGGCTTTTCTTTTAAGGTAATCTCTGGTGGTAGTGACTGACGTTTCGACGACCTCAGCGGCGGTCATCTTCAGAGTCAAGTGAAAGGTTTTGGGCAGGTTCGCCTATATTTATGTCTCCTGTTCATTATGTCATGCTTGTGGTATGCGTGGTATACACAAAAGGCTACTTTAACCTAGACGAGCAACTTTCTCAAACATGCTATAATTCTCCTGGGTTCAAACCATTTACTTCAAAAGGTATTATTCCGTGCATGCTTCATTATACTCAACGGAGCACGACAATTTCAAGAACAGGAAAACATTTTCATGCTTGCGTGTGAGTTAAAGAAAAATACTTACAATAGATTGGTGTTAATTCTAACCATAGCAACTAATCCTAACTGTAATATTGCCCCATCTACAAACCCCGTCCTCCAGTCTTTAACAAAAACACCAGAAATTGCTACAATTGATTAAGCTCAACATATACCTACAGTAACGCGGTGTTACCATAGTGACATATTAGTTACACAACCATTTATTCCGTCATACGTCCGTACAAGTAGAGCGCAATTGACGGTACCGAAAAGATGGCGGCGGTACATTTAACCACAACGCTTTGCGACCTCAAATCAGCTCAAACAACGACTAAACATTATTTATCATGCTAAGGTGGATTAAGTAAACAAGAACTTCATTCCTACCAAAGTTGATCGTTTTAAAGGGCTTATGCAGCGAAAAATGAGTTCGGGAGAGACTCTCTTATTTAAAAGAACTTTTAAAGTTATACTGAAGATGGACGTTTGCAACTCTTCCATATCTCACTTCGTTCTTTGGATGTTGAGATTTGCGTGATATGCAAATAACCATAGGCGGCGGAAGATAAGTTTGGTAAGGGGGAGGCTGAACTTCGAGCGCCGAAGGCGCGAGAAACCTCTAGGGGGGTCCGGGGGCATGCGCCCCGGAAAATTGAAATCTAGAGTCACTGAAATGGCATTTCCTGCGTTTTTGGGAAGATTTTACAGAATCCTAAACGTTATAAAATCTTTACCACCCACAACAATGTTTTCATTATTCTTCATTTTTTCGGCCTTTCTTAATAATACTTCTGGTCAGCAGTCATCAAAAGCTAATGCGTAGAGTACTTCATGAAATGAGTTTTAAGCTATCACACGACACGATTTTTCTTATACGATTGTCATCCTGCAATGATATACGTATAATCACTCTTACCTGCGGCGCAAAGGCAGGGGGGCTCAGCCCCACCGTTTTCCCACTTTTACAAAGTTGGGCCGCTTCTGCCGCCTATGCAAATAACGTCACTTAGACGTCACACTGTATAATGATTTGTTGGAAAATCATGTTTATTCTTGCAATAATTCAAGTAAATTACTTGAAACTTTTCATGTATAGTGTCTTGCGATACACCGAAGCACATGCGCAGTTAAAAATGATTTCGTTAAATAATCTCAAATTGATATTCAAGATTTTCCAACAAGTCATTGTATAGTGTGACCTTTAAGTGATGTTATTTACATTTAAAACAAATCTCAATATCTCAAGAACGAAGTGAGATAAGGACGAACTGTAAACGTCCATCTTTATAAATTCGAACATTTTCTCAAATAAGAGAGTTTCATTTGAACTTCATTTTCACTGCATAAGCACTTTAAAACCATATCTTCCCGCAATAATTTGGCAAGAAACAATATTGACTGCACGCAAAGGATCGTGGTTAATTGTACAAGTCGCCATCTTTTTCGGTACGGTCAATTGAAGACAATTTTCAGCACAAAAATATTGATTACATGTATCTTTACATTTATTGAGAAGGGACAAACAAACAGCTAAAAGCTGTCCAAAGTTCACAAACTTGGTCTATGGGTAAACAAGGGTTACGAAAAAGGGTTAGTTTCATCGAGATTTGGGACATAAAATAAAATATTTAATACGTCATGTAGCAACCCTTTAGTTGCTTATACTGTAGTAAGGTTGTTTCTGTGTCTGCGAAAAACCCGTAAAACTCTCTAGAACGAGTTGGATACGGCAGTCGCTGTACAATCCTCCGCGTGTCTGGGCTATCTGTGGTGCATGGAAGACGTAGATCCACAACCTCGTAACCAGGATCTTACCTCCGCTCCCCGACCCACAGAGAAGACCCTAGGTACGAGTTTGGTAAATCCCTTGGAATATTTGATTTTTTACTTTACCTTGTTTGGCATGTTCTGCTGATGGCTCAGGTATGCTTATTGATTTTCTAAGTTTATTCGTCTCATTCTTCTCTTGTTTAACCTCATCTAAAGTACTTTCAGTGTTTTCTTTTGCTACCTCTTCAACGACTGAACGTTCGTCACACTGTTCTTTTAAGTTTGAACCATTTTCGCAAGTTTCTTTCATCGCAGCCGACTTCATCGCTTGTTGGTATTGTTCACGCTCAAAATTGTACAGCAAAAGTGAAGGAAGTGTGAAGTCGAAGTAAATACGAAGACCATCCATGACCTCTTTCACGATTGTTACACTTAATATAAAACAAGAAAAAAATTAAAACACCCTCTCAAAAACAAGAACTTATGAGCAGTAGCGGACTGGCGATATAGAGTATCAGAATAACTCCCGGTGGACCGGTCCATCAATAGAAAAAAAGATTAAACAAGGTCGCACTCAAATCTGAATTTCCTCATAAAAGTGCGTCTCTCCAACGACATTTTCCGGTACAGATTTCAAGCCAGTCTGCCACTGACAGTAATAAGAAGACAATATATGCCATATTCAGTTTCAATTATTCCATGAGCGATAATTAGAAGTAATAGATCTTCACTTGTGTGTAAAGTTCACAAGTTTTAAGATAATACGCCTCTCTCGTCGTTTGCGGTTACCATTACCACCTAAGATGCGAAGTATGACACAGACTTTCATGTCTGAAAGTCTGAAACCAAATGGTTGGACTGACTATCGAAATGGCGGGCCACGATTTATCAACGTCATTGTTCCTCGAGGAACGAAGCTTTTCAGCTGCAAAGCCGTCCGAAAAGCGTCGTCCAGTTTCCCCGATGTAAATCGTGGGGCATACTGTATATCGCAAAAATACAATAAATAATGTTGGTGGACGTGCATGAAAAAGTGTGGTGGATAGTGTGGCTAGGCTTATGGGTAGTAATGACTGTGGTGGGATTGAGGAAAGGACATGTGTAGCAACGGGAACGACGGCAAGAAAATGTTCACGCTGGTTAACTACAAAATCTTGACTTCACTTTTGAAGTTTGTTAACGATGACGCTATCGTTCCAGATACGGAGAATAGAGTCCACTGGTTCAACCTCAGGGTTTTCCCTCACACTCTGTGTGATAGGTTGGAAACGACAATAAACACAATTGTTATATAGCTAGAGTTTCGCTGGATGACTGCCATTGGTTGATTTGTGGTCACATGACCTAGGCTAAATTTCAATGTAGACCAAGCGGACAATAATATTGCAATTGTTGCCCGCCAGAACTTTGAATTCTTCACGGTATCCTATAAACAAAAGCTTGTTTGGTACGAAAAAAGATTAGGTCTTCAAAGCATTGTGTGAAGATTAACTGGAGAAACGTATTGCTGTTCTTTTGTTCTGAGACTCATATTTGTTTGGTTGAAGTGAAAACTATGGAGCTAGGCGAAATGTTTGGTAAGTCTTTCAGTTTGGCTTTTGTGTATTTTTCCTTGACAAAAGTCAAAATTATCAGCGAAACTCAAGCTATATAACAAAGCACTTAATGTCTGATCCCTCGGGAAACATTTAGTTTTGTTTTCCCTCGAGTCTCGATGTTTCCCTCGACTTCGTTTCGTGAAACATTTAGACTCTCGGGAAAACAAAACTAAATGGTTCCCTCGCGACCAGACATTAAGTGTATAATATTACCTTGACTCTCCTTCAGGGACAGTTTCATCTTCTTGCAGTGTAAAGTGGTCGATATATTCTTTTAGAATATCAAGAACGTTGGGGGAACGAGGCAAACGTACCAGCTACAAAAACAAGAGTAAGAATAAAGTTACCAGTAATCAGTGATAGCCATTTATATGAATAGCGTTCATGGTTACAGGTTGGTTTAGATATAACTTAACATAGCGTAACTAAACCTTTAGCATCGCAGCATAATGTATATCAGTGTGTCACAAAGTAACATAACGTCACAAAACCTAACTATATGACGTCAAACGTACCTTTATATAAGAGTGTGCATACTGTATTTTCTCTATTAAGCTTTCCTTAGTTTAAATACCCCCCCCCCCCCCCCCCAATGCATAATGGATGCATAAAATAGAAATCAGCTTCGATTCTATTAAAGTAAAACATGTTCTACTTTCTGCATGTCCACAATAAACAGTTAAGGCGGCTCCATACAGTTTCTAGAAAAATGGAAAATCAGTACAAGTTTGAGAGTCCAAAACACGTGCATAAACAATTCGGAAAAAGAATAAAACTAAATGTTATGCATAATTAAACAGTCTGACAATCAAAAACTATTACCAAATAAATACCAACAGTTGTTGCTATGGCAACAATGACGTTTCAGAATGGCTGCCAATTACCCTTCAAACTAATTTAATTCGAAAAAAACTTTGGTGACCCCCAATTTTTTTTCATTAAAACTTTTCTTGAAGTATGAGTAATCAATAGGCCGATTTAAAAAAAATTCTGTAGAACGAATAATTTTTTTCCCGGAAAAAACATGTTTGTTAATTTTAAAATCGGCCTATTGATTACTCATACTTCAAGGAAAGTTTTAATGAAAAAAAAATTGGGGGTCACCAAAGTTTTTTTCGAATTAAATTAGTTTGAAGGGTAATTGGCTGCCATTTTGAAACGTCATTGTTGCCATAGCAACAACTGTTGCTATTTTTTTGGTCACAGTTTTTGATTGTCAGACTCTAAACTATGCATAACATTTAGTTGTATTCTTTTTTCGAATTGTTTAATCGCGTGTTTTGGACTCTCAAACTTGTATTTTCCATTTTTCAAGAAATTGTATGGAGCCACCTTAATAAGATGAGATAAGTTTTAGATTTTAGTTTATTTCTTGCTCTGACATGCTCATGCATGCCCCGCTCTCTCTATCAACCCCCTCCCCTTGATGGCCTAAAATTAATAATGCCCCAGAGACATAATGAGGAAATACGGTATGTACGAAATTTTATGTTTTATTTGTTTTATTCTATAAAATAACCCGTCGATAATTGCCAATCGAGGGACAATCCCAAATAGTCGCAAACGTGAGTATCGACGATGAAATGCGACAAATGAAAATCAGGCTTGATTAAAGCTATTTTAAATTGCATGCTCAAGTATACATGAAATATAATGACTTGCATCATAATGCAAATATCGATAAACTGCAAAACATTTTGTGTAGTTAAATACGTTGTATCGTGCTTTTCATATTTAGCAAGCAGGCATTAAAAACGAGAGACCATGTCCAGCCAGATCAATTCACGTAGATATACGACGCTTAGTAATACAAAAGTGTTGACTGCTATCTTTTGTCAAAATGTATTTTCATTGAAACTAAGAGCAAGTGAAAACATATTTCAAACAAACAAAGTAGGAAATTATTAATGAAAAAACGTCGTTGAGGATTGCATCCTAATAAACTTTAACGCAATTAAAAAAGACAGACTTACCTTTTTCTTGCGTTTTATAAAGTAACAATCATCTTCTAATTTCAACTTAAGTGAACTTGGAATTTCTATTTCAATGCACGGTACTGACGGAGAGCTTGGAGTTGATACCGGCTGCAACTGCATAATAAAACAAATGAAAGAGAGTAAATATACACTGAACTTTTAGACAGTTACAGTCATTTGCAACTCACTTTTCACCCAAATCTTCGAAAGTTTGTTCGGAAGTTCGCAAGTTCGTATGCAAGTTCGTAGTTCGTTTTGAACTCTGCATTTGATTGGTTGCTTGGTTCCAAGCAGCCAATCAAATGCGTAGTTCAAAACGAACTTTGAACTTCCCAACGAACTTGCGAACGTCGGAACGAACTTCCGAAGATTTGGGTGAAAAGTGAGTTGCAAATGACTGTAATACATTTACCTGGATACAGATAAAATAATTGAATAAAATAGAACAAAGTTAGTTGCCCAAATGGGCAGCACGGGCGGCGTGTGCTGTTAGCGCGCTGCCTCTCACCAAAAGTTAAGCCCGGTTAGACTGGGTTAGTACTTGGATGGGTGACCGCTTGCATGGGAATGCTCCCGTTGTCGAGCTTGGAACTCATGTGAGTAGAGTTGTAGTCGATCTCTTGTGCTTCGAGGGTGTTCGCCGGGTACTCCGGTTTTCCTCCCTCCATAAAATCAACACCTACATCTTAGCTGGGATCCGTGGTCTGAACTGTGTTGTACGGCGGCTGCTTGGACCGCCTTTAACATGCCTCGGCACGGTTCAGCCAATGCATGACTGCAAGTAAGGATGATTAGACCCCAGTCCTTTTATGTCTTATTTGAAAAACAAACTGAGTTTAAAAGCCAAAGTATCAAACAGCCAAACTAAGGAAATCAACGTATTACTCTAACAAATACACACAACAGAAAATATATTAATTAAATTGTTTTCCTATTCACCTGCTGAGGTATAATTGCACATAAAGATTCATTCAACGATTCCAACTGACAAGGGTCAGAAATTCCCATAAGACTTTTCCGCTTTTTCCTGTTTTTTAAACTTTAAAAAATAAAATGAAATTAAAATTGATCTTCTGTATCCTGATTGGTCAACGCACCTTCCGACGAAAAGCCTATTGAACCACGATCTGTATTTTTCCATATTCGTACCGCTGTCCAGGATGTTTATTAGTGCGAATTTCAAAGATTTTTGCACTCATAAAGCCACTTATATAAAAGAAAAAAAGTATGCAGAAACCACCCTCAAAGATAAAGAGAAGTTGATACTTTTACTGAATAGTTTTTCACTTCTAAGGCCCCGTTTACACTATTACGGTACGGTCAGTCTTCCGTTGAAAAATCACTACGTTTCTTTGTTGTGTTTACACTATTGCGGAGTGGTTTGCCGTAGCGTAGTCACTACGCTTAGCACTCCGGCTGCAAATCACTACGCTATGGTAAATTTACCGAGTGTAAAAACCTGTGAAGTTCGTATCAGTAAAAATAACACCAGGGACAGAGGTCCGAATACGAAAAAATACAAACTGCAGTCTAAGATGCTATTCGACAGACCATGCACTGACCAATAAGAATGCAGAATATTACAAAGCTAATATATACATTATACTAATATTTCTGATAATTGTTCGTTCATCAGAATGTTATAGCTGGCCAAACAATTGGAGCCTGAAATTGGAGATATGCAGTCCACAGGAGCGTAGCGTGCGGGGTGTGTGTATGTTTTCGCTTAAGCAGTCGGTAAAACGAGAAGTCTTTCGGGGAAACATTGACCTGTCGGTAAACTGTTCGGGAGTATTGCGGTGCCCTGACGAGTAGCCGCTGAGCAGCTGGCTCGTTAGATAGCTTTATATTCTTGGTGTCACCCACTGACCTATATATATATATATATATATATGGAATATATGGACTGCATGCTCCTATTACCTTTGAGTTAGGAAAAGTGTCCCCAAAACTGTTTTCAAAATGGCGGCATTTATGGGTCCTTTTGCTAATGGTGAAGGTCGCTGACCGATACCTAAGAACAGGACTGATGACACATGTTTTTAAAACTGCATTTTTCTTGGCATTCAGTCGGATTATATAGCAAACGAGAATCTCATCAGTTGTCAGGTGTTTTAAAATCTGGTAAACGACGAGTTTTACATCTTCAATTCATCCATCATAAACTATATCAGACTGGGACAGTGGAAGACATGTGTAACAGGACCAGATGCCCCCCCCTGTGAAATCCTTTAAAATACTTCTTAAACCAAGTTCGAAATGTATTGAAACTTGTTTGGAAACTAACAATAAAACTCTTAGGCTACGTCCACACGTATACGTTTTCGTAGCGTTTTCATATTGTTCTCCGTCCTCAAGGGAATAGAAAACAATGGTCTACTTACCTGAAACAAAGTAAACAAAAGCCCGCTCACTGCTAACCTGGCTGGGGTACCACACCCAGCGGGTCTCTAACTTTCGTGGTCAACAAGAATCAAAGAAATTTGTGTTCGTGACATGGAATGTTCGTACTTTACTGGCGAAATACAAAATTGATATCGCAGCTCTGCAAGAGACGCGGCTCAAAGGGTCTGGTGAACGTCGGGAAAAACACTATACCTTCTTCTGGTCTGGCCGTGGAGGCAGCGATCGCAGCGAAGCTGGTGTTGGATTCGCGGTTGCAAACCATCTTGTCTCGGATATGTCTTCTTATCCATCTTGTGTTTCTGACAGGGTCATATTACTGTATTCTCCATCTACGCACCAACAATGACACACGAACAAGGCTACTAACGAAGCATTCTATGATTTACTCCGTCAACATAAAAAGGCTGTGCCAAATTCCCGGACAAGCTTGTCGTACTCGGCGACGTTAATGCTCGAGTCGGTTCAAACTTTCGCGTATGGGAACGCATTGTTGGACGTTTCGGGAAGGGAGGTCTGAACTCAAATGGTGAGCTGCTGCTTGATATTTGCACAGAACTGGACTTGGCGATTACGAATACTTTCTTCAAATTACCGCGTCAGTGGTTTTACAGCTGGCAGCACCCCCGTTCGAAGAGATGGCACTTGCTCGATTACGTTCTCACCCGCAGACGTGACCTCTCTGACATCCTGTAGTACTAGGGCTATGCGTGGTGCTGAATGTGATACCGATCACGTGATGATTCGTTCTGTCTGTCGGTTGTTTCCCTTCAGGAGACAAAGACGTGCTCGACCTATTGCTCCAAAACGACTGAATCTCTCCATATCATTCAAAGGCATCCAGCGAGTTTGGCCTAACTATAAATGTCGGGAAAACGGAAGTACTTCACCAGCCAGCGCCCGGAATTCCGTATTCTGAACCAAACATCGTGCTCAACGGACAGACCCTCAAAGTTGTGGACAAATTTACGTGCCTAGGCAGTGTCATCAGCAACGATAATTCATTAGATGCAGAAATTGAAAGACGCATCCAGGCTAGTTCGGCTGCTTTTGGGCGTCTATATGACCATGACCGTTCAAACTGGCGCTCTGCAGTCAAGAAGGGAGTCCAATCCGCTCGCGAGGCATGGGAACAACAGAATGTGGACCGACGTGAGAGACGTCACCAGCGACGACAGCTATCTGTACAAAATCAACATATTTGTGACATCTGTGGTAAAGCTTGTGCGAGTGCCTTTGGACTCCAGTCGCACATCAGATGGAAACACTGACGACCCCCGAACGCGTGACGCGGCCCTCCTGTCTTCATCGATCTCGATGGACAGCCAACAACCAGACCCGAAAACCGAGGTCTATTTCAACGCTTCGAAACATCAGCTCAACGATGCTACAATCAATAAAAAACGACATCTATTGAACATCTATTTTATAAATTGGAAATTCGGCATGACCATGACCACTGAAAACATTGAAATTCTAATGCACTTCCGCGTGCTGGCTTTCGGACTTTCTCTTTCATTATTTTGACACCATAACTATCGAATAACGTGGAATAGTCTGATAGCCATATGCCCTCAGTAAGAGAAAATATCAGACGTCGGCGAAATTGGACTTCGCAAAAGAACAGCACGCGGAAGTGCATTAGAATTTGCCGAATTTCCAATTTATTAAATAGATGTTCAAGTTTCGTTTTTTATTGATTGCAACATCGTTGAGCTGATGTAGCGTTGAAATAGACCTCGGTTTTCGGGTCTGGCATATTCTGAAAAAGGCACTATTTCGGCACGGGTTTTTCTCTGAAGCACTGTTTCAAAAATAGAAAAACAAAGCCGACCACGATTAACATTTCAATGGCGCTTTGGGAGCCATTTCAACGTCTGTCGAACGCTTGCGAACTCATTTAACCATCTAAGAGTTTTATTGTTAGTTTCGAAACAAGTTTCAATATATTTGGAACTTGGTTTAAGAAGTATTTTAAAGGATTTCACAAGGGGGGGCATCTGGTCCTGGGGGGGGGGATCTGGTCCTTGTACCAGATGCCCCAAGGGAATTCTGAAGGGGGGGGGGGGACATCTGGTCCTGTTACACCGGCAAAACCTGTCAGTCAGTAAGCTTTCACCTTCTAATATGAAGACTTTATTGAGTTATAAATAACAACACTTGGAAAAGGTTGATAAAGACACTCTAAGGAGAACTCGGCTACGCCTCGCATCTTTTCTTTATAGAGCTGGCGACTTCATAAAACGAATTGTTTGTAGATTTCCATGACCATGTGTATTGACAGTCTGTTTCATTTTCGGTCCATTTTCCCCATTTTGTCAGAAATAGGGACACAAAATATTCAATTCTTTAGTCTGGAAGGGTCAGGTTTCAAAAATTCAGCAGCACAGTCTACCCTAAATTCCAAGATGTACCCCCGGCATTTTTCATCCTAGATGCATTCTGTCTTTTTGAAATTTCCAGCCGCCAGCCAGACAGACAGACAGACAAACAAACAAACAAACAAACAAACAAACAAACAAACAAACAAGCGAACGGACAGACAGACAGACAGACAGACAGACAGACAGACAGACAGACAGGCAGGCAGACAGACAGACAGACAGACAGACAGACAGACAGACAGACAGACAGACAGACAGACAGACAGACAGACAGACAGACAGACAGACAGACAGATAGATAGATAGATAGATAGATAGATAACTTTATTTGGATACGGTAATTTCATCAGTTACAAACAACTGGTTTACATAAAAGCCGTATGAAATTTACAAAGAAAAAAGAAAAGTTATATTTACAAACTCAATATAAAACTCTATATTTACAAACTCAATTTACCAATAAAACTGGGGAGTCTTGGCAAAAGTGATTAAGTGCTCGCTTAAAATACTGTAGTGATTCTATTTCACGTATTTCACTAGGTAAATTATTCCAATTTATCCCCGCTCTATATCTAAATGATTTCTTTAGGTATTCTAATCTTGGTAATGGTAGGACAACCTTACTTTCACAACCTCGTAGATTATAATGGTTAGATTCGTATAATCTTGTAAATTGATCTGTCAAATACTGTGGAGAGTCGTTATTCAGTACTTTAAACATTGTTGTCATCAGATGTTTGTATCTACGGGTGGTAAGGTTGTCCCATTTTAAGGTGTTTAGGATATCATGCGACCGAATTTCAAAATTCGATTGAGTGATGATCCTTGCAACTCTGTTTTGAAGTCTCTGTAGACGATTTAGAAACTCAAGATTTGCATTTCCCCAAATTTGGTCACAATAGTCAAATAAAGGTAATATGAATGACTTGTAAATTATAATTAATGTTTTTCGTGGCACAAATGGTCGAATTTGTCTAAGACCAGCAATTGCTGAAGAAATTTTTTTCGATGATTTATCAAAATGAACTCCCAAAGATTTACATTCTTTAACCCTTCTGATGGGTATACCACCAATATGTAAAGTTGGCGAAAGAATATTATCAAGTTTATACTTTGTCCCAATCACAAGGTACTCTGTCTTAGTGACACTTAGGCTTAATTTATTGGCGACCAGCCACTGGTAAACTTCATTCAAATCGTGATTCAAACGAGCCTCAATGTCACTAATACATTCACCAGAAACCGTAATATTGGTATCATCTGCATACATTCTAGGTATACTATGATGGAGCGAAGCAGGCAGATCGTTTATGTATAACAAAAATAACAGTGGGCCTAGGATAGATCCTTGGGGTACACCACATGACAATTCTGATGAGTTGGAAAGATAACCATTTACACAACATTTTTGTTGTCTAGAGTCTAAATAAGACGTAAACAGTTTAAGCGAAGCGCCACTTACACCATAAGCCAGAAGTTTCCTTAACAAAATTTTGTGATTTACGGTATCAAATGCTTTTGCAAGATCTAAGAACACAACAACATTTAATAGACCTTTATCAACATTAGTATACCATTCATTTGTTGTGTCAATCAAAGCAGTAACTGTTGAATGCAGTGGTCGAAAACCAGACTGATAACGAGTTATAATGTTGTTCTTAAGTAAATAGTCATATAGGTGACCAGAGATAAATTTTTCAAAGATTTTTGCAATAACATTGATAATAGAAATAGGGCGATAGTTGTAAGCGTCGTCTTTCGCCTCTTTCTTGTGAATACGTACAACTTTAGCCAATTTCCACTCACTAGGAAAAATACCAGTGGCAATAGATTTATTAAAGATATTGCACAATGATTTAGCAACCACTGGAAAAGCATCCCTAATGAGTTTAATCGGGATGTCATCTAAACCAGCTGACAGACAGACAGACAGACAAACAGACAGACAGACAGACAGACAGACAGACAGACAGACAGACAGACAGACAGACAGACAGACAGACAAACAGACAGACAGACAAACAGACAGACGAACGAACGGACAGACAAACAGACAGACAAACAGACAGACAGACAGATAAAAACATAACTTACTGGTGAAAGTAATTACATGTAAATATCAACAAATAACAATTTGATGAGATTTTACCCAATGACTGCTTCCTCGTGTAATCTTTTCATTTTTGATCTGTTTACTTCATTGCCTTGAAGTACCTGGTCTTCCAGTACCCAACGGTCCCAACTAAAAAAAATAATTACATGACCAGTACGTATAAAATCCTACTTGAGCCTGGTTTTACACCAGAGCACTTTAATAATATTTATCCAAGTGATTCTAAAAATTGTCAAAATGGTTTCAAAATCTTACAGGTGGTTAATTAAAGGGCTCCCCGCATGTTTGAATGGGCGTCGCCATCTTGGATTTGATGTTTGGAACAACAAGTGCAACCATTTACGTCATCAAATCCAAGAGGGTGACGCCCACGAGGCTTACTTGTTCAAACATGTGGAGATCTCTTTAAGAAATATAAAACATTTTCTGTTTCCTTTGTGTTCAAGAAACACGAGTGACACTTGGGAAAATAAAAACTGGCATAGGACCCAAATCTGAAGCGTGAGTGTTTTCCAGCCATTCCCCAAGTATTTCAATAACTCAATTACATTTGTAAAGCGACTCAAATTTCTTTAATAAATTGACAACAAGCAAACCAAGAAATAACAATCGAAATATAACGAGTCTAACGTTTCGAGCGAAGGCCCTTCGTCAGAGAGAAACGTAAAGACTGACGAAGGGCCTTCGCTCAAAACGTTAGACTCCTACGTTCTCTGTTTCGGCAGTATATCTAACCTTACTATATTTCGATTGTTGTTTCAACACTGCCTACGCAGCACGCTACTTTTAAACCAAGAAATAGTTATTTTTATCAAAATGAAAATTCCATATAAGGTAATACATAAGCGTAAAGCCATGTTTTGATAAAGTTACAGAATACAGAACACAACTTTAGACACAGTATTCGAACCAGTATAAGTAACCACTCGTTATTTTTAAAGAAACAACATTTTTACTTAACACACAAACGTTTTCGCTTTTTGTGTGAAATGATAGTGAGTTAGATTCCTTTTATTTTTACATGTACATGGCTGCGCCATTGCACTGCGTTACTCGTTAGGATTGCTATTTACATAAATTCAATTAGATTACACTACATTGTACATTAGATTAACAACAGATATTATATTTCACCTTTTATTCCATCCACTAAAATGAACAAAATATTCAGGGACCTTTTTCCCCTTTTCATCTTTTGTGAAGTCGATCTCTAAAACCTAAATATTAGGACATTTTTCACATAAATTTAACTTGCATGTTTATGGCGTTGTTTGTTGTTTTATGATGTTTGTTGTTGTTGTTGTTGTTGTTGTTGTTGTTGTTGTTGTTGTTGTTGTTGTTGTTGTTGTTGTTGTTGTTGTTGTTGTTGTTGTTTTGTTGTTGTTGTTGTTGTTACCTCCGCCAAGAGGTATATGTTTTTACCTCTGTTTGTTTGTTTGTTTGTTTGTTTGTTTGTTTGTTTGTTTGTTTGTTTGTTTGTTTGTTTGTTTGTTTGTTTGTTTGTTTGTTTGTTTGTCTGCCTGTCTGTCTGTCGCCAGTATATCTCACAAAATACTGCACAGGTTTTCATGAAAATTTCTGGCTGGAAGGATTGATCAAATACCAAGGACCAGCGGTGACTGACTGGTGTTATTAAAAAAAACCACTATCATCCTCTCAAAGCTACTGTATAAGTAAAATATTACTTTTACAACTCACTTTTCACCCAAATCTTCGGAAGTTCGTTCCGAAGTTCGCAAGTTCGTTGGGAAGGTCAAAGTTCGTTTTGAACTACGCATTTGATTGGCTGCTAGGAACCAAACAACTACGTGTTAAGACCAGATTAACAGCGCGGTGTTCTAGTTAGTAGTTCGAACTTTGCAATTTCAATTTAGGAAGCATTTCTTCTCTTTTGTAAAGTAAAATTTAAGTTAAACTTAGAAAATGCAAAGCATAACGTAGCATTACGCTACGTCATAAAGCGTTCCGCTACGTCATTACGCTTCATTGTTAGACGTTCTGATATATATATAATAGTAACGATGTCATATATCGACGTTTCAAACAGTGCTCAATATCTCGGGAGATAGAGCGATATATATGTAAGATAACTAAATGGTGTTCGTTGTTACTCAGGAGTTTCACGCCCGTAGACGATCTTCAGACAACTGGAAGAGAAATTCGTAGTGACTGTCCTTTTATAAGGTTTTCACGTCATGCCAATGGAATGTAGCGGTGGCGTTGTGTCGGAATGTTTCAGGTTGCGTAGGCAGTATCTGTTTCGGTGGCGGCATTTGGAAAATATTTCAGTTCTTTTGTTTAGGAGGTCTTTAGAATCGGCTTTCATCATACACATTTTTTCTTCGAGGCACAAATTGTATCTTTTATCCCCGCTTTTGTAGGATCTTGCGCGCTTCAAAATTGACCATTTCACGGAGTGATCACGTTTATCCATCTTCAGTTTCCAAATATAGCTTGATAGGGCCGTTTCTTTCGAATATCTCGCGTCACGGAATGATTTCGTGTGATCAATCACACACATACGGCAAATTTCCTAGTCTTAATTCATAAAAGAAATAGTACGTTTATATTTATTCACTAATTTATATAACATTAAATCATTTCTACCCATGTCTTATATACATAAATTCATCTTAATTAATTGGTCTTAAATTACGCAGTCTTTCCGTATTATATTAGCAACTGTAAACGGTTATAAAGTCAATATTGGTATTCTGATACTATTCTTGCTAAGCCGAAAATATGTACAATATGAAAAGTTCAACATATGTCATATAGTTGAGATTACTTTACAGATTAAAAATTTTCTTGTTCTTGCGTTTAAAAATGGCTTTTGGAGATCCCTTACAGCAATGGTGCGAGATTAGAAAGATGGTGTTCTGTCATTATACTCCATAAATAAGTTTTGACTCGCTTTTAAGGCAACTGAATGCCTTCTCATCATGGTGATGTTTTCAAATTGAGCTGTGAGCTTTTTCCTCCCAAAAAAATCAGAAGATCTTCGATATCCCTTGGAACAGCTTCAATCTCGTCAAACTCCCAGGCGTTGAGAAGGGCGTGTATGTTCTGGTATTCTCTTATCACGCCATCATCACTTGAAAGATCTTCTGAATAAAAGTGGAACAAAGTTTTAAGCTCGGCCAAACACGTCTCCGATGGGGCATCTTTATTCTTCTCAATTAAGGTAGCTGGAGACAAGCCTCGAAATAAATCTTGGAAATCTGCCGGTCAATTGTGACCGGTAAGAAATGAGATTTGCCGGTCATGGAGGATTTGTTACCGGTCATATATTTTTTTTTCACTTATTGTCTATCAACATTTAAGTGCAACGTGCACTTGTGTAGCCGGTATAAGTTAGTTTACTTATTGAACAACATGACAAATCTCAAAAAAATGTTATTTCTTTGGCAAGAAATAGACGATCAAAGAACAAGAACCAAACACCTTTTATTTATCAGGTATAATGAACAAAATATTAACTGCGTGTCACGATCGAAACTGTGATAACATTGTATAATTCTTGGTTTTCATCTGACGTCACGGCGGCTATGTTTGTACACAGAAACAATGAAATGGCGGCCATATTGGTGCACAATCTTTATCCGATGGGAATTTAATTCTATTCTTATTCAAACATTTCGTATTGTTTCACCACCCCAACGGGGCCACCGATCACATGAGTGAAAACGATCCATAGGTAACAAGTAAATGTATCTTTTGCATAATAGTAAGACAAAAGTTCCGATTCTGTCCTGGTAATCTGGGATAGAATAGAACGCAGATATTTTCTAAGGGCACTAGGGCAATCGTTTTATTTTTACATTTATTGCGCTTTCTTGCATCTTCTACAATCATTGTAATATTCGTATATCAGTTAAAAATATAAAGTGTTTTACCTCTGAGACAGATGAGAGTTAACCAACACGGACCGAGACGAGAGTGTCAATGTGCAAAAAAGTCGAGGTTTTTTTTTACAAGTTAATATTTTTCTTCGGCGCCAGTTGTTTCGGAGTCGGACTGCTGCTATGTGCGGTGATGTATTGTCTGAAATGCAGGTGTTATATTTGGATGAATATGCGTAGTGCTTTCGGGGTTTGACATCTGCTAGTGCAGTTTTAAGGTGTAGTGTGCGACATCCGCTTGCGCAGTTTTAAGGTGTAGTACGAGCAGGACACCCAATTTTTCCCAAACTGAACGTCTGCAACGATTATAAAACTCGATTTCACTCGCATTTTTTTTAAGAAAAAAAATCCGGTCATGCATAACCATCTACATGTAACTGGATCATTTTACCAGTCAATGACCAACACTAGAATTTTCTGACAGATGACCACTAGATGTGGGGGGGGGGGGGTAACCGCCCACTGCTGCCCCCTGCCACACACACACCCCTATAATTACGCCACTGGTTCAAAGCTAACTCCTTCTAAAGCTAACTCCGTTCAAAATTACTACTTTGAAAATTACATGAGAAAAAGGCTATTTTTCACAAAACTGCAAGGCCACTGCAATTTTTACAATTGTGCACAAGGGTGCAACCAGGATTTTTTGAAAGGGGGGTCATGTTTATCACAAAGCGACAACACAAATGTAAGGGGTCTAGGAGTCTCTAAAACGGTATTTCCTGCATTCTGAGGACACTTTTGACCAAAATATTAAGGTTTTAAATCACATATTTTAGGTGTCAGAAAGAGTAGAAAGTAGAAGTAAATTTTGACCTCCAAAATCTCCCTCACACTCCCCCAAAAAAGGGGGAGGGGTTGTCACCCCCCTGATCCCCCTCATTGCATGCCTGATTGTGCAGCCGTGGGAAATTTTCATGAAAAATTGTGCACCAGATAAATCTGTTGCACAACACAAACTTTCCAGTCTGTCAAACTTAAACTACATTATCTGAAAAACGTTGTTTCTACTGTAGAGTACATATAATTAAGAATATACAATATTACAGTTTGTTATATAGCTGTGGTTTTCCTAGATATAATACAGAGTGTCATTGGTTGATTTGTGGTCACATGGGCTTAGATAAATTAAAATGTCTACTCAGCGGGCAATAAGTTGTTAATTATTGCCCGCTTGAGCAATAATTTTGAAATTGTTGTCCAATGAATGCACGACAGTAGGTGGCGTGATATTTTTCATGCGTCACTGAATTTTTGTTTGTTGCCGAAAGAGAAACATGGAGCCTGAAGTTAAGAAACAACGTTTTTCCAGTCTATCAAACGAAGAAATACAGAATCTGATAGAGAATAAAGATTCAGAAAATACACAGAAGGCGACAAAAACTGCTGTTACCGCGTTTTGCAACGAAGTTTCACTAGAATGTTCAGAAAAAGCACCGGCTAAAAGCCTTCAGTATCTGGAGAAAACGTCGAAAAAAGAACTCAATGAACTTTTGATAGCATTTTATCCAAATGCGAGGAAGAAAAATGGCGATCACTACAAGAAATCTGCCTTGGTGGCAATGAGATTCGGTCTTCAGCGACATTTTCTACTTACAAGAAATTTTAATATTGTAAGCCATCGGTAATTTGCAAAGTCAAATCAAGTTTTCGAGGCAACCATTGTCGACTTAAAGCGGCAAGGCTTTCGCAAAGTGGATCACCACAGCCCAATATCACGGGAAGATCTAGAAAAAATCAGTCGTCATACAATCCAAGTTGTTTGCTTTAACCTTATGTTTCACCTAATACGCCGTGGGAGAGAAAACCTTCGACAACTCACAAAGCAGTCATTCACCGTGCAGACAGATGTGACAGGAAAAAAGTTTGTATATCAAGCGACAGATGAGTTAGACAAGTACAGAGAAAAAGACAACCCTGATGATTCTCCCGGTGAAGGACATATGTATGAACGACCAGAGGGTTCATTTTGCCCAGTAGAAACTTTTGAACTTTATTTATCAAAGCTGAATCCTGGGCAATCTTGCTTGTGGCAAAGGCAGAAGGCGAGGGAAAGTTTTAATGAAATGGATGAAGTCTGGTATTGCAATGTTCCACTTGGAAAAAACATGCAATCTAGGTACCTTAATGAGTACAATTTCTAAAGAGTTAAAACTCTCACAGCAGTACACAAATCATTATATTAGGACAACAGCTGTTTCGTTACTTGATGAATGTAATTTTGAAGCCCGCCACATTATGCGTGTTTCGGGGCATAAATCTGAAAGCAGTATTCGCTCCTACTCCAGGTGACTCTCGGAGATAGCAAAAACAAATCTCCCATTCTCTCAGTAATGCTTGTTTTAACAGCTCAGAGTCAACTAGCACTGAAATTGTAGCGGTAAACGAGCTGGTAAATCCCGTTTCTATTCGTTCTAATAGTTGCCCACAATCTCATGTAATGACGCAGAATATTGCCTCGCACAGCCAGGAGACAGTGCATCATGCAGGGGCTTTAACAGGAGCAAAATGTAACCATTAATTTTCACCATTCCTAAAATATTAAGGTACTATTAAAGTGCTTGTTTTTATTTTTATTGATTTAACCTTAATTACAGTAGCTGTATGTAAAGAAAGACTAATTAATTCTGTTTGTTGTAATAATCTTCGACAGTGTTTTGAATAATTAAAACTGTTGCGTGGATAGCCTTGTATGTTTATTTTCTCTCCATCGCTATATAACAAAGTGCTGGAAAACAAAACTAACTGTTTCCCGAGGGAGCAGACATTAAGTGTATAATATCATATTTTTACAGTCAAAATGGAAATGCCTTCCTAGACGGCCGGCCAACCTCGATAAAAGTGTCTCAAAAACACCGTTGATGGCATTTTTTGTTACAAACAGGCAACCATGCCAGATCGTATCGGATAGTACATACTTTGAACGTGAGGGGGGTTGCCAGCCGTAATTTTGAATTTATATACTAAAATTTATGGTTTTTTAAAAACACATTGGAATGGATGGGATTTCTGTGGAGTCATGCAAATTACATTGGTGTTCTATTTTGAATGGCTCCCTTCAGAATGCATCCAATCAGCGTGCGTGAAGTTATGATTAACCTACTGTAATTCACATAACCACAGTTTGTAGAACTACACTGTGGCAATAACTCACAATCATAAACAAACAAGAAATATGGTTAAGAAAAGCTACAACAAGATAACCTTGCAAAGAATCAGAAATTTATTAGATGTGGCAGCTACAGGAAAGTCTCATATTCGTAAATTACTTCGTTTTATTTTGATAATTTGCTGATACCGCCAACCCCCCTCACCTTCAAAGTATGCACTGTCCGATACGATTTGGCATGGTTGCCTGCTTGTAACAAGCCTTGGCCGGCCGTCTATCCCACTTCCGCTTCGGTAGTTGGTTGTGTATTACTGTACTGTAGTTGCTACTGAAGCGTGAGGAAAGTCTAGCGATAAAAGTCACCAATTTTTGAATCTTTGTATATTCGTCTGTTGGTATCGATTTGGAATAAACACCCATTGTATTATGATTAAATGTTATCTAAAGCTAAATTATACTAGTTTTGTACAGTTTTCAATAGCAGCTACAGAAAACGAACTACAGAAGAAGTGCCTGAAGTGGGAAGGTATTTCCATTTTGACTGTAAATTGAGGAAGCCTGTAGCATTTACCCGTGCCAATTTTTTTGTAATAACTTTATTATCTTTAAATTTCACTATTGTTCTATTTTTGTGGCAAGAAACGTAATAAACCGTCGCAGAACAACAAGATTCTGTGTCGCATTATCATCTGATTCACGGCCATTCACCTATATTTATATTTATAAACCACGGCGTATTTTGTAATGATTGATCTGTTATCAAAGTATTCTGCATTGATAATAGTAAAAAAAGCTATAAAACATAAATTAAATATACCTTTGATTCATACAAAACTTTTGCTTTGGTTGTATCGGGCTCGTAACACAAAACCGTTTCTCCAACAGAGAACTTCGTCGAACATTGCCGAGTGGACACCATTTTGGATTTTACAAGAACTTGGTGTAATAGAAAACAAACTGTATTTTTAATTTATATGTTGCTGACCATGAATGGCTGAATGCTGGCTCAAGAAGACACCAAGCAACATGTTCAAAAAGTAAGTGAATTTTATATATTAAAAGCAAACGTAAATTTAATAAATTTAGTTTCTTGTTTCTTATTTTTAATTGCAACATACGTTGACCTAAAGATTTCTTTTTCTATTAAGTAATGAGTATGTTGATTTAAATTTGTTATAATGTTGTTTTTTTCCATATGCAACATTGCAACTGAGTCTGTATTAAATTGTGAAATGTCAAGTGTTACTGACTGACTTTATATATATATTTATACAATACCCTGGTTGCTATGCGTGTTTTCATTGGTTGTTGCCCATGATCTATTAGAGGACAGACACATGGACACGTCAGATCACGTCAGCTGACTTGCTTTTTTCTTTCTTCATGCCCCAAAATCCGGCAAGAAGTATTGTGTAACTTTTATATTGTATAAAACAAATAGATTCCATTTTCTTGTTGTCTGTTCAGTTATAGATGCACAGAAGACGTCACAACGTGGTAAGAACATCAGTGACCCACTCGACTGCATCTCGTGGGCCACTTTTTTGTTCTTACCACGTTGTGACGCCATCTGTGCATCTATAACTGAACAGACAACGGCAAAATGGAATCTATTTGTTAAATAGAGAATAATACATGGATGTGCGGAAATATGAAATTTATTTCGAGTGTTGACCAGGATATCTGACATCATCTGTACGGACTTTCCTTAGGCAAAGCTTGCATGTCGGCAGATCGTTGTCGTTTTCGTCTTCCTTGAATCCGAAATATTGCCCGCCCAAGCCTAATCTGTGCATCTATAACTGAACAGACAATGGCAAAATGGAATCGATTTGTTAAATAGAGAATAATACATGGATGTGCGGAAATATGAAATTTATTTCGAGTGTTGACCAGGATATCTCACGAGTGGTGAGCGAAGCGAACGAGTGACATATCCTGGTCAACACGAGAAATAATATATAAAAATATTATATAAAAAAATTGTCCTATTGCCTTGCAAAAATTGCATTAAACTATAATGCTGATTCAGTGATAATCGTCACATGTGTGATTATCATAAATAATCGCACATGTGAGATTATCACTTTTATTAATGGTGGAAAAATCAATAAAACACTCTATTTTATATAATAAATAATATATATATATATATATATATACATACACAATGTACTGATATACAATATAAAGAAATTAGAAAGTACTTATTTGGTATGTATACATGTATGCAATCAATGAAATCAATAATCAATGGAAATTGATATCAATTTATATTTGACACCATAAAATAATTGATTGATATAAAATAATTAATTGATTTTGATTGAGCAATCATTGAAGGTTTTTTATTATTAATTGGTATTGATTAATTGATACAATAATGATGAACTACAGCAATTGCATTCATTTAGTATCGATTAGTAATTGCAAAACTAAAGTGCTCAAGAAATAGTTTGTATAATAGAATGCAATAGCAAAGTAATTTTGTGCAAAGAACATTGTCATATCAGAATTTACACTGGGTGTTTTGCAAATTGTCAACTTCAAATTGAGTTCCTGATCATTGTTAGCTTAGCACAAAGCAATCTAGGCCAATCTAGTACCTCTCAAAAATCAATGGCAATAATAGTCATCAATTGACAAATGTGTAGATTTTTGTGACTGTTGTATCAATTGTATTTTCAATTGTAGTCTGTCCTGTCCATACCCTATCTCAGACCAAAATAGGCACCTTATTCCAGACCAGAATAGACCATTTGTACACCCTATCCCAGACCTTGAAAACCATACACTACATGGCAGCATATACATGCAGGGTTCTGCCCACGGTATATCTTTTAATTAATATACATCATTTTGTATTTTTTTGTCCTTGGTGAATATTTTTTTTTATTGAAACAATATAATTTGGTGAAATTCACTAATTCAGCACCACAACACACACAATATTAGCTACCAGACTTGTGATTCGGTGAAATACGATATTCCTTCAAAGCCAGATTGGATTGTCTGATACTTGGGTAAGGCTCTAATCACTTTGCACTTTGTTTATTAATGCCTGTAAGATGATACACTGGTGTTGGTAGTCGTAGAACATATGCAGGAAACCTTGCCCTAGCTTTATGTAGAGAATTCGTCATGCTGTATATTCTAGCATGCCCTAGTATGTATATAAATAATAAATAAGTACTTAATAGTGATATTAATTTTTAGTCTGACAAAATTGTGAGACACATGATGTAAAGGATTATGAATTTCACTTGCTCACATTTGGAAAATATCATTTTCAGATTACTAATTTTCACATATTCTCAGGGGGGGGGGGAGGTTGAGCCCCCGGGCCTGTATGTACCCAGCACTCACATGCTCCTGGGCAGAACCCTGTACATGTGCCCGTATCCCTTATATACAACAGTACCCACCCCCAGGGGCTAATGCCAGATGATTTTACTCATCACAGGGAAAACCCATTGATTGGAAAGGGTTAATAAGAGAAAAAAAAACTATAACTGTACAGACCTTTGCTTGGAAAGTCATTCCATATTTTAGCACTTGTATATACAGTACACTCAGACATCAAATACTGATGTTTTAATGCTGGGGGTTTTCGTCAGAGTAAAAGAATGAAAGGCTCTGTTTAAAATGTCATTATTTCATTGCTAAAATATCGGCAGTTTACCACCTTTTCACTTTGCTCTATCCAAAACACTGCCTACGCAGCACTCTACTTTTTTATACTCAGAAGTTTGTTAGCATTTAGGTATTCCTTTACGTTGCATCACATATATCACATTGCATTACATTACATTACATTGCATTGCATTGCATTGCATTGCATTACAGTTCAGTACGGGACGGGACGAGACCATATAGTGACACCACACCAATGACAACCTATCACACCAGTGACACCCATCGTATCAGGCCATGCCCGCAATCCGGCGTCTTCGGTGACCGAAAATGGAGCGTTTCGAAAACGCTTTCCAGAGTGGAGACATTCGAAGACGCCGTTTTTCTGCACTGTGTGGACGGCAAAAACGAAGCTTTTCAAAAACGCTGACGTCACGACGATCATGTGATCTGGGTTCCAGTCACCCACGGCCTTTGTTCAGGGTCGTTTCGGTGTTTTAATGCGGATGGCAAAAACGATTCGAAAACGATAGCGTGGACGGAAAACTTTAGTGTGGACATGGCTTCAGTGACACCACACCACACCACACCAGTGACACCCCATTACACCACACCAGTGACATCCCATTACACCACACCAGTGACACCACACCACACCACACCAGTGACACCCCATTACACCACACCAGTGACACCCCATTACACCACACCAGTGACATCCCATCACACCAATGAGACCACCCCAGTGACACCCCATCACACCAGTGACACCACCCCAGTGACACCCCATTACACCACCCCAGTGACACCACCCCAGTGACACCACCCCATTTCACCACACCAGTGACACCCCATCACACCAGTGACACCACCCCAGTGACACCCCATTACACCATCCCAGTGACACCCCATTACACCACCCCAGTGACACCCCATCACACCACCCCCAGTGACACCCCATCACACCACCCCAGTGACACCCCATTACACCACCCCAGTGACACCCCATTACACCACCCCAGTGACACCCCATTACACCACACCAGTGACACCCCATCACACCAGTGAAACCACACCACACCAGTGCTATCACACGGTTCACACCGCACCCGTGACACCACACCACCCTAATGACATGCCATTACACCAGTGACATCCTATCACATCAGTGACACCCCATCACACCAGTGACACCACACCAGTGACAATCCATCACACCCATCACGTCAGTGACACCACACCAGTGACACCCCATCCATTATACCAGTAACACCCCATCCATTACACCAGTGACACCCCATCCATTACACCAGTGACACCCCATCCATCACACCAATGACACCACATTGCATTGCATTATATTAGTAATACCATACGATAATTGGATATCACAGACATCGTATTTTTCAATATATAAGAAATAAATTAAATATTAATAAGCTTAGCCTTAGATGGATGTTAACAGTGGCGACAAATACGAGCAAAAGTTTCCCGTTGGGCGCCATGTTTGTTTCTTAATGCGCTAATTTCCTCCAAGGGAAGCGGAATGAAACATTCAAAACAACCATATAGGAACGCAGAAGGGAAATTTAGCCAAATCATGTGAGTAGCCCGTCTCATATATGAACCAGCGCAACAAGCATGGCTAGAGCTGTGGAGCGATGTCTTTGATGTACTTGGAAATATATCAGAGTTACACTAACAATCGACGAGTCTAACCTGGTTTCAGAAACGGCAACCAGCTCGTTCGTAGACACAGCTGATCTTGGAAGACAGGGCACCACGCAGGTCTAACCGCTTGTTCACTATGTTTCTTGCATTCTGCAATCACCAGAAAGCTTTCGTTTGGTTGTACAGTAGTAACCCCCTTTGCTGAGCGTTTTAATTGGCAAACAGGACCCGGATTGATTTCTACATCACCTGCAGGTAAAGATATCATGGTGATTGGAAAGAAAGCGTAAAGAAAAACTTTCTGTCCAACCTTGGGTATTGTGGAGACAAGCGGGCCATTGTTTTTTCCGTTGAACGTGCGCGATTATTACAATTGTAAGACAGTTTTTCCACCAAGCTAATTTGGTTAAAGACAAACAGTTGCTTGTTGGTTAGAACATCTTTTGGGATGATATAATCCATAAAAATAGATCGCCAATTGACGTTATTGGAGGATTGGTGCCAAGCCACAGGGGGGATGCCACCCCCTGATCAGAGGTAACCATGGCAACCCCGCCACAGCCCACCTCCAGGCACAAGTCACACTGTCAAAGCAGTGGAAATATATGTACTTCACTAAACAGCACGTGCAAAACCAGTCAAGCTCAGACCACGCTGACAAGACTTTGACGGGCGCTGAGATAATCCCCACATATTATAAATGAGTGACCACTGACTAGCATTGTCTCCTTTTTTACCTTGCCTAAATTACATTTAGCCACATAAAAAATGTCACAAAAATATACAGAATTGTCAAAAAATGTTTTGATTTGAGGGAGCTCAAACTCAACACAGTAATAGAACAACACATACAGTATCAGTCCATTAGCACATAGTTCTAATATGTCACTTCTTGACAAGTAAAATTATTTGTCCACACTCCATTAAACTGGGATGACGGTGACCTATTAGGTACCAGAAGCCTATAGGCGAGTTTCAGGGTGTTGCGCGCGCATCATTTTTCAAAAAAACTGGCAAACTCCACTCAAAGTAAACATACTGTTTAAAAGCAACAAAGTATAGATACAGTTTCTGGATGTTTAACACTGTTATTCTGCTGTTGTTGACTCGTTAGCAAGTCTGTTTGCCATTGCTTACATTGTGGGGAGTCCGCCAAGAGGCCGCCAATTCCCTTGTCAAGATCCAAATTTTCTATTTTAAGTTGGGTGACGGAAATAATTATCAAAGTGAGTGTGAGGAATGACCTATAAAAACTAAACTAAATTATCTTTTAAAGGTTTCAGGCTGATGAAAATATCTCTGGTATTACGCAGCTGAAGTCATCAGTGCAACGAAGCATCAGAACGAAACTTGTACAACAATTCCCTTCTCTTAAAGATTATATTGATGATATTTGTCCAAAGAAAGAGTCTATGGTGTTGGTTAAATGGTACAGACTGTGATCATTTTGTATTAGGACAGAGCAGTTTCATTTGTTGTTTTACGAACTTTCTAGTCAAAAACGTAAGATCGCCGAGATCGGAATAAATAAAAAAATAACAAGTTGAGAAATATGTTGAAAATAGAACACTTGTGCCACAAACTATAAACCATTTTATTAAATTACTTAAAGATGCCCAAGTGAGCTGCAGGCTGCAGAAGAGAATACGAATAGAAAAAATAGGTACGTTTACACGTACATGTATCTAGTGCGTTGCGTCAGACTGACTCGGGGTGTGATTGGAAAAACCTTCTGAAATTTGGTTGGTCCCGAAGATTATTCTATTGTTACTTAACTAACATCGGAAAACCTTGCATTCCGACGTATAGTATCTACTCGCATGCGCAGTAGATACAGAAATAAATTGAAGGTAATCTAGGCAATAGTATGCTAATATGGAAAACAATAAACAATGTCATGACAAGACAAAAATATATTATTCTATCCAAATTAAGTATTAGACCAACATCTGGCAATACAGTGTTGTCTAAACCCGATTAAATTCCGCAGTTCTTAAATAAACATATTACCGGCGTTAGGCCTAATTTAGCCGCAAGTCAACTGATACCTTCTGATGAAGACTTGCCCTCATTTGAAGACTATATTCCTTCAGTCGGCTCTACCTTTTCTATTGAGAAAGCTACTGTAGAGGAAATTTTCAATTTATTAAATTCTTTGAAACTAGACAAAGATACAGGATTAAACAACATTCCGGCCAAGTTACTTAAAATAGGCGCAGCTATACGCTATCTAGCTAGCTCTTTATGTAACATTTGTAACTAGAGGGTTATTAGAGAGGTTTAAAAAGAAAACGAGCCATCCTGCTAACCAGGCTAGCTCACGAGACCAACACATGCATGTATGAATAAAATGCTTGATTGCACTCGTACCAAAATTATGCAAAAATATTTGCATAAAATAAGGATAATGAGCGCAATCAAGCATTTCTTCTACACGGAGAATCTTGCAGTCAGATTTTTATTAATTTCTCATCCAAATTTTGACTAAATTCAACCACAATTATGGATTGGTCGTTGGTCTATGGCCAACCCTTCTGCAAACTTTCATGAAAATCGGTGCAATACTTTTTGAGATATCCTGGCGACTGACAGACAAACAAACCAACAGACAAACAAACAAGGCTTACGGAGAGGCTTACAACAAGGCTTACAAATTATTTTCCTCAAAGAGGCTCTAGTTTTCTCCTCCGAAGAGGCTTACAACAAGGCTTACAACAAGGCTTACAACAAGGCTTAAAAATTGTTTTCCTCCGAAGAGGCTCTAGTGTTCTCCTCCGAAGTGGCCCATTTGTTCTCCTCCGAAGAGGCTTACAACGACGCTTAATACAATTTGTTCTCCTCCGAAGAGGCTCAATTTTCCCCCGAAGAGGCTTACTGTTTAATACCATTAGCTTTTGAAAACTGTGGTAAATCATACTTACGACAAATTTGTGGTAATTAATCATCAAAGTACTTACCAATTAATAAACTGAAGTGAGCACCAACAAAACTAGAGCCTATATCTTCGTATTCGCTATTTGATTGGTTACGAACGATACTGCCTCTTCGCGTACTCGCTGTTTGATTGGCTCCGATTCTTCTATTGTCACTTACACTTTGATTGTTACTTACACTTTTGACCCTACATGACAACATAGTGTCTACTCGCGCAAGCGCAGTAGATACAAGAACCCCTGAAGTTTTACTCAAAATGTTAGACATCGATATATTCCTTATAACAACAGTATACCATGCATTTGTGGTTCAACGTTGCCGACATGCAGTACGCAGCACTCACTCTTAGTACAGTTGATAATGTAGTTGTCTAGTTGATACAATTTGAAAATTTCAAGTTTGGTGAGTTTGTAGAATACTGAACAAATGAAATTGCTCTTGGCCTTATACCGGTAATATTTGACTATAGTATATTTTTATTGATATGATAAATCGTTCATTGTATAATATTTTCTAGCCATGAACACATCGAAATAATATCTGTCAAGTCAGAATTATTGTTTTTTAAACAAAGAGACAGCCCCTATTATCCAACCTTAAGATTGTTACATCAATGTAAGTATATTTATGGAACAAAATATTTAATAGATAATTATTTTGGCGAATGTGATATATTATAACATATTCCTTTTGGTTTGGTTTTTAAACTTCATGATGTGATAAAGCACAGTTTGCTAACCTTTATCAAAAAAATGTGAAAGATGTTAAAATGAAAGAAATTGAATGATGTTATTGTTATAAAGCTTTGATGGCTGATTTTGTTGCTGCATTGCTTCAGTTTACGTTCTCATCGTCTTTGTACACGTAGATCCATTTATACTGCCACACCAACAAGTTGACAAAGGTGCCATTAAGTTCATTCTCAGTGGAGCTAATATTATGTGTCCTGGGCTAACTTCTCCTGGAGCAAAGCTTGCTGACGCAGAAAAAGATTCAATTATTGTATCCTTTATAATTTTGTTACTTGTCTGTTGTCGTCGTCATTCATGTCATCATCATTGACGTCATTGTCGCCATCATATGAGTCATTTTCGAGTACTTTAAAGAAGCTGTGTTTATGTTGTCAGTTGTTTTCTTTAACAATGTTATCAGGCTATCCACGCTGAAGGAAAAATTAACGCATTGGCAGTAGGCAATATGAAAATGTCTTCCGAAGACATGTAAGTTTTATGGCAATATATGGTATATTGTATATGTTGTACATGTGCGAAGCTTGATACAATGTGAAGTCTGGTTCACACGTGTGACGCAAGCACAACGACGTACGTAAACGCAGTAAGCACTTCAAGGTCATGGTGCAGGTCACTTCTTGCCAACTGCGCTTACTTCACACGTGTGAACCAGACTTAACAGACATTTGGCAGACGTTCGCCAAACTCAAATACTCACAAAATGTTTCTGATCTCCAGACAGAGATCGAACATGCAACATAATGATAGAAATCTAAGGTTTCAAATTCGTACATTTCATTCCTACATTTTAAATGCAAAATTCCTACATTTTCAGCACAAAGCTCGCACACATGCATGTGCCGCATTACCGCATATACACGTGCAACTATTATTTTAAAGTCAAACTACATATTTAATCTGCTAAGGCTATTGCTAAAGCCTGTTCTCCCTAGGCGACGTTTTTTGCGCCAATCGACTTTCTGTTGTTAGAATTGAATAGATTTCTAATTAGTTCCAGTCCAGAGTTTATATTATACAGACAAAAAGAGCGTTTAACCAGCCATTAGAAGGCGGGTTTCATTCCTGTATGGGGTTCAGAAATATTTTCTGAGTATTTGAACTTGACGAACGTCTACCAAGCGATTGTCTAGGTATATTACTCATGATTTTAACAAGTGCATATTATTGGTGTAGTCTGACACGAAGCGGACACCCAATAATATTGTAAAGATAACTTCAGGTATAACGAATATTGTTAAGCGTTTTCTTTTGTCCTGATTGTAAGAAAACAAACATTTTCTGAAATTTCCAAATAAGGTAGCACTGCACATCTATATTGAAGCATCCCAAGGTTTGCATCCCAATTGTCGCTGACAAGTGTTTGTTGGGCTTATTTTTTAGCATTTCTATTGCCAATGATTGAGCGACTGCGGCGATCACTTCTTTTATGAATATATATATAAATAAGAGTTAATTACCGAGAAGGAGGTAACTAAGTATAGGTTAGTGACCGAGGCCCGAAGGGCCGCGGTAACTAACTTTAGCTTAGTTACCGATTTGCGGACTTCGATTTAGTTTATTCATGATACAGACGATATTTGTCGTTATTTACCGAAAAAATAGTATTCTAGACGTAGTTTTAAAGCGATATAGGAGGTCATTTAATATGCAAGGTAAATAACCTATATATTAACCGCGGCACATCACCCCACATCAAAGATAATTTATGCATGAATAAACTAATAACGGTTACTGATTGCTACAATCTTTCTTTGAGTAACGGTACAAATTAAGTTAACTGTAGCAAATATTATTGTGATTGTAGCAATTATAGTCTTATTATTGTAGTAAGTACAGTGACTGAGGTGCTCTTTTATATATTTTGTAGAACATCTATTAACAAAGGAGTTGGAGTGGAGAATTGTCATTATTTAAATGATGGTTTATGGCAAATGAAAAAAATTGACAGATAACAACTAAATGTATTATACAACATGCATGAATTCATAAAACTAGCCTTTTTTGAATTCCTCCAATAAACCAAACTGTATAAGACAGGAGGTAAAGATTGAAGCAAATAATTTGTATTTTTTCATGATATATCATTCGGACAACGTCCCCAAATACGAATGACAGAGAGGGCTGGTGGGAAATTATCCAATATATTAATATTCAATTTTCGTCTTTTCTGATTTGCGCCACGTGACACCCTGTATTATATCATGGCAACGCTCAGCCGTGCTTTAATACCCGTGCTTTAATACCAGTAAAGCATTGATAACAATACAACATGAAAAGGTGGTAAACTGCCGCGATTTTTAGCAACGAAACACTGACAGAGTAAAATGTGATTGTGGATGAGTCATGAGATTAGATGTTTTGAGATAAGATTGTTAAGCTTCAACGTCCACTCGGGACCTGTGGCCATAGTGGTCATTGAGCTTCACCCTTCATCACACTCGTTACCACTGATTAACTCTTACAAGTCATTGCGACATCACAACCAGCCCTTACGAGTATCGAGGTACTTGGTTGATGCACTCCGTCTAAATCAGAGAGTTATTGGAAATAGGATAGGGTTGGGGTTAACATGGCGATTCAACGCTGTTTGCGTTGCCATTTTCATGACGTTCATATGAACAGTTTGCATAATTGCGTTAGAAAATTCAAAAACTAACACCACCAATCCGCATTACTATCAAAGATGCAATTCCGTACCCAGAACCTGCGGTCTTTTTGTCCAGCGACAAGGAGTCGTCGGAGGGAGGGGTGAACTAATCAATTTCCGTATCCTATCCTCAGCACCATCGTGACGTCAAATAACAAGTTTAACATTCTTATATTTTTCGGTATTTTTATACAAGACACGGCCGCAGGCAACTTGGGCACTTGGCGTACTCAATATTTGTCGACAAAACATTTTTTACAACTTTTGAATATATTAATGGCTAGAAAATTGTAAAGAAACATACCAGTGGACACTCTTCTACCTAATTTTGTTGACTTTTCTCGTTATTCTACTACATCAGCCTTGTTTATCAACAAAATCCCCTGCTTCGGTAAACATAAAGCAAAACTGGCCGCCATTTTGTTTTGCCCGCAGGTGAATTAGTGCAGGATATCCCGAGCTAGAGGAACCAATCAGATTGCGTGAAAAGCACTATTCACC
Organism: Paragorgia papillata; assembly: GCA_035771165.1. NCBI lineage: Eukaryota > Metazoa > Cnidaria > Anthozoa > Scleralcyonacea > Coralliidae > Paragorgia > Paragorgia papillata. The sequence goes on along the minus strand of JAWNZC010000322.1, from coordinate 2,655,695 downwards.
TGCGAGGTATATGCTAATTACGTTTATCTCCAAATTTACGAATGCAAATTATAAAATAACATGTATACTACGCGAGCCCTGATTGGTCAATTGCCGTGATTGGATCAGAGTATCCAAACACGGAAAATTCCCGCCAAAACGATTTTTTGAAAATGTCGGACAGTATATCATATTCACTTGTGATTATTTTATAAAAGAAATACCAAATGGTTTTTTCCGTGTTTGGAGACTCTTATCCAAACACTTGGGAAATTGCTCGACTTTCGAAAAGCTAAAAACACTCGCCTACGGCTCGTGTTTTGTTACGCTTTTCTCCAGTCTCGCAATTTCCCGCGTGTTTGGATCAGAGTATCCAAACACGGAAAACCATTTGGTATTTCTTTATTAACTTAGCTTTTAACCAAAGCTATATACAACTGGACGTCTGGACCGCGGGTCCCGTCCAAAAAGTGGCCGAAGGAAGATGGCGAAAATATGGGTCCTTTCTCTCATGGTAGCGACCATAGAAATCATAATATAAGACTAGAGGGGGCATTGTGGCCAAAAATGAGAGGAAAATTGACGACCGTCATTAGAGGAGAAAAATGAGCTAAAATTCGTCTAAAACAAGCCTTTTACTAAAGTTTCATCACGATTTATAAGAAAATAAAACTTTTAGAGTTTTCGGTCTTATTACTATAATAAATTCTTACCTTAGTTCTTTATTGAGGCGTCTATTATCTGTTGAACTTTTCCACTCCTTGGAAACTCATGGAAACTCCTTGATATATAAATTGTGGCCGCCGCGTATTGGCAAGTCTCATGGGCAAGTCTTCAAAGGGCCTGGATACTAGCTTTTCCCCTCTAATGGCGGCCTTCTATTTTCCTCGCACATTTGACTGGACTCAGCATAGGAATGGCCCCTCTAGTCTTATATTATGATCTCTATGGTAGCGACCAATATGTTTACTTGACTGTGGTCTCTGCCAGAGCTGGAAAACGTTTTCAACCTTTCTCCGGATAAGATTTATATCCGAAAAATAGCAGGAATTTCGGCTTTCGCTTAAATAGCGTGATTTTTACTTTGGCTTTCCATCTTTGCCTGGGTAAGATTTGACATACTACTGAGTACTAACTGCCAGTCTGCTACTTACAGCTTCTAACTACTCCAGTCTGATGGCGAGAGGCAAACGTTAGGTGTCTCGCCCTGACTGGTGACGACGCTGCTGTGCATTTGTTGGTTATCCAGTGTTTTGCTACTCTTAATACACTGCTTGAGTAATAATCAGAACTCTCTCAGACTTTAGATTGTTTTATGTGGTGCTCAACGTGTTTCTACGTCGAACCTTCCTCGCTACAGTAACCTTCCTCACGGGTGGTACCCGCATACGCGCAGTTTTTTGCCAACCAGTGAAATAAAAGTAGGTTTGAGTACTGCCGAAATTATTGAACGTAGTTTCTAACGTTTCGAGCGAAGGCCCTTCGTCAGAGAGAAACGTGGGCCTTCGCTCGAACGAAACGTTAGAAACTACGTTCAATAATTTCGGCAGTACTCAAACCTTACTAGCTATGATATTTCGATTTGTTTTTTTGCCAACTCTGGGCGCAGTCGCGCCCGCAAGCCGATCGATTCATAATTAATTAATGAGAAAGGTCAGCGGTTACTACTATGGGAGAAAGGGGACATGGAGATCATAAATAAAAGGTGGCATTGGGGAAAGCGGGTAACCATTTGAAGGCTGCCATCTTGGATTAATTGGTGCGGGCAAAATTGCAAATCCGGATGTAGTAAGAAAATTCTGGGACCGAGTAGTTTTATCCGAGAGCTCTCGGATAGTAGGAAAAGTCTGGGACCGAGTAGTTTTACATTCGGGTTTGCAATTTTGCCCCCCAATTGATCCAAGATGGCAGCCTTCAATTGCTTACCCGCGTTTGACTGGAATTCCCCCCCAATGCATGCCCGCTCTAGTTTTATTTATGATCTCTATGGAAAAGGACCCATAACCCGCTATCTTGGATCAGTCACCCATTGCCAGTTATTGATATAGGGCGCCCGCAGGCCAGTTATATATAGGTCAGTTGTTTAAATCTCTCCGAAGTCCACGTTTTTCTGATTAAACATTCCGGTTATGGCCGGAGCCGATGGCTCCGTGTCGTTGGACCAAAGGATCACAGGTTCTGGGTATCAATAGCGCGCATGTTCCATTAAATCATGGCAACGGCGGTGGCGTATGCTGTTAGCGCGCTGGCTTTCAGTCTCACTGCTGCAGTTTAAAGTTAAGCCAGGTTGGACGGGGTTATGAGTACTTGGATGGGCGACCGCCTGGGAATGAGCTCGTTCTCGAGCTTGAGACTCGTGAGTATAGAGTTGTTGTTCTTGGTCAATGCAGTGTTTCGAGTTTTTTTTGCCGGGTTTCTCTCCGACATGTGTCGTATGGCAGTTAATTGCCTAGCCTGCGTAGCGGCGCTTGGGGTTGGGGAGTGTACCTCTCCCTGCATCCCCAACCCCTGGAGCGCCTTTGATATGCTTTCGACTTGGCCACGTTGATCAGCGTCTGTCATAAATCGGGAACCTGTCTTCTGATGAAGACACTAGATGGGAGCGTTGAAACGTTGTGTCATGAACAGGAACTTCATGAAGCTACATAGAAATCTTATTAAGCTAGAGTAGCAATAATGACAATGGTACTACGGTAGTACGGTGTACAAACACCGTACTAATTGAGTGATACTTTACTGTTGACTGAGACTGTACGATCGCGAAGGTGACACCATTTGGACGACAACAGAGGTTTATTTATACAAAATAAATTTAAATTTAAGGCTTTAATGAAATTATTACATTAAATCCACACACTCGTAAAGTACAGGAAAGTAATGCTAGTGTAAAGAGGAAGACCTGTTCTAAATAATTCGGGACGAAATTGAATATTTTTAACTTCGTTACTGGAAAATCCGCCAATTCCATTTTTTTCAATAAATTATAATTCCATTTTTTTCAATAAATTATAAAGACACTACGTCCTCCACAGGCGTTTCTTTCTAAGTCTTTTTTGTGATGCGTGAAATAAGACCTGGTTCGACCGGAGAAACGCCTGCGAAGGAAGATGATTAAAACCACTTCTCTTGCTTATATATCCATTAAACACTGCCCCGAAAAACGAAGACGACTAAAAAAACGCCTGTTTATTTACCACTTACTGGATCATATATGGCACTCGTATTAGTATTAGTTGAGGAAATAGCTACCCTGCACTCAGTTGATGTCGTGGCGTGCTAAAAATCACCTCGATACGTTTGGCAATCGAGAATTAGAGTTACAACATTAACTGAGGGCGGAATAGGAGGGCAAAACCCACCTGTATTAACGTTTTTCTGTTCACGATTTCTTACATTTATTTTACACCTTTTACAAACAATTTCTTTTATGTTGATGAAATGTATTTTTCACATTTCTCAGAACATAACAGTCCAATTAGAATTAGAAGATAAATCTATTTCCAGGAATTGAGAAGTTCGAACCATTCGAGCCACAGTTTCCTGGCGGTGGTGAGCTGTCATCCTTGTCGTTATCGTCAGAATGACCATGGACATTTTCTTTTCGTTGTGCAGTTTCTAAAACACGTTTTCTTTCCTAAAACAATTCAAACAAATTAATTAAACAAAATTAATTAAACAAAATTTAATATGTTTAAAACAATGTGAAATTCTATACTAAAAGATTAAAATTACGGAGTAATTTTTGAGGAATAAAGAATCAAAATATGTTTTTTTAATCAGAATAGAGTAAGGTTTGATATACTGCCGAAACAGAGAACGTATGAGTCTAACGTTTCGAGCGAAGGACGCTGCTTTTTTTTAATTAGAACTACCAGAATATATGGCTGAAGAAAGAGTTATTTCTCTCGGAAATTCTGAAACCTCAATCGCCCCCATGCAAGTATACCTATTTAGCATATACCTCGCAGGTGAATAGTGCTTTTCAAGCAATCTGATTGGTTCCTCTAGCTCGGGATATCCTGCACTATTCACCTGCGGGCAAAACAAAATGGCGGACAGTTTTGCTTTGTTTACCGAAGAAGGAGATTTTGTTGATAAACAAGGCTGATGTTGTAGAATAACGAGAAAAGTCAACAAAATTAAGTAGAAGAGTGTCCACAGGTATGTTTCTTTACAATTTTCTAGCCATTAATATATTCAAAAGTTGTAAAAACTGTTTTGTCGACAAATATCGAGTACGCCAAGTGCTAGCCAAGTGCCCAAGTTGCTAGCGGCCGTGTCTTGTATAAAATACCGAAAAATGTAAGAATGTTAAACTTGTTATTTCATTTATGAGGTATATGCTAAAACAATTATTCACCTCAGTGTCGGTGAATAGCACTATTCAACTCCACTTCGGTGAATAATTGTTATATATACTAATTCGAAACTTGAAAAGTAGATTTCTATTTACCTCAAGAGGGTGAGGGCCTTTGGGTTATCAGTATCTAAATACTGTCATGTTACCTTCAGTAAATAAAGTTGCTTTACTTTTTCGACCTTTATACTTTTATTGACGTTATCGTTAAGGCTGATTAGTATGCCCGAGGATTCCAAGAGTCTGGAACCGAGTGTAAAGCTCGCACATCGCCAACGATAATTCTTTTCAAAGTCAAAAATTATATAGGAAATTTACCCGAGTATTAAAGTCACAGCGTCAGGTATTAAATTACCCCTTAATAGTTTCGTACGAGACAAAAATTATATTTGTGTACAAACAAAAGGAATAATATATTCATAAAATGTTAAAATAGTAAGTCATTAGTGCATTTTTTTACGGACTATTTAGTCCGAGTTTTGACGTGTGTTATATTCGCGATACTTTTAATCATGTGAACTTGAATTTGTCCACGAAGTTTTTCAAGTTTGCGTCATGGTGACACTGTACCTTTAACACTTTGAGGCCTGGACCTCTCCCCGTGCTGAACAAAATCGTCTGGCGTTAGCCAGAATAAACCTTAAAGACTCGTCGTCAGGCTTCAAGGTGTTAACAAGTTGTGTTTCCGACTAATATGACCATAACTGACGAATAAAACGCACTGTTTGCGAGAACAAAACCAACCCGTATGGAAACAACATGGGGGAATGAGCTTGTGATGTAAACTATAGTTAGAACTGCTGCATATAGGAACCATATACTCAACATTTGGCATTTTAAAGTTTGAAACAAGAGAATCGTACGTTTGAATATCGCAATTTTGTTTCTATTGAAATCGCCACAAGAACCTACAGAGTCTTGGGCAGGCGCGTTAATTCTATAAAAAAAACAGTATAAAAACTAGACTGCAGTCCACATTTTAGAAGGTTTTTGCTTTTGAATTTTGGGAGAAATTTTTCAAAATGAAATCTCTATGTTCAAATATTCAAAAAAGAAACTAACAGAAAAAAAAAAGAGATAAGTGTAAATTAATAAAACGACGTGATTTTAAGTAGTGGCGTGGTTCGGTGCTACAGCAAATTTTTTTATTACTTAAAAATGTTAAATGTCCCCCCCCCCCCGCTTCTTTAGGGTTAAGTTTAAAACTGGTGAATAAATTAACCTAACATAACGACATGAACTCGGCCCTGGGTCCTCCTCTGCATTTCGTTCTTTTGATTTTTGAGTATATATTGAACAGACACGACCATATAGAAAGTGTTCAAAATCTTATGGTATTTATTACCTGAAAATACTTGATGTTGTCCAGTTCAACTCGCTCGATCATTTCAGCAGGAGCTGCAAATTCATTGTTAACATTTCTTTCAGCTGGGCCTGCCCCTCCGACTTGTTCATATATCAGAATGTATGTTGTGTCTGTCAACAGAGTTTTCTCTCTTTTATTGAACTCTTTGTAAGATGTTTCGTTGGCGTACTCGTCGTTAAAACAATACCACTGGGAGGATGTATTATCTTCCTCAGTGTGACCTTTGTTTTGTGTATCCAAGGCGTAACTGTAGTAATGACCAGCTTCACAAGTTTGACCCGAATGAACGACTACAGAACACAGTTTGTAAGAATGCAATGATTTCGACGTATCCATTGCCCAGTCATCCCATTCTTCCTTCATAGCAACCTCTTGCTCATCGAGTCCTCCACGATCTTTTTGCTTTAGCTTGATACTTTCCCCGGTAGAGCAGAACGTTAGTTCTTCTGGAAACTCAACGATGTGCAATAACTTTGGTTTGGTCTGATTTTTGATATCAAAACTAAATCTCTTGAGTGTGAGCATAAGATAACTAGGTAACTCACCGATTTGAACACGGCGTTCGCCATCCACGTTTTCACGGCATTCGTCGCAAAAATATTGATTGTTTCCAGAGAGCTTTTCAGGTTTCATAAAATAATCAAGCATTTCTTGAAGTGTGAACGTAGAACGGTCTGCACCACGTTTAGAAATCGAACCTACTGAAACATTTTTCTCTGACTGGGCCTTAGAAGTTGTTTCCACGTTTGAAACATTTTCTTTCGTATTTTCAAACGTTTCGTCGCTAAACACACTTTCTTGAAACTTTCTTATTTGATCTCCTCCCTTCAAGCTTTTCGGATTCTCACCATGAGTTTCGTTTGAAGGTTTAGCAGTCTTCATATTGTCTGCATCATTAGGATATATGTCAGGAAAGGCAAGTAGTATATCTGTGAAAGCTTCTTTGTGATTTGACTCGTAGTCACATCTCAAGCACTTGTACGTTACATGAAGAACACCTTTGAAGTTCTTGTCGACAATATTCGTAACGTTGGATGGGTTTCTTTCATCTTGGGACAATGATTTATCTTCTTCCTCTAATCTGTCCATCATATACTGAACAAACTCACAGCAGTCCTGTTGAGTTCTTGAAGGAAACCACGGAGGACGGGATTGACGAACAAAACTTTCAGGTGCAATAGCATCACGCTAAACGAATTGATAAAATATGTATAAGGCAAACTGAAATCGAGATTTTACTACATGCATGTAAATAAAAAAAGTTCAATCTACTATAATATTACTTCAAGAACATTTTAAATATAGGACGATTAATATTGAAACAAATTAAAAAGAAAATTAATATAAGAAAATTAATATTGCGACATCTTAGAATGATTTATTTAATTCAATTAGGCTGGATAGTATATATGCATGTACTTCCATTGACGACTTTTCAGACAACGTTCGCTCAGGGCCCAAATATACATCGTACACGAACCAAGTAGGACAACGCGACTGTTTAGATTTTGAAAGTAAATAAAAATATTTCTGATATATGTACTTCTTTATATAAATAAATAAATAAGTAAATAAATAAATAAATAAGCATGAGACCATCCACTAAATGCACAGAGCCTTTGCTATTGCCTACATAGATAGATAGATAGATAGATAGATAGATAGATAGATAGATAGATAGATAGATAGATAGATAGATAGATAGATAGATAGATAGATAGATAGATAGATAGATAGATAGATAGATAGATAGATAGATAGATAGATAGATAGATAGATAGATAGATAGATAGATAGATAGATAGATAGATAGATAGATAGATAGATAGATAGATAGATAGATAGATAGATAGATAGATAGATAGATAGATAGAGAGATAGAGAGATAGAGAGATAGAGAGATAGATAGACAGATAGACAGATAGACAGACAGACAGACAGACAGACAGACAGACAGACAGACAGACAGACAGACAGACAGACAGACAGACAGACAGACAGACAGACAGACAGGCAGGCAGACAGACAGATCTAAATTAATATATATATATATATATATATATATAGTATAATTTCAGAGGTGAATATAAAGATTCCGGACATTTGATTGGTTAAAAATTTCTTCATAAATCATATATTCACCGCGCCAGGCGGTGAATATAACATCACAAAATAACATCACTAGAAAGAGGTTTTCGAGGGGAGTCTGGGACTTTTTTCCAACTAAATTGAGTTAACTCGTTCCAGTCTCCCCTCGGAATTATGATTTTGATGAATGTTAATTTTCAAAATGGCGGAGTTTTTTTTAAAAATGGCGACCGTACTTTTAAAGCGAACATATCGTCAAAACTGCTCAAATAACTCAGGACAAATAGACTGTATACATCGAATAGCTTGGAGATACAACTGTCTAAAGGTAAGGAATGTTTTGTCGTAATTATTTTTTATTTTGGAAGAGTTTTGATCGTATTAAGCCGTGCTTTTGAAAGTGAAGAAAAGATTCAACATTCAATTTCCAAGATCAAGATAAGATAAACTAATACATTTATAAACGTGTGTTTTAACTTCCTTGGATATTCACCTCCGAAATATTATACTATTACAATTATTCACCTCAGTCTCGGTGAATATTGGTGAATATATTTACCTCTGCTTCGCCTCGGCAAATATTCACCGATATTCACCTCGACTTCGGTGAATAATTGTCATATATATATATATTAAGGTAGTCGTTTACAATAGACCACAGAGTGCTCGATACTGTTGAAGGTAGAGCAAGATAGATTTTATTTAATAAAATATATATATATATATATATATATATGTATATAAATTTACAAAAGGTTAAAAAAAGATCAAGGAGGAAGGCTAAAAGTTACACATTGTCGGAATAAATGTTCGCTTAAAGCGATTGGTACGTGCCAATGGAACGTTGAAGACTCTTTTATTCCTGATATTATACTTTGATTCGTGCTTAGGAGGAAGGAGGTTGTGCAATTTATGCGACCCAGAACTCATAATGGATGAAAACATACTCTGGCATAACTGCAGGCGTCTTTCATGTAACGAAGCTAAGTTAAAAACCTGCAAGTTGTAATTGTATGACTCACAAGGCGATATGATTGCATTACATGAATGTCGCATTGTTGTGAATAAAAATTATAGATACCCTCTGTGTATTTAGCTATGGCCTCACTAAATAATTCACGTATATTTTACCTTTGACATAACTAAAAATGTGAAAACGTCTTGAAGACAATACATGATTGGATTTTGCGTTGGAGACACACGTCTTGACATTAATGTGTTTCGAAACCTAAGAGAAAAAAAAGGAAGAAAACCTCATATGGTTTATCAAATACAGTAGAAATGTTATTTGACAAGTGAAGTGCACGCGATTGTAAGAAGTAAAAATTTGTTAGATAGGTTGTAAGACATTGAAAGTTGTTTTTTTTTTACCAACAATAAGCGAGTTTCAGGGTGTTGCGCGCGCATCATTTTTCAAGAAAACTGGCCAACTCCACTCAAAGTAAACATACTGTTTAAAATCAACAAAGTATAGATACAGTTTCTGGATGTTTAACACTGTTATTCTGCTGTTGGCTCGCCAGTAAGTCTGTTTGCCATTGCTTACTTTGTTGGGAGCCCGCCAAGAGCCCACCAATTCCTTTGCAAAATGATGCGCGCGCAATACCCTGAAATTCGCCTATTAGAGAAACGTAAAAAGTTTACACAATTGTTTTACGAGCAATACTGAACTGCGTCTTAAAGATCAAAACAAACGAATCTGAACACTGCCAACAAACAGCAATCCCTGAAGTCTCTTTGCTGATATGCTTAAATTTTTTACTGTAGCTTGCTGGAAATTTTGTCAAACGCGAATTCAAACAAACGTTTTTACCACACAATTACAACAAACAAATTTAGATATCAGTAAACAAATTTAGACATCAACAAACCACACAATCTTTCAAAATCAAAAATAACACGCCACTACATTCGTTAGTTACAGAACGACGTTATCAGACAGAACCAAAGTTCAATCATGTATACAGATTAGTAACTACATCGTCTAGAAATTAATGAACACCAGTCAAAAAACGTAGAGTCACGTTTACTTCAAGATTACTCTTAACCTGGGGTTAATCGATAATTGGATCTGTATCAATGAGAGCAACTTTTCAACCCATCCAAACTTCTTTAAGCAGAATGCAGAAGCTGTAGATCCCAATCTATTCTCGTCCCCAGAGCCCTTTTCAACGGAGATTGGTGAATGTTTATAAATAAACAGTATTTGAAACACGAAAACTGACAACGAAGCAAAATTCTAATCATCTAATCTGAACAATTTAATCGAACGTTTTGCAAAGCAATCAACCCGTTTCTCTTTAATAATAAATTCGGCAAAGACAGAACTCAGAAGACAGACAGCAATTTGAAACCGATAGACGATAAACCGCACACTGCAAGCTGTTCGTGCATGGCCAGTAACTGCTTGTGGGGTAGTATAAGTAGTGCGCAGGTTTTGTACTATGCAAATAAAGCATATCATGTAGGAATTTCGTTGAAATATACAAGTCGAATATAAACAAATGGAGCAACAAATTATGAAAGAGAACTACCTTAACAAAAGAGACTGTAAATGCGAAGAAATTCCGACGCGGCTCTGTGGAAATATAAATGCCCAAGCTCTGACGCGAACTAGTTTAAATATGTCTTCTGGATAATAAAGGATAAAGGACTGGGTGGCTAATCATCCTTACTTGCAGCCAGCGGCTGAATTGCGAAGGACGCAGATCAACTGGCCGTGTCGAGGCATATCAAAGGCGCTACAAGCAGTCGCCAACGACACAGTTCAGACGACGGATCACAGCTAAGATGTTAGGTGTTGATTGCCCCGCCGAGTAAACGCGGTGATGAGCCACACTCGACAAATTCCTTCTTCGAACGGATTCTACCACAATCACAATTGTTCTAAAGTCAAACGAGTTAATACGAGGCAGCCAAACCGCCAGAATCGAAAACGAAAGGAAAATTTATATTCCAAACCGCGAACTTAAACGCATGCGCTTTAGAAAGAAAACCAAAGAATCTTGGTGTTCCGGTTTGGATTCCCCCAGAGCCTTTGCCGCGCGCCAGAACCGGAGAGGCTCTGGGGATGATCCCAATTCATAAGATTTTAAAATCAAATTTATTTTTCCGGTGATATCGCACAACAGCCTCGCACTCATACGATAATACAGAGTTTTCTTTGAGCTCTCTTGTATTTGTGGTTGGTATTTAAATTGTTGAAATGCCCGCATTGTGGGCTGTCACACCTTGAAATTGGGATGCCTGTGATTGTGTAAACAAATGATGTGCACGCACATATGCAGCGCATGCGGTACGCCTACCAGTTTAGTATGATGTAACGATTTGGTAAATGTTCGTCAAGCTCAATTACCCATGCAGAAAAGATTTCTAAGCCCCAGACAGGCGGTTCGAACCTGAAACCTTCTAATGACTGGTTCAAACCCTGTCTGGGACTCAGAAATCTTTTCTGAGTAAAATGAGCTTGACGTCTATGTAAACAAACTTAGTTTCAAACAGTCGGCCCCAGTCCTACCTAAAACAAAATTGTGAACTAAATACTTATTAAAGTGCTGTATAAAAATATCATAACAGAAATATTATTGATGTACTTACGCATCAAGCATAAATAAACATTGTAAGATGCTATTCATGTAACACGTATTCCCTAAATTCACCAATCCTGTCTTTCTTGTGCCCTTTATTGAAGCTATCATTTCAGGCGTAAAAAGCCGTGGTGAGGTTGTCTTTTTTTCACTAGTTTCAAAAGCCCCATTAGTAGACTGTAACCACTTGTTCATTGCTTCAGGCGTAGGTTTAGGAATGTCCTACAAAAAATAAGGAATGTTTTTTAAAATCCTATCAGGACTATACAATGTATATCAACAGAACTAAAATTAGTAATCAAACTCTATCATTAATTAGTAGAAACTTACTAGTATACTATTGCAAATGCTGCAATCTGATTGGCTACTCTACTCGCTATCTATTCGTCAATAGATAGCGAGTAAGAAATTGAGTACCAGTACTCGCGCGGCTATGCAGTAAAACAACATGGAGGCGACGAGGAGTTAAAGTTGTTTTGCCTTGGTTTTCACACAGAAACAATGGTTATGCTTCGTTTTTTGAAATAATTTGGAAGAACTAAAGGTACACAAGTTAGTTTCTACTAAAACAATTAGATCATTCGCTCTCAATTTCTATGAGAAGATAGTTGACTCGAGCTCCGCACTCGAGCTCCGCTCTCATCAACTATTCACTCATAGAAATTTCGAGCTCATAATTTAATTGTTAAATATATACATGTACATACGTCATATATAAGCACTGAGATTTCTGTGCAATGGGCGAATTTCAGGGTATTGCGCGCGCATCATTTTGCAAAGAAATTGGCGGGCTCTTGGTGGGTTCCCCACGAAGTAAGCAATGGCAAACAGACTTGCTAGCGAGCCAACAACAGCAGAATAACAGTGTTAAACATCCAGAAACTCTATCTATACTTTGTTGATTTTAAACAGTATGTTTACTTTGAGGGGAGCTTGCCAGTTTTTTTTGAAAAGTGATGCGCGCGCAACTCCCTGAAACTCGTCTATTAATGAAAAAAATAGAACTCGTAAAAAATATCGTTTACGATTTCTGATTGGTGAAACAATTTTTTCACTAGTGAAAACTATCGTATAAGCGCTTTCAATTAGCTAGCAATTCTCTGTTCCAATGGTATCTGCAGCAAACTTGGTTGTTGGCAATTGTGGCAAAGACTTTTGTAAACATGTTGTTAAAGTCTCTAAGATAAAAATCGTACGCAGCATTATTTACCAAGAAATAATCTTGACTACATCATCATATTTAATCATAATGTATCATAACATATATAAATTTCCGGTTTTCAATCACAAATCTGTAAATCTTATTGGCTATCCTATATCGTTGTCTATCAGCTCAGCTGACATCATACGAAATAAATGGCTTTTCTGGAGTCTGAGTCTGAGAGAATCAAGCATTTTCAAGTTATTTAAACAGAAATAATTTGGTATCTCACTGACTAAACTAGTAGTTCTCCTAAACCATACTTTAATTGTCCGGAACTATAGAAAGAAATGTATATTTCGAGCCCTGCTGTCAAAGAAATAAATTCTATAGATTCGTTCATGTTGCTCTGCATTAATTCATGTCTATGTTTTCATGACCACCTGTAACTTACTGTAACCATAATACCATGACAGAAATATAGGTACGCATGGCGTACATGCGTCTACATGCAGGTTTAAGTGTGCTACGTGTTACACGGTGCAATTTTTTCGTGAAACTGCAATGGTTTGTGAGCCAAAGGCAGAGACAAAGGGGGACACGTTTCACGAGAGTGTCACACGGTGCATATGTGTATAGTTCGTGAAAGGTCTTGAGAACGAGTTTACTGGTCCCTAGTCATATCACGCGTCTTGGCGACTGTGGCTTGACGAAACATAGTTGGGCACATAGAAGCATTCATGCTGCTATTAAGATAGCGTACATGGTTGCATAAACGCAAACTGTAGACGCAAGACGTCATTCTTAGACCATGAAGTCCATTATTTGAGATAGTAATTTGATTAGACATTTTTTCATCTTACCTTCATAGCCTGTAACAGTGGTTCATAAAGAGTTTCATGATTGGGAAATCGGTACATAAGTGTGTACATCAGTTCGCCTAATGCTTTTAAATGAGCAGATTTTTCATTTTTCTCCTTTCTTAAGCGATCCATGAGATTTGGGACAAATGGGATAATCTGTTTATAATGAAACAAGAATACAATCCGAATTAAAAAAAATACAATGATCTACAGTAACATATACACCACCAACAGTCACCATATTTTTATTTTACTGATGGGGGAGGGGTTATACCGGGTGTAGCTACCTGTACGCACATGTGTACTGAAAAACTGCTTAACCTTTTAGATCCCAAATTTTCTCAGACAAATTTTAACTTTCGGCCAACACCTGAAATTTTTAATGCTAAAATCCTCTTTAAATTTTACGATTACGGGATACACTACACAAGTGTTCTAAAAAAGAAAAAATTCGAGTGTGGTAATATAGAGACCAAACTGGGACTGGGACCAGTTGTGAAAATGCAACATCAAGGCCTTCCGGCTGGAAGCGAATTCACCAACCTCGTACCCAGGGTCTTATCTCCGCTCCCCGCCCTGGGTACGAGGTTGGTGAATTCGCGACCCTGCGATACTAGTGCAATACTCTCCAACTGAACTACATGCAAAGGATGTTGCCGAGAGCAATGTCAACGAAATCTGTATAATGTATTATTTATATATATATATATATCCGATTTGGTAAGTTCATTGGCGTAGTAATTTTTCTAAAAAAACGTTGTCTAAGTCGAGAAAAATCAAGAGTAAATGTAAATCAAGAGGAATGTGTATCACATATACAGACACTCATTAAACATGGATTTGCTTTGTGTTTTCCTCATGAATTATTAATGAGTTATATATGTGATAGTTAAAATAAAAGCGGCCGATATTTATGCGCATTTACAATGGCGAGCCGAAGGCGAGCCATTGTAGATGCCCATAAAGATCGAACGCGAATATTTTAACTTACTTATCAAATTCTAAGTGTAAATGATGAACACTTTGTTTAAGAGTCGTAGGAAAGGTGAGATAAGATCATTTACAGTCAGAAAAAGCTCAATTTGAGGCACTAGTGCCTATTAACTTTGATAAAACCTTGATGTTTTATTAATCAATGTTTTATCCGTATAGTTAAAGATGCTGATTAGACATTCATTTCTTTTGAATTTTCTTCATGAATTATTAATGAATTTGATAAATATATATATATATATATATACAAAGTATAAAGTATAGTTTTACCTTAAAGTCTTCGCTACCAGAGGTTTCACCCTAAACGGGATCATCACCCTAAACGGGATCATCAGTCGCCTGATGATCCCGTTTAGGGTGAAACCTCTGGTAGCGAAGACTTTAAGGTAAAACTGTACTTTATACTTTGTATTTTGCTCTATCTATATATGGTATTGAGCACTCTCTAACATTTCGTGAACCATAACTCACTTATATATATATATATATATATAAAGTTCAAAGACTCAACAGTTGTGATTAGACATTTTTATTACTAGTTAGTTTCGTGCCACACCATACGGGCGCGTGTGGCACGAAACTAACTAGTAATAAAAATGTCTAATCACAACTGTTGAGTCTTTGATCTGTTTCTATTTCCATTCAGCACACTCTGCCAACGGTTTTTACTACATCGTCTGTATAGTATATATATATATATATATATATATATATATATATATAAGTGAGTTTTGGTTCACGAAATGTTAGAGAGTGCTCAATACCATATATAGATAGAGCAAAATACAAAGCATGAAGTATGGTTACCTTAAAGTCTTCGCTACCAGAGGTTTCACCCTAAACGGGATCATCAGGCGACTCTGATTATCCCGCTTAGGGTGAAACCTCTGGTAGCGAAGACTTTAAGGTAACCATACTTTATGCTTTATATATATTTATAATTGTAGTAATGCTGGGAAAATATTTGGTAAATTACAAGCGATCAATATACGGGTTCGATTCCAGCCAGAAGGCTTTGGTGTTAAACTTCATTCATACGTTGTAATTATATTCCTACAGTGTACACTCGAAAGTTTCCTTTGCCAAAAACCTCTAAAACATGTTAGAAAATCCTGTTTTGAAAGAAAAAATATATCTTCATGAAACAAAGATGTTTTTTTTCTAATTAAGTGCAATACGTTCCAAGAATTCACGGTTTAGTCTGAACATGGCCTGAATGAGTTTCATGCACAAAATCAACATAAAAGTTGCCATACAATTGACTACTAAATTTTAGTTTTAAAATAAACATTCTTTTTTAGTTTGGTTGTAGTCATTCTATGAGCTTCCGATTTTTTATAATTACAATAGTGTTCTTGGTACAGTTGCATGCGGCAAATACACAAGCATAATATTTTAAAGCTAAAATTCAAAAATCAACTCTGTGGCAACTATCCAGGTTGTTTTGGCCTTTTGGGAAACTTGCTCACAAGAATTGAAATCCTGGAACTTGCATGTCGCATTTAGTTAGTAGTAATTCTAGTTTCGTTTCATGAAAATATTCGCGTTTTCTTCTAAAATTGCGTTTTCTTCATAAATGGCCTAATCAAACGAGAACGCAAGTCATCGCAAGTTAGCTTACGATGACTTGCGATGCCACCAGACAAACGTCGGCACAAGTCGTCGCAAGTTCTGCATTTCCGCTAGTTCCCACGCCTTTTCGCTAGTTCTCATGGTAGTTTCTATGGTGACGGAGTACGAAAGACTTGCATCGACTTGTGTTTTGTGTTCAAACGTTTCACAAGCTCTCGCAAGTTGAAGAAAACTTGCGATGAAATTTGAACAAGATCAAATTAGTCGCAAGCTAACGCGAGTCACCGCAAGCTGGTGGTCAAACGAGACACAAGCAAGCACAAGCTAAAACTTGCGATGACTTGCGTTCTCGTTTGATTAGGGCTTAAATATGAAGCCTATAGACCAATTGCATAAATACAGTACCACATGCATTATACATGCATAAAGTCTCCATTCTTTTGAATTCTATTCAGTTTTACTCATTGTTCAGAGTTCTTGTCTGTTTTCAATAAAATTCAAAAGAATGAAGTCGAGGCTATATAAAAGAACGCTTTTCGCTAAAAATTGAAATTATCTCAGACCGTCAATGCGCCTAGAAGTGAAACGTATACTATAGAGGACAACCAGAAAATATCTTTGGTTTTCTTGTATTCACTTAGACTTGCCGACTGCTTTGTTGTTTTATTCAAGACAGCCAACAAACCGTAGCGAGAAGGCGAGACGAATGAGCGACGATGTTGCGGGCTCCGACAAAAAAAGCGGAGCGGGCTCCAACAAAAAAAACCCGGACTTTGGGAAAGGCTAGTATTCACTTTAAAAACAACCCAAAACATTTCGACTCGTCTGAAACAGAAATCGAAATCCCTAATTTAATTTCTTCACATTTCTTTTTCTCATATTTGGTATATTTACATGCATGTGACAATCTTCCTAAGGAAACCAACTGTCAACTGTCAGTTGGCATACAATAAAGGATAAATAACTGGGGAGGCTAATCATCCTTACTTGCAGGCAGCGGCTGAATTGACGGTACCGAAAAAGATGGCGGCGGTACATTTAACCACAACGCTTTGCGACCACAAGTCAGCTCAAATAACAACTAAACATTGTTTATTATGCTAAGATGGATTAATTAAGCAAGAACTTCATTCCTATCAAAGTTGATCGTTTTAAAACCATATCTACCAAAAATTCTGCAAGAAACAATATTTACTGCCCGCAAAGGATTGTGGTTAAATGTACAAGTCGCCATCTTTTATGGTACGGTCAATTGCTAAGGACGCATGCAGATCAACGTGGCCGTGTCGATGCAGATCAACGTGGCCGTGTCGAGGCATATCAAAGGCGCTCCAGGCAGCCGCCATATACGACACAGTTCAGACCACGGATCACAGCTAAGATGTTAGGTGTTGATTTTATGGAGGGAAGAAAACCGGAGAACCCGGCGAAAAACCCTCGAATGTACACGCTGTACAGTATAATAATGATGATATAAATTAAAGCTAAATTCTTACCATGTGAAAAGCCACTGAAGAATGAAGAGAATACATGAGCATGTTAACCAGAATTATAAAATTACTCTCGCGAACCACTGGCATAAAGACACGACTAAAAACCTAAAATTTGAAATCAAGTTAGCAAACCACAATTTACTGTATACTGTAAATTGAATAAAAGTTTGAATAGCAATCGAAACAGTTTACAAAATTTGAATTTAAGGTTATCGTAAGGGTTAATAATCATCAGACAGACACACTTGTTACCAGGGACGGACTGGCCAGTCGGGCATACCGGGCAAACACCCAGTGGGCCCCTTGCCTGTTGAAGTGGGCCCCCTTTGGGCCCTTAAATTTTTTTGACTTTGCAAAAGTAAAAAAAGGCTATGTATCAATCAGGCAATACATGCTTAGGATAAAATAATTATCTAGCGTTTATAGTGGAAGCTATAGCTTCTTCCGACATTTCGAGTTCCGGAATTATGAAGAAAGCAATTAAACGTGGAAAAGGCATACGAAAATGGTCGACGACTTGCAAGAAGCAGCTCCTCTGAAAAGAGAACAATGTTTAGGGTCCGTGGAGTTGGAGGGAAGTGCATGGACCAATCTTCGAGTCGTTCTTTACAATTTGTTGAGATTACTCGAAAAGAAAATGTGGATCTAAAAAGTTTGAAACGCTTCAAACATCTGATCTACAATCATATTAAAATATATGTTGTATAGTCGATAAGTGGTTAGCGCATGGGAAAGCATTACCACAAATTTGGGTCATTTGTGCCGCTGCTCTCGGTCAGCGGCTATATTCGCCTAATAATATAATTATGTATTCTAGAATTTCTAATGCGTGTGATACTACTGTAATCTAGTGTTTCTCATCAAATTCGCCTAAATCGTGCATGTATGTATATATAAACAACCTGTAAACGACGATAAGGACTCTGAAATTAAGCAAGTTCAAACGCTTTTGGAAGTACTATGCTAGAGACAAATGAGGACCTTTATGTGCTCTCGAAGTAGACTGACTCATGCCGAATGCATCGCGAGTCCGGGCACTTCGCATCGCCCGTAACGTTTTTGGTCAATTTGGCCAATTTCTAGCACCTGTTTGCAAAGATTACTATGGCTAACACTATGGATAGTGGCGCTTTTAGTGCAAAAATAAGACGAGCTAGGGAAGTACTTTGTCGTCGAAGTAAGCAAATGTTTTTTTAGTTATAACTGTTCCTTAGTCCATGCTGAAGTCAAATGGAGTCGGGTACAGAAGAAATATGTCACCGTTTAAGCAAAATTTTAATTATTATGTGCTCTCATTATTCACTGTTGAGAATCTCCACTATGGTCCTTAATACGCACGCGCGCCACCATCTTGTCCCAAATTTCTGGTAATGGATGCGTACGGAAATGAGTCGTCCTTTGTTTTTATTGGTAACCCTCAGGCCTTAACAAGCTTAATATACTATTTAAAGCCTAATTTGGACAAAATCTTTGTTAAAAATGACGAAATGTGCCATTACAAACATGTTTTAAAACTATTAAAAGTTTGCTCAAAACTGCCCGGGCCCTTTTTTACAGTAAATCGCCCGGGCCCCTCTGACGGAGCCAGTCCGCCCCTGCTTGTTACCAAAAATTGCTGTAGTGTGAACACAAGTCAACAAGTAAGTTATTAAGGTGGTGTGGTGTACGTTTGTTTTACGTATTTGGTACTGCGTCGTAGCTCGCAGTATGAGTAGTCTAACCAATTTATATAATACTGTTATCACCTTCAACACATTGCGACGCCGTGTTCTTATACGCATAGCGTAAGTTTTTTAATACTACAATAGATTTTGGCAAATATCAAAGCTATTCTTGTGTTAAATAATCCGCCATGATGCTTTTACGGAGTTTATAAGAAGTTTGCTACATATTTGACGCACTTGATGCACTCGCATACATGGATTTCTTATAAATACATTTTCTTGATTTCATTCAACACAAGTGTGACATAAAATAAAATACGCGCTAACTAGTGTAAATTGATTGATATGATTACTTGAAAGCTTGTTTATGCTACCAAAAGGGTGGTCTGCACAAAACGCCCATCTGCCTTAGCTGGCTACGTTTTTAAACAAAATACAGCTGCATGTTTGAAACCTGAAACATCACGAGAAAATGCTATAGGAAATGTATAGCTGCATGTATACATGTACAGTGTAGCTCTCATTTTTGGTTGAAAGTAGTTGGACAAGCAAGCCTAATTTATGATAAATGACAGTGTGATTGGTGGCACTGGCAGAACAACCTGGGGAACATCCAATCTCGTTCCCAGAGCCCACGTTCCCCACCCGGGAAACGAGAGACTCTGGGATAATCCGTTTCACATCGATATTTCATTGGCTGATGAACATGATTACTCTTCTTCGGGATAACAAGAATCCTGTGATGACGTGAACGGATTATCCCAGAGCTTCTCGTTTCCCGCCCGCTGGGTAAGGGGAACAAGTGGGCTCTGGGAACGAGATTGGGGAACATCATGTGAGCACGCGTGATTAATACTGTAGTAGTGCTGTTATATTTCAAAAATATTGTTTACTTTATTTCACATTTGTTTAATTACAGGATTAGCAACTGGCTCGTTACCAGTCGTTTCTTTTGTGTCCTTTGTTGAAGAGAGAAAAAATTTGTTGTAATAGGGGAGTGAAGCTTTATACGAGATAATGCTACAATTTATCGTGAAATGTCATTCGTGGTTTAACCATGGATAGTAAAATGAGTGGATTGGAAACTAATAGTCACGTGAGGTGTTTCCAGGCCGCCGATTGGCTGAAAAGCGTTTTTCTTTGCTCGAGAGATGTTGAAACCTAGTTGCAAATTGCGATGTCACGAATGGCGTGAGTACGCTTGTTTTACTGAGATTTTAGTGAACTTTTCTTCAAATTCTTCATATCCTCACATTCAGATGACTATGTTGACGTTTCAAATGATTTTATCGCCTTACAAACCTGCCTAAGCCACAATCGAGCGTTCGGGGTAAGCGTTGTTGATCTTTGTTTTGATGATTCCTGTGTTGTTTTGAAGAAACTGGCGTCCCCAAATTGTGCTTTGTTTTGCTTGGAATTTGGGATGCATATTTTAACTAGTAAACCTTGATATCTTCTTTTAAAATGAGTAAGAATAGACGGGCATTTTGTCGTATTGTGGCTTTGTCGTATTTACAGACAATTCGATTATCATTTTAGGCTGTATTAATCCCAAACTTTGAATATACTCGGGTTTTTTAAGCTTGTCAATTGCAACCAGGTTGTTATGCTCACGCCATCAAGTTTCCAATCCAGTCTTTTTACTATCCATGGTTTAACCACAGTGGAAGGACTGCGAGTGCGCATGCAGGGAAGAGAGAGCCTTTTGCATTTTCTTCTCAGCTCAACTCCCATACAACTGATACCTTAGAGTTGCATAGTGTTTGCTGTGCTCTCTACTTTTTGACATTTCACGGTAGACTTTATCATTATCCCGTATAAACCTTCACTCCCTTATTGCAATAAATTCACTTCCTTCTCCAGCAAAAGACAGTTAAGAAAAAGGGAGTATGAGAGAATTTGAATGTATGTGTGTTTAGGCTGATGCTGTATTGAAAAAAAACGAACACCGATACTGGAAAAAAACTACTGATAATACCGATATATCGATTAAATTTCCGCTAAACGACAAAAATGTCGCGGGTTTTCACAAAAAAGTCGGCTTTTCTCGTAGTGTAAATTGGGCTTTCTTGTAATTTACTGCAGCCAGCCTGTGCCGCAACGAAAAAAACCCCGTTGTTTTTCCGTCTGCGGCAAAGTCTACAGAAATAACGTTATTTTACAATTAAAATAGAAATACTAGCAATGAAATACAATACTAAAATTACGCCATCCCGATGATTTTGCTCCGTGTTATTTGTTAAAATGGGACATAACATTCGACGTTAGATTCGTTAAAGTTTTTTTACAAATCTAGAAGTTTCAGATATTAACTATTAAGTTCAGCAATCACAAGTTTTCTGCAAGAAAACGTGGCGCGTGGATGCGTGACGGATTTCTTGGCGCGTGGGTGCTGAAAAATTCCAAAGACTGTGATCGCACTTTGATGGCCTGTACGAAGTATGCGCATTGAAAATTGAAAATTGCATTAGTTATTGAGAATGAGTCAAGCTCTGACAATGGTGTCTTTATAACAAACAGTGCCTACAAAATGCATGATTTCACTGGGAAATCCATCCAATGTCGGTCTCGCTTGACCAGCGAGTTTGTTTATGTAAAGAAATAAGGTAACGTAACACAAATATACGGGTCAATTTTAAATTGAATTGAATTAAATTAACGCAACATGTTACCGCAATACCAATACCACGCTTTTAAAAGCATAAACGCAATACTGTAGCACCACACTGATAGTACCGTACCAAATTTTTTGGTATTATATAGGTATATCGATACAGTATTTGAAAATTAAAATACCGGGTAGTCGATACAGTAGAACCTGAGTTTATGACCACACCTGTTGCCAGGGAAAAGTGGTCGTAAATGACAAGGTGGTCGTAAAGGCACGTCGTAACGTGACGTCATGGCAGTCATATGGGCTTGGGTTCTTTTACATAAATACATGTACTGTTTAAAACTGAAGAAAAGGCTGGTTTATAAAGATTTAAGGCAATAAGAAACATTACAAACAAGTACAGTATCAATTTTAAAAACGTTATTTGAGTATTAAATTTAAAAGAAATGAAATCTGTCATTTGTGTCTATATTGATTTTAATGCATAGCCTCAACGATTTTTATTCTCGATATTAAAACAGTGCCGTTTTATTCTCATTTCTCACTGTACTCTTTCTAGAGTCTAACACTGTTGAAGGTTTTCACCTCATTTGCAAACTTCCAGTATATTTTGCTGAGTTGGATGATCATTTTTGTCACTTTCTCTTCAAAAGAGCAGTTATGAATATAAGATTATCGTCTTGAAAACCGTTGGACAACTTGTCAAATGTTTATAGCAAACATTACTCATAATTTGAGTTGCTCACCTATTAAACATTGACTAAGGTAGTAGTACAAGGCGAAAACTTGGTAAATCGGCAATCACTTCCTGTTTCTTGTACAGTAGAACCTGAGTATTACAACCCCTATGTTTTACAACCACCTGTCATTTATGACCATGGACGATTTGTAGTTGAAATCTACCTGGAATGAGCGACCACCTGCCTAACGCAACCAACGACCACTTTTTAGCATCCCAAACAAGAAATTTACCTGTTACAGTATGAACAACCATTTCAATTTAAAAATGCCGAAATGTGAGAAATAAGTGTTCATTTTTTCATAGTAAACAAGCTAGAATGCTACGGCGTGCAAATACAAGAAACCGGAAGTGATTGCGTGATTGCCGATTTACCAAGTTTTAGTCTTGTTGTTGCTTTTACTTTTGCTTAAAAAAACCCTAATGCAAATCTGTAAATTTTTGTTGTCAGAGTTAAACTACTACCTTAATCGATGTTTAATAGGTGGGCAACTCAAAAGTATGTGTAACGTTTGCTAGAAACAGGATGATAATCTTATATTCTTAACTGCTCTTTTGAAGAGAAAGTGACAAATGATCATCCAACTCAGCAAAATATCACTGAAAAAAACTTCAACAGTGTTAGACTCTAGAAAGAATACAGTGTGAAATGCGAATAAAACGGCACTGTTTTAATATAGAGAATCAAAATCGTTGATGCTTAAATAAAATCAATATAGACCCATTCACACAAATGACAGATTTCATTTCTTTTATTAAATACTCAAATAACGTTTAAATTGAGACTGCACTTCTTTGTAATGTTTCTGATTTTTCTGTCTGCCTTGTTAAATTTTTATAAACCAGCATTTTCTTCAGTTTTAAACAATATTTATGTAAAAGAACCCAAGCCAATATGGCTGCCATGCCGTCACGCTATGACCTGCCTTTTGTTTGGGACACCAAAAAGTGGTCGTTGGTCATGTTAGGCAGGTGGTCACTCATTCCAGATTCCACTCATAAATGACAGGTGGTCATAAAACACTCATAGGGGTCTAAAACTCAAGTTCTAATGTATTGGAAAAACACCCAATAATAATCGATATACAGTAGAACCTGAGTTTTACGACCACCCATGTTGCCAGGTAAAAGTGGTCGTAAATGACAGGTGGTCGTACATGGCAGGTAGTGATGCGATGTCATAGCAGCCATTTTGGCAGCACTGCAGCGGTTCTTTATATAAACATTGTTTCAAGGTTAGGAAAATGGTGATTTACACAGATTTACAAGGGAAAGGGAAAAGCAGTCTTGATTTATTAATGCTAATAATATGTTATTCAGTTGTATTAAAATAAAAGAAATTTGACATTTGTGTGTTTAATATCATGGCCTTACTCCCTAGAGCGACGTTCTCCACATCAAAATGGTCTCGTACTGTCGTTTACTTCAGTTTTTGCGCTGTGTTTTTGTTACATTTGAATTTGATTCAATTTTTGCACTGGTTTAGTCTTGTTAAAAGCTCTTGGCTTTATTTACAATCTTCCAGTAGTATTTTTTAGATGTGAACACTCAGTTTTGCCACTTTCCTTTCCGAGTTAAAAAGCCATGATTGTAAAATATACAAACTTGTCACAGTAAACGATCATCAAGATCAAGTTGTCTAAAGTTAACAAATAATACTCATGGTTTTGGATTGTTCAGTCATTGTATTAACTCTCAAACATCAACTAAAAAGTGTTTACCAGTAACTCTGACAACAAAAATTCACAGATTTTCATCAAATAATGCTCAAAAGAGAAGCAAAACAAGACTAACATGCAGTAACATGGCAATTGTGCAACTGTGACTTTTGTTTTTTTGTTTTTGCATGTGGTTGCATTTGTGTTTGTTTACTACGAAAAAATGGGTATTTCTTTAACGTATTTCGGCAGTTTTATGTTGAGATGGTCGCTCATAACAGGTAAATGTCTTGTTTGGGATACTAAAAAGTGGTCACTGGTCGCATTTAGGCAGGTGGTTGCTCATCGCAGGTAAACTGGTCGTAAACAGCATGTGGTTGTAAAAAGGGGTGTCGTAAAACTCAGGTTCTACTGTATACCGCATCAGCCTATAGTATGTGTGTTGTAATAAACTGTTTCATAAAATAACATGTACGGTAATACAATGCATGCCCTGATTGGTTATAACACCAGAGTTTGGATCAGAGTATCCAAACACAGTAATCTGCAGTAATTTCGACAGTTACCTTTCATCTTGGTCAGATATATAAAAACAAAAAACAAACCCAAATTTTGATTTACTAACTGTATTTATTGCCACCTGCAAATAATGCAAATGTACAGTACTCTGTATAATTTTGCTTTGAATAAAAATTGTTGTAAAAATGTAAAAATTTTATACAGTCAAATGGTTTAATAGCCAAAATGTCTCAAGCAGAGCAATGATTGAACAGCCATGTATGAGTGTTACATGGAATATGACTGACTGTAATGCACATTGATTATATTTATACCTTCTTATCACAAAATTTGTTTTTGATTAATTCTTTGAATCTTTGCATGGTGACAAATTCTAATAGAAGCAAGAATTTGGGGTAAGACCATGTTTATTATTTATTCCTGTACTATTCATTTCAACCCAGTGATGTTTTTCAGGTAGACTGAACCCAGTCCCTCCTGATGACGGCGCGCGGGAGAGAAAAGGAGGGACTGTGGACAAAGTCGTTGAAGTTGAATTTCCTGTGCCCTGACAAATGCAAAATTCCCATTGGCTGAAATCATTGATTGACAGGTCAAGTCTGTTTCATAATTAAAATTCAAGAATAATCAATCGTCTGGACAAATGTACTTTACAGATCTACGATCTATATCGCATTATCGCTCTGAGACTTGTTTTCATTTTAAATAAAGGGGTTGGCAATTATTTCTTGGCTAAAAGGCAAAAGTGTTCTTCGTATAAATTGTTATTCTCTCGACAGGTTCGTTAGCTGAAATCAACAGGGGGAGAAGCCGAAAACACGAATGTGGTCCTGTCTGGTTGTATATATGGTTTGTTAGATACTTGAAATCACCTACTTTGATTTGCTGACATTTCAACATGTTATGGATATTGCCTGCACATTTTGTTTTGTAATATACATAGAGCTGCGCCCGATTAATCGATTTTTTCCCCGTTTTTTTCGACAATTGATTATTTTTAACAATAATCGGATCATCGAAAACAACAGCACACAGGATGATACCGGAATGAGTTTCTTTCCGGAATAAAAAAGTTGTGGAGCGATGGCTTTGTCGTTGCGGCATTCGTGGCGTTAAAAAGTATTTAAAGTGTATCAAATGTCAAACGCGACTTGTTTTGATCCTTTGTCTCTAAGGAAGTTGTCCTCTCTGTTAGTACTCGCGCTCTCATTGGCTGTCAATTCAAGACGGACCAATCAGGATGAATTATTACTTGCATAGCAATAGGCAATAGTGCGTCAAGTTCACGGGTCAAGTCTCAGTCAAACTCGTGCAAACACCGCCGAAGAAAAAATCCAGGTCCGAATTAGCCATGGAAGAGTTGCTTGGTAAAGGAACCTCTGTCTCAGGAAGCTAGCGGTGAAGAAGTGGAATCTCGCGAGGAAAAGATAGAGAAGGAGATCAAGCAACTGCGCGATGAGGCACCGATACCATTGAAGGAAGATCCATTAGAGTGGTGGATGGAAAACGAGAAACGTTACCCTCTGGTCCGAAACCTTGCCGCCAGAGTATTGGCTGCTCCGCCGACATCTACGCCAAGCGAGCAGATTTTCAGTAAAGCTGGACTGGTCGTCTCCAAGAAGCGTGCCGCGCTTAAGCCAGCCGTTGTGGATGCACTTTTATTTTTAAATAAAAATAAAATGACAATGTAGACGGGACGGTCATATCATATTTCAGATTTTCACCGTATTTATATATTATATGTCGCTTTCTTTAGACGTTTGGTTTCGTACTTTTTTATTGTGTAATTTTATTTCAAGGGGAAAATTTAATATTTTTTTTAAAAAAACACCCCTTTCCTGCGAAGGGACAACCCACTGTATACGCGTCGTGATTTATTCAATACGATTAATCGATTGTTAATCGATTGTTGGCAACGATTAATCGATTACGCGTATTAACCGATGGGCGCAGCTCTAAATATACAGCGACTTTTATCTGATATCAGATAATACATTTCTGATTTCACCAAGGGACAATGAACTTTTGTCTCGACAAACATAAACACCGCATAAACAAGAAGGTTGTGTTTGAATATCTCTTCATCCGACAACACATCTGTAACAAATTGCATATCAAAATAAACCGCAAGGTACTGGAAACATTTTTGTTATGAAATTATAACATTTAAGTGTCAAAAACTCCAGGACGCATTGAGTAGTAAAATTATAATTTCAGTTGTCGAATATAAACTAAAACAGGGAATGACAGCGTTCGATCACTTACCGGTATACATTTTCTCACAGACATCCGATCTTCACATTGTTTGAATCAATATTAATTTTGTCATATTCAAATATATATAATTTGGTTATATGGGACTGATTCTACGTTAAGTGAAATTATAAACTCAATCTAAGGAATAATATTGAGAAATTCCTTAATTTTAAAATTTAAAAAAAATAGCTGGGTGGAGCCTGGACAAATGCAACTTCAACGACTTTGTCCAGTCCCTCCTTTTCTCTCCACCGTCATCAGGAGGGACTGGGTTCAGTCTATTTTTCAGGGGGAATGACTATTTTTGCCGTTCCCCTTACACTGTTCCCCCTGACAAAAATTAAACATAGTGCAACACCGTTCAACACTGCACTATTTTTGCTTTGAGTCAATGAGTGTACTCGTGTTTCAACCAAGTTAGCCAACCAGCTAGCCTGAGCAAGGCTTTTAGTAGTCTTTCACATAGGCTGTTGCGGTATATCGATATATCGATAATTATCGGGTTTTTTTCAAATATCGGTCATCCTGAATTATGGTGCCAAAGCGCACATTTCACGGGCTGTCGACTCGACAGTGCATGTCGAGGATAGACCCATCGCAGTCTTTAGAAATTTTATTCGCACGCGATGAGTCATCGCTAGAATAAATAGAACATGTTTGTGACAGATGCAGTATATACCGACTCAATCGACAATCTCCAGACTTCTTTACTGCCGATGGCGATGGTGAACAGATGAACGACGACACTGTCACTGAAAAGCCAAACAAGCTTATTGTCGTCAAAGAAGCTCTTTTAAAAGAATGAAATAAAAGTAGTGTGCTGCATAGGCAGTGTAGAAATAACAATCGAAATATAGTAACTTAGGTTAGATATACTGCCGAAACAGAGAACGTAGGAATCTAACGTTTCGAGCGAAGGCTCTTCGTCAGAGAGAAACCTCTTTTAAAAGAAGCTGTGTTCACTTCAAGTGACTTTCCTGAAGACAAGCCATGTCAACCACCGCCACAGAAACGTCAGAAAGTCAAGAAGACGCTTGGCTCCCTGACCACCATGCGGAAGTCGTCGCAGATATCATCACCATCACAGTCGCCGCGCGATCGATTGCAGAAGGAGATGGATAAATACATAAAAATCCAAACAATTGATGGCGAAAAATTAGGCTTAAAATATAGTTAATTTCCATCGCGGAAAAATATCGATATATCGATATTATCGTTTTTTTTCTTTCGATAACCGATATCGGTATTTTTTCAATACCGCAACAGCCTACTTTCACATACCATTATCATGACAGGAGCCACACCCATTTAATTTTACAACCAGTGGCCATGCCCATTTGACTTCAGTGAGTGTTCCCCCACTTCTAAATTTGGAAAACATCACTGTTTCAACCTGTAGGCTGTTGACTCCTTCTTCCTTCCTCTTGCTCTGATGAAGGCCTGTGTCAACAGGTTGAAAGCTAAGCAATAACTAATAAACACAAATTCCTACTTCCACTACAATTTGTTTTTGCTTTAATTTTGTAATATTAGTCAAAACATGTTAATACGCTAACCTGCAATATGTGGCCAAGAATAACATTCTCAAGAATATTCCTTTTTCCAGCCTTTTGTAGACATTTAAAAAATGTCAAAAGCCACTGAAAAACTTTTGTTTTCTTTGGCCATACAAGCCATTGAACCATCTTGCAAATTCCACTAGAAAGTTTCATATCTGCTATTTGAGATGACATGGTGACCTCGTATATTATTGGGTTGATGACATCATCTGGTATGTAGTTGGTTAGTTCAGCTAAAGCCACAGTACTTGAAAATTCAGGATTTGATAACATTTCAAAACATTCCTTCACTGAAAGCATAATAAAAGATTGGGAGGAATCCTTGAGCCAAATCATCTGCAAAAACTTACAAACAGAATTAGCTTTGTTAAAGTAATCAACCATTTCGTCCTTCGTCGCATTTGGTATTTTTGTTTTGCCAAGACATTGGATTAACAAAAGGTTTATCTTTAAAAGTTCTTCTTCCTCGTGTGGCAAACAGTCTGTGTTAGTCATCAGAAATTCAGCCAAACATCCGCAATATTCAACAGTGTCGTTCAACTTGAGCCATGTTGTAATATGATGGCCAAGAACTTCGCATAACCGAAAGTAAATTTTCGAGGTTGATTTCAAATAAGGAAACACACATACTAAAATATCGAGTACACATGAAAGTCGAACATTTCCTCGTTCAAGTAACGATAATAACAAAGCTTCGTCAAAGAAAGACACCAACGCCATTGTTTTGTTTTGTGCCAAGGACATCAACATCATCCGACCACTTTCGACCAACAAAGCTTCAGAGTCGTACGCTATCCATCGAATCGCCAGTTTCAAAATAGCATAACATGCTTCATTCTCCATGGGTTGAAAAGAGAGATTACATGTGAAACACTGGATCAACGTTTTCTTCACTTCGTAAGACTCTGTTGAAGCAACAATTCCTAAAATTTGTTGCTCCATATTTTCGACGGATGAAGTCATCCTCGTTGACGACAAGCCAACAAGTGATCGACACAAATGATAAATGATTATGAAGCGCAATGTTCTGCTTATATATGAAAAAGGTTTAAAATATCAGCTGACATCTGATCACGGACTCACCCAATAGCTCGTCCCCAGAGCCCGCGTTCCACTTCCACTTCTTACGGTGGGATCTAAATATAAACGAGTTTTCTGATTGGCTATAAGTAACCAATCACATTGTCAATTCGTTCCCATATTAGGGTTAGGGGAAGGTTTTAATAGGGGTTTTGTTGGGGTTACTCTCTCCTCCGCAGAGGCTTCTAGTTGGGGTTAGGTTATCTAAACCAATCAGAAACTGAAAACACCGGTATACCTCATTTGGAAATAGTTTACTCGTATCAATACTAGATTCACAATTTTTTCGTCTTAGTGACACTTTAAAGTTTCTATGAAGTGAAAAACGTGTTGGTAATTTTCTTGGTTTAGTGAACTTCTAGAAGAGCATTGCATGGGCATTTGAGCATTTCACCAAAAATGTCAAGATTATCTGCTGTATAGTCTTCAAGCTATGAACTCTCTAATGGCCCTCTAATGAAAGTTTGCCATGGCTCCACTAGTTCAGTTTTGGAGAATTTGGGCACTTGGTAACAATGCCTTATGAGTATGCAACCATTTGCATACTACAGTATATATAACAACAATGGATTTACAGTCAAAATGGAATACCTTCCCACTTCTTCTTCTGTAGTTCATTGCATATTACTGTATTTCTGTAGCCACTACCAAAGCCCATGAAGATTTTTTGTTGAAAACTGTACATAAATAGTATAATTTAGCTTTAAATGGCATTTATTCATAATACAATGGATGTTTATCCCAAATCAATACCAACAGACAAATATACATTAAGAATTGGCAACTTATCACTAGACTTTCCTCACACTTCAGTAGTGACTGTAGCATTATTTTTTTTTACTGTAAGCATCAATCATCTGCATATGTGATGTCATCATAAAGCATTGTTACCAGAAAGCTCAAATTTTTCAAAAAAACGAACTAGCCATGGTAACTTTCCATGGCTCATAGCTCAAGAACTATATGCAAGATTCTCTTGAAATTTTCAGTGAACACGATGCCCTTCCATTCAATAGAACGAACAAAAAATTGCAAATGAGTTTTTCACTTCATAGACACTTTAACCCTTTCCCTACTAGGTTGCCCAAAACCAGCCACTTTGTTATTTTACTCTGTCTAACACCAGATGATTTTACTCGTCAAGTGAGAACCCCTAGGAGGAAAAAGGTTAACTGGGCCTATCTGCCCATCTGTCTTCCTTAACCCTTTCCCTACTAGGTCATCCAAAACCAGCCACTTTGTGATTTTACTCCAATGCCCGACAATTGTACTCGTCAAGTGAGAACCCCTAGGAGGGAAAGGGTTAAAAGTCCCTCTAGAGGTGGTGATTAACAGGTTATTTTCAAGAAACAAGGACTTTAATATTCAATCATTTATGAGGGGCATTTTCTGAAATCGGGTTTTAATAGATTATTGGAAGGGGGGGCACTATTCAAGCAGGACTTTTATTTCTTTACAAATGCCTCCAGAGGGGGCCTTTATTTGAGTGAGTCCCCTATTCGAGAAATCAAGAAAAAGACTTTAAAAAGAATATATATACATATACACACATCTCTTTAAAAATATTGTACTTGGCAGTTGGCAACTGACTTTTTTATAAAAACTGTACAAAATAATACTGCAGTTGTCCATTACGCAATTAATTGTAAAAATTATTCTCTATATATAACTTTTTAAGCGTTTCAGTTGTACAAATTAGAAATATTAGTTTAAAATATCCGTACTCCATAGGAGTTAATAGTTATCAGTTTAATATTAAGGCCATGACTACTGCTGATTCGTTGACATATTTGAAGACAATAGTATCTTTGTTACCTTTGCCAGAGGCCAAGATTTAAAATTCGAAGTTCAGGCATCTGGACAACTTGGTTTAGACCGAACTTTGTCACTTTCGTACAGCCATAGAGATCTATGCTTGTAACATTTCGGAGGTTCTCTGCTATATATGAAAGTCCCTTGTCTGTAATCATATTACATTGTCCAATATTTAATACTCTAATATCTTGCAAGTTCCTCGCCACAGCAAATAATCCTTCGTCTGTAATCCGACACGAACCGAGTCCAAGATGTCTAAGATTGTATAATCCGTGGGAAATGTGCTTCAATGCTCCGTCTCCAATACGATCACAAAAACTCACATCTAAACTGGATAAACTTGAACATCCATCCGTCAAGTTAGAAATACCATCATCTCCTATATTATCACACGATCTAAGATTTATTTCCTTTAGATTTTTTAAGCCGGCCAAATATGCTAGGCCTACATCTGTTATACCACAACAAAAACTCAAATTCAACACTTCTAAATGGACGAGACCTTTCGCGACGTTGCTCAGCGCATTATCGGTAATTTTCTGGCAATCCTGTAGGCAGAGGTTTGTTAAGTTCTTATTTCCTTGCGTGTTGCTTGTCAAACCGGCTATATGGGCGATGCCAAGATCGGAAATATGCCGACAACTGCGTAAGTTGAGATGTTTCAGGTGAAGAAGTCCTCTGGCACAATGAAGCAAAGCGCCATTGGTGATATTACAACAACCACCAAGGTCTAGTACTTCAAGGTTACATAAAACACGAGAGATCCGATCTAAACTAGCATCGGTCACTTGTTTACAAAGACTCAGATTAAGAACTGTCAAAGTCGATATGGTCTTCACAAAAGCTTTGGTGATACTTGTATCAGTAACGTTGTAACATCCTTTCAAGTTGAGACACTCTATACCATTCATGTTTTGCACCAAGTAACTTAAATCGTTTTTTAAACTTAGTACACGTACTTTCCGAATACCTCGAGTAGCCAATGAAGGGAACAAGTGCTGGCTAGAACGACGAAAATGAAGCCTCGCTTGGGTCGACCTCCACACGCACTTGGCATAAGCAGCATCTCGCCATCGTCGACAAACTTGAGATACACGGCCTTTATCTCGTAAATCCAAATAACAAAATATAATTGTTAAAATCTCAGGAAATAAACAGTTAATGGAAGAACCTTTCTTGCCTTCTTTCTCACAAACCTCCTCTTTAAAAGGCCGTTTCACATCCATTCTTTCAAACAGTATGTCATCTTGATCAAATTCTTTGTTATTTTCCAAAACCACTTCACGTGCTGAATAATATCACGTGACAGTCATTTCTTACATGATTGGTCGATTCTCACTGGTTTAATTTGACATTTAATTTGTAGATATTCTAGCAGTAACATTTGATACAGTACTAAGAGAACACTATATCATATATAAATATATACGATTTAATAAAGGAATCAGAACTTGTGTTATTCTAGTGTACACCAGTCTTGGAACAATTAGGGGAGCTCACTGGGGAACGCCGAAGGCGCAAGACTGGGGGTCCGGCTTGCCAGATTTCCGGGGGCAAATGCCCCTTGCGGAAAAGTTTGAAGTTAGGGTGAGATTTTAATTTACAGAATTCTGAAGGTTATATAAAACTACCAAAATCATTCTTGATTAAAATGACTAAATGTCTGTACTTAAATTACACAGGACTGCAAAACATGTAAAAAAATATCAAGCTCAGTAGCCCCCCTCCCCTCTCACGTTGGGGAGTGTTTATAGCGAGCCATAAGATCGTATTCAACATACGATCATGAATATTTAACAGCAATATTACCCGAAGTTACTCGAAATTTCTTTCAAAAAGTGCCCGAAATTTTCCTTTTTAAAACGTTGGGGGGGGGGGGGGGAATTGCCCCGCTCTGCTTACCCTATAAATGGGGAGGGGACTAGAAAAGTTACCGCGCCTAGTGGGTGCTCCTCCATGCGGTTGAAAAACTAAGAAAAAACAAGTGAATCTCCAGGTGGTAGCCTGCATGAGACATACGAATACACCTCGGATACACCTTCTTTTGGAAGAGAAGGTTAGTTGCTACACTACAGAAAGAAGACATCATGGCGTGGGCTTCGCCATAAAGACGGACATCGTCTCTCAACTAGAAAATGAAAGGCTCATGACAATGCCGGCGGCTGCTGCTAGCAGACTGCTTTGCCGCCATTGTCAGTGCTTATGCACCAATCCTTGACAAAGACCATGCAAGAGGAAAAAAGCCTTTTATGCCCATCTTGATGCCACCTTTATCAAAAGTCCCCAAACTGTCAACAAACTGATTGTCTTTGGAGACTTCAATGTCCATATGGGAACAGATCACCTCAACTGGAAGAGAACCATGGGACAAGAAAGCGTTGGAAATATGAACAGCAATGGTCTCATGCAGCAACTAGTGTGCTAAACATGATCTGACAATAATAAACACAATGTCTTGTCTGAGGAAGAAATCATAAGACTACTTGAAACTGGTGAAAGCACCCCAATCCAAGCACTGGTACCTCATTGATTATGCAATTGTGATAACGAATGAAGTGAAGATCACCAGAACCATGACAGGGATAGAGGATTGTTGGACCGACCGTCGTATGGTGCGAATAACCTCAGCTCCTGAAGATTGCCCCAAAGTAGTGGATAAAGGCCGATCCTGGCTCATTTCCATTTCGTTCTTAAAATTCTATAATCTATCTTTCATTATAGAATTTTTTTTCCCCCAACCCTTCACCCACCCCACTACCTTCCATTTACCCTTACCCCCACCATCCCGTTCACTCCATCGCCTTCGGCTCAGCTTTGCACGTTTGTCTTCCAATGTCCAATAGCCAATGTATTAATTTTGTCTTTTAAAATTATTCTCTTGTCGTCGTTGGCTGAGAGTGCGACTTTGTTGATGTGTTCCGTGTAAATATTATGCATTCTGCTTCGGAATGTATTCATGCCTTTAAAAACTTTTATGCCGGAAAAAAGACATTCCTTATATTCCTTAAAAGTTATTTCGTTTTTGACAACTGACTTTTTAACACCTTTACATTTTTTCTCCTCTTTTCCAGCTAGTTGTTCCTCTCTTGTTGGTTGTTCCGACGCCATTTTGTAAGCGTACAGTTTACTTCGTAATCCAACAAATTCTGAGATTTGCTTTGATCCGGTTTCGCTTTTGAACATACCAACTACTTTTTTGTTGATCCCAGTTGGTATTCCGCTTGGGTGAGAATTTTCAAAATTACTTGTATCAAAATGTGTGTGTACATCTTTTGAGATATCCTTGTAGAAATCTTCCGTTTTAATTTCATAGCACAGGCTGTCTGTATCGGTGAACAAAAGACTTGCATCTTCTCCATATTTTGGTTTGATGTAGTTGTAATGGAAGTCATACATCAAGGTTTTGCTAATGTCTAAGATGCTCATTCCAAGATATATTGGCTTGTCAAGTTTAACTACAGCTTTTTTCATATGAATAGCTACCAAATTTTTTGTGAAGATAACTGGACGGTCATAGGTGGATTTTCGAACTAGCTTGTTGAGTTGCGCCTCGTTTGTCACTAATCTGACATCAACCCTATTTCTCACGTTTTCCATTGTTTTACCGAAAACTGAGTTATTCATCAGCTTGAAGAAATCTTTCTCAAAATCTGATGTCGCTTTTGTTCTCATTTCAGTATTTAGTGAAATGTACGGTTCCAACCAAGCTTCTTCCTCAAATGTGATTCCGCGATGAATCTTGGTAATTACCAAACCAAGTTCTACGCATTGCTTTAGTGCCTCATGATGTATTACATAATTTTTCTTATCATGTAAATTAGGAATAAGTTTTTCAACCTTGTTGACTAAAACTTTTTCTGCGGCTAAGGGGTATTCGTTATGCAGATTATGTAGTTCTTCTGAATATTTTAGGTCTACCTCCAGGATACATGGCATTGTTTCCCAGTTTTCAAGCTGCTCTTCCATAATCCATTGCAAATCTCTTACTGGGAGTTTTTTGCTCATAGCCCATCCATATAGGTTGTTAGCATCCAAATATGCTAGGAAAACATTTAATTCGTGTAATTTGAATCCAGGCATATACTTATTGTTCGCCTTTGCATATCTTTTCGTTATTGTACTAATTCCACCTCGAATTCCTCGTTCAACCATTAAATACATATCCGGATCAGTAAGCAATTCCAACTCAACTCCCGTTAGTTTTAGAGCTGCGTCCCAAGCTAGACCTGGAGAGGTGTAGTACCACATTGGATCTAATTCATATGTTTTTTTGCAAAGTTTCCTAAAGTTTTCCATTACATCGGTTAAAAGTAACACATCTGTTTTTAAATACAGATTGTGATAATCTCGCATTGTTTTGCAGTTAAAAGCTGACCACACCTTTTGAGCATGTTTGTAATCTTCATCGGAAATATGACTATCGTTGAGCTTGCTGTAAAACTCTTCTTTTGCTGGAAGTTTTGGATAATTTAACTTATCAAATCCAGACATAAATTCATAGGGGAAAACTCCTTTTTTCTTTAGGAGATTTATTTTTTCATCTTCCCATCCCTTAAACCCAGATTCTATGTTTTCAAACTGGTTTGGTTTTAAATTATTAACAAGTGTATCCAATGAACTTAGGGTGAATTTTAGCGAATCTAGAAATACTAGTTTACATTTTTGCGACCAGGACTTTCCATCTTTTCTTATTCCACTTTCCATTACAAATTCTTTTGAAAAGCTAATATACTTTTCATCAGTTTTTGGGATGCACTCAACTTTCCCATCTGTCAAGCCTAAACTTTTTACGAACAGATGCGAGTCGTATCCCTCAAGATTGTGGAATAGAACGGGGACAAACTTTGAGTCTTTCATTTTAAGGTTACATTTGTTGTGAGCTGCTCCCCTGTACTCTCCAGTTAAATGACAGTGATCTCTTACTCTGTCATTACCTAATCCTTTTTTACAAACATAACAGTTTAATGCATGTTTGAAACTTTTCTCCTGATTATCATTTAAGCTCATTGGTTTTTTAACTTTTGTTATTTCGTAAATGTTTTTGATCTCATTTTCTACGGATTCTACGAATTTTTTCCCGATATCTTCTCCTTCAGTTTTTGCTGTGTATAGAACAGTTTTTGTTTTGTAAATGTTTTCATCTTTACATTTGACTGTATAACAGTAACCACTAGGTTGATGGTTTTGGTAGGCAGTTGTATGGCTTTTGATGTCTTCTTTTTGAACCGTATCTATTGGGAGAATGAAGGATTCGAAGTCTGCATAAATTACAAATGGGACATCTGTGGTTTTCTGGTATTGTTTAAAGAAGGCTTTTGATCCTTCTTTAGGATATTCTGTGCTTTGTTCTGCATGTGTGCTGCAAATTTCAAGATGTTTTTCCAGAATTTTTTCTGAGCTGAAGGAATTACAACAGTAGACACATGTATGAGATTTATGTTGATGATTACTTAATTGAGATCCAACGAGTTTATCAAAATTTTTAACAACGCTATAATGCTTATCGTATAAAAACAGGGTGATAAGCTGAGTATTTTTAAGTTTGCTTACTCTTAGTACAATTATTTTGTTTTTTCTATCAATGGTTTCCGTTCCATAAACATTGATAGCAATGTTATTGTTTTTCTCAAATTTTCCTATATCTTTAAGTGGGGTTGGAAATTCTAACCCACTCCAGTTGTATTTTTCAACTTGTAAATTTAAAGTTCTTGTCACTCTTTCAGCATTTCTTTCAACCGGATGTAGTGCTCTTGTTACAGCATATTTGAAACACATATTGTCATCATTTTTAATGTTGATAGTAGCTTTTTTGTGTTGGATAGCTTTTGGCAATGGAATGTGATTGCCTCCTCTTAGCGGGTTGTAGCTGGTGATGGTGATTCTGAGATGGTCTACTGAATGTAGGGTCCAACCACTTCCTTCTTTTTGATGTGCCGCTAAAGATTCTAACATTTTTTCCTTCATTATGGAATAACATGATGTTGTGTCCTCCTCGATGATTACAGAGTATGTTCCACCTTGAAAGTGAAAAACTTTTATTTTGTTTTCTTCGTCATCATCATAGTTATGTCTTATCATTTTTACAGTAAGGCAGGAGGATATTTTTTTCCCTCGACTGTTTGTTGAGTTGACTAACCTTTCCACAGGAGTAGTTGTATGTTTGAGAAATTCTCTTGGATCTTTGACTTCACTCCCATCAAATGTAAACTTTCGAATTCTTCCGTTGATGGCACCAGATATTTGAGTTGGCTGTAGATTGTTTAGCAATCGTTGTATTCTTAAGCTGCTGTTAAAGACACCTCGCAGCTTGATGTTAAGCCTTTCTCGCACGGTTCCAAGTTTTTTGCTTCCTTTCCAGTTGGATCCTTCTTCTTCGTAGAATTGTCGCCGATTTTCTTGTTTCATTTCATTTCTCCACGATCTCATCATTTTGCGATGTTTTCGCTCTAAATTTTTTTCTTGGATTTTAGCCATCTTCTTTTTTTCCTTTGTTATGATTTTCATCATCTTCTCTTGTTGTTGTTGCTTGGTTTTTTCTTCTCGACGGTTGAATTTTTCTTTAAGTTTTTCTTGACTTGCTTTGTGTAGTTCTTTGAGTTTTTCTTCACGACGAGCAAATTTTTCTTTGAGCTGTTGCTCTTTAAGATTTGCTTTAATTAATTTTTGTTCAAGTTTTTGAACATATTTGGTGATTCCTGTATTCCACATATCCCTTTTATTAAAACGCAAAAAAAATTTTTTCTATTTCTTATAAGGTGAAAATTTATAAGAAATTTCTGTTTAGGATATGTGGAATTATACTCTTTATTTATATACTTATTTTCCGACTAACAAAATATTTTTTACCTTTGAATGAAATTTCGGTTCCTCTTTTTATGTAAAAAGGAATACAACTTGGATTAATGTTAAGTTGTTTTGCTGTGTTGTAAATACTTGGAAATTCAAGGACTTCTCCTTCCTTGGTTTTGAATATGATTTGAACGGGTTTTCTGATTTTGTCTTTGTTATGTTTATCAAAAGAAGGGTTTCTAAAAACTGGGATATTAAGAAGTTCACATAACGTTTTTGTATTCATTTTGGAGGTGTATTTGATTCCTTGTTTTTTACCAAGTCTTTTTAATTGGTTAAGTGTATATGTTGTCATTCTTTTATTATAGTATATTTTTTTTCTTTAAATACTATTTTTTTTTTTTTTTTATTAATTTTTTTTATTTTTTTATTAATTTTTTTATTTTTTTTTTTTTTTTTTTTATTATTTTTTTATTAATTTTTTTTTTATTTTTTTTTAATTTTTTTTTAATTTTTTTTAAATTTTTTTTAAATTTTTTTAAATTTTTTTTAAATTTTTTTTTAATTTTTTTTTAATTTTTTTTAAATTTTTTTTTAATTTTTTGTTAATTTTTTATTAATTTTTTTTAATTTTTTTTTTTAATTTTTTGTTAATTTTTTTTAATTTTTTTATTAATTTTTTTATTAATTTTCTTTTATTTTTTTTTATTTTCTTTATTTTTATTAATTTTTTAATTATTTTTTTAATTAAATTTCTTATTTTTTCTTTTTTAATTTTTTTCATTTTTATTTTTTTAATTTTATTTCTTTTAATTTGTTTCATTCTCCTTTATTGGTGTAAATTAGTCATTTTTATTTTGTTACACTTGTAACAAAATAATGTCCCTTAAAAGTTGTCCCTAAAAAGATGTCCCCTAAAAAATTTTTTGTGTAAAAAAAATATAAAATAAACAATGACGCAAGAAGTATTTGATTTTAATCATATTTCGAAAGATTTAACTGACGATCAACTGAAAAGATTTAAAGATATGTATAAACATTACCATAGATTGACAAAATGTTATGGGAAAATGTGTGTGAAGAGTAGACGATTAGATTCTGTTCTTATGTTTTTAAAGGTTTTTTTAATTTCTGGTGGAACTGGTGGTACAGTGTTAGGATGTATTACACTTAACCCTTTTATTCTGGCTTCTATGTCTGGATTGGGATTGTTAATAGCAGTGGTTATATGAGGAAGGCTAATCTAGCAAAGGCAACAGACAGAAATAAGTTTGCTTTTAAAAATTATAAAAAAGTTCTAAATAAAATTAGAGAATTTATGAGAGGCGTTCATTTTGATCCGGCTCAGTTTGATGGAGAGTTGATGGTGATTGATGACATGGTTCGGGAGTTGTGTGTTGAGATTCCGAATGGGGTTGACAAGTGGTATTCTCAGGAATTCGTGAATAATTCTTAACTGTTTTGTTAGTCCACCCCATTTGAAAATTCCCTTCTATTGTTGAGGAATCTTTTTCAAAAGTAATTCCAAAACGGAATCCTTTTGTTATATTATATTGTTTGTTCATTTTTTCTTTTGGTTTGCTTTTTGAGTTTCCCATTTTATTAAAAAATGGGAAATTATGATAATAACAATGATTTAAGCAGTATTAGCTCCTGTTGACACTATCGTCACTTGTACTAGAACTCTGATCACTTTGTACTTTAGATTCATCTTTATTTGGGTTGTCCCACATATGTTTTGCAACTATTAATCCACCAGACAATAATCCAATCATTGGAATGAATGGCGAAACTTTCACAACCATTGCTTTAACATCACCATACAAAAGTTTGTTTGATGATAATTCCTTATCTAGGTTTCCATCTTTTTCAACCATATTTAGTTGTTCCATTAATTCTGAAAATTTGGTGATAAGGCTTTCTGTTAACAAAGAATTAACTTTTTCCATTTGATCGCGCTGATGATCTTGTTTAATTTTTTCTAAGGCACTTTGAGATGCTTTTTTAATATATTTTTCTGAATATTTGATTTCCTTTGCAGCAGATAAGCGGATTAACTCATCTCTAAGGTTATCATTTTGCGGATTAACTGGAATATCTTCTTCTAAATTATATGTTTCTTCTGAATTCATTTATTAAGGTGGAATTTTTTTCTATTTTTGTAAAGTATGTATGCGAAAGCAACAGCTAACATCCATAAATTTTTTGCTAACCAAGCTATACCTTTAGCTCCCATTGTTAGTGCTGTTGCTAGTAGGTTTACTAGTGGAGCAATTACTGGTAATGCAGCTTTTGCTAGTTTTGCTAGTGCTTTTGCTATTTCTCCCGTTGCTTTTGCAGCAGAAGTTAAACCTTTTTTTCCAGCTAAAACTACTGTTGTGACGATTCCAGCGATGGAAATAGCTATTGCTGATAGTGCTCCCAAATTATTTTTTGCAAATTTTTTAAATTTTTCAAATTTTGTTATATCATCATTTTTTATCATTTCTTCCGTTTTTTCACTAACTGGTTTGAGATTATTTTTTAACCTGATCTCATCTGCTTTTAATTTTGCCACGTCAGAAATATCTTTGTAAACAGCTTTTTTTCTCGCTTCGCTTTCCGCTTCTGCTTTGTCATTCCAGTACTCAACCGCAATATCAACAGCATCTAAATTTTCTACGTTATTTGTTGCTAAAATTCCTCCTAATTCCCTTAGTTCCTCATCGTTAAGTTGGGTTTTGTCTACTGTTTTGTCAGTAATTTCTAAATCATCTTGAATTCTGTCAATAATGTTTGCCCTAATTCCGTTAACACTATAGGTGTTCCAGGTAAATCTCCAACAATTTCTTCAATGGAGCCATTTGCTGTTTTGCTGTGCTCAGAACGTGCTTTTTGCATGAGATCAGAATATTCTTGTACAGTTCCCTTAATTTTTTCATTTGTGCTTAGAACAAAGTTATTTCCTTTTTTAACAATAACTTTTGTTTCGTTGTAAAGCATTCCATCAACCTTTCCAGTTTTTTTACTTATGGAAAATAAACTTTTGTCTATTAGCTTTTTTGAAGCAGGGCCGTCTTTCATTACTATTTCTTGGTTAAAACTATTACGGAAAAATGTTTTTCGTGCTCTTGTTATTCTTCGCCTTTGAGCAGTTTCCCATCGCTTACGTCTTTGTTGTATTGTATTTTCCTCCGCTGCGCTGTCTTCCACTGCGCTTGGATCTCCTTTTTTTAACCATGCATCTGGATCAAACGGGTCCAAATCGGTTCTCCCATCTAGATCAATATCCTCATCATAACCATCGTCATCATCGTAGTTATCAAAATCATCGAAGTCATCCATAAAACTTGTTTCTTCTTCATTGCGCATTCGCTCCGCTTCGCTATTGTCATTAAATGTATCAAATTCAAATTCTTCCATTTTATTAGTGTTAAAAATCTTATGGTCAAACTTTGACTAACTCTTCATCGTAAAATTTACCAATAATGTTTTCGTTGTCTTTGTCTTCAATGTTGTACATTACTGGGTTACCGCGGAACACAGCTGTTATTTTAAAAACTTCACTTGTAAAGTTAGGATCATATCCCTTTGCAAAGTTCTTTTTGTATTTGTATATCCTTACATGATCGCCAACCTTAAATTTTGGTTTTGGAAATTCTGTTGGTGGTAAACCATATAAAGTTTTAAATACCTCACCCTGATTACTTGTGTTAACACTATTAGGTTTTCTTTTAATAGTTGAGTGAAATGTGTTGTTATAGCTTTTGGTTAGTTTGTCTAAAACATCTAACCAGGTTTTGGTTTGTTTGAATGTAAAATATTTCCACATTCTAGTTTTAAGAGTTCTGTTAAATCTTTCTACAACAGCTGCTTTTCGTTCCGAAAGTGTTGAAAAGTAATCTATGTTATGAGATTTTAGAAGAGATTTTACACCAACATTGTAAAATTCATTGCCGTTATCAAACTGAACAACCTCAGGATATTTTTGGAAGTGATGTTTGAACTCCTTTAGCATTTTACCAACACCATCTACCATACTTTCTGTATTTTTTCTGTGCACAGGAACGGTGAAAGCAAATCTACTTAAAATCTCAACTCCCGTCAAAATCCAGTTAAACTTCTTGTTTACAGAACTAAACTTAGCCATATCCACTAAGTCCATCTGGAGCTGATCGGCTAAATTTTTAACAAAAGTCCTTTGCGTTTTACGTGGTTTCCTTAGCGGCTTATGTATTGTGTACGTACTTTGCGATGATAACCACTCCTTAACTAACTTTCTTGAAATACCTTTTACATTTTGCTCAACCGCCTTTTGGTATAGTTTTTCCGCACTCTGGTATCCAGTTACAGGATTGTAATATATATTTCTTAACTCCAGATCAAGTAATGTTAAAGTTGTCATTTTATTTTAGTATAAATAAAATGAACCCAAAAGAAATTCAAGCATTAAAAAATTTTTATGGTGAAAAAAACTATAAAAAAGTTCTTAAAGAAAGTGCTATAGAAAAGATAAAACTTCGTACCGAGTTTTTAGAGGAATATCCAAATGCTGACGTTAGCAAATTTGAATTCGATGTTTCATTTAATCGAGATGGAACGGTTGGTGATAAATCCATTTTTTTCCAGGATCCTAACAACAGTATATCTTCTTTTGATATAACTTCAGAAGCTTTTTTAAGTAATCCGGATTGGATTCAGTATTTGTACTGGCCAAAAATGTGGGATATTACCCAAAGTTTACCCGACCCTGAATTAAACAAAAATTTCTCAATAGATTTAAACACTATGCCTATTTTTGTGACTGACCTACTTAAGTTTACAACACATTTTGAGGAAATGAATACAACATATTCTAAACCCCCTCCTCCTGATGATGAAGATATTGATGCTGAAAATCTTATGTCAGATGACGAAAAAGCTGAAGCCGAAGCTAAAGCCAAGGCTAAAAAGAAAGCTAGGGCCCTAGCTTTAGCGAAAATAAAACCATACAACGTAAAAGAAAAAATAGATTATATTAATAACCCCTATTTTACTGCAATAGTTGCAACATATGTAATTACCAATATGTGCGGAATCTCAGAAAAACACCTAACAAACAAGGTTCCAAGAGCTAGTTCAAACATAATTACAAGTATTGCACAATACCATTTTGCATTCCATTTAAGAAGATTTTTAAGAGATCCTTCAAAACTTAAAAAATATATGACAGGAAAACATATGAATATACTACAAAAACATACGCCAGCTAGAGAATATTGGAGAACACAATACAGCAATTCAACCATGAAACTTAAAGAATTTAAAGCACAACAAGATAGTTACGGTTATATTACAAAAAACATGAGATATGTAAAGGATCATAATAACTACAGTACATTAACTATGGAGCAAACATAAAATATGAAAAATATATGGGAACAATGGCAAAAAGAGACAATGATTTTTTACTTTATGTTCCCAAATCATCAAATGGTTTAACAAAACTAGGTCAAAGATTGTTTCAACAAACTATTGAAAGTTATGTTTACTGTGTATTAGGAGCCCAAGCAAAAACCAGATGGAGTATTGTTGAGCAGGGGGCTAAAAGTACCCAAACCCAGGAAGTATTTAAAAAACTTATAAAGGATACAATAGTACAAGACGATATAACAGTTGCTATTTCAAACATGAGAAAAGCAATTAGTAGCACTAATGTTATTCTAAACTTTGCCATTTCTCCAGGCTTAATTCTAATACCTTCTGATATGAGAATTTTAATTAATCCAATTAGTGGATTCAACAACATATTAACATTAGCAACAAACAAAATGTCGTTTGGAAATAACAAAAACATTAA
Organism: Paragorgia papillata; assembly: GCA_035771165.1. Classification (NCBI taxonomy): domain Eukaryota; kingdom Metazoa; phylum Cnidaria; class Anthozoa; order Scleralcyonacea; family Coralliidae; genus Paragorgia; species Paragorgia papillata. Next base: position 2,611,745 of record JAWNZC010000322.1, on the reverse strand, counting down.
TAAGGTTTTACAACACATTCCAGAGAAAAAAGAAGTTCCACATTTAGAATACAAGCCAGGACATCAAATAGAGCCACCTAACGCAAAAAAATTTACGTATATGAATGGTTTTGACCAATCAGAATCTAAACTAGTATTACCATTGGTTTTTGGAGCTTCACTCGCTGGTACTTTCCTGGTATTTTATAAGTTTTTCTAAAACAACAAAAGATGCTTTGCTTTTTGGTAATGTAATTGTAGCAGCAAGATCATGCATTTTTAAACAATAAAGGACAAAGTGAATAATAACCTTCATATTTGGAAATGGTCCAATATTTTCTTTTTCTGTTAACAAAACAAAGTTTTTTTCTAATTTTTCCATTATTAAGTGTCCAAATGGTATATTAACATCTGGAAACATTTTTGTTACTGTTTTGTTGTAATACTTCATTCTTTTGGAAATTTTTTTCTTTTTATCAAGTTTTTCGTCTTGAGGAAAAGAAAATGCTGGAGAAAGTTGTTCAAGAACTAATCCACAACTTACGCAGAAAACATCACCATTGGGCTCTTCTTCTTTTCGCTTGTGATAACAATCATTGTAGTTATTCATTTTATTATACACTGTTTTAGCTAGCTGTATAGCTAGCTGTTACATATGTTTTAAACAAAATATAACAAAAAATAGCTAGCTGTATAACTAGCTGTATAACTAGCTGTTACATATGTTTTAAACAAATTATAGCAAAAAATAGCTAGCTGTATAACTAGCTGTTACATATGTTTTAAACAAATTACAGCAAAATTATAACAAAAATAGCAAATTAACGTATAATAAATGAGTGAAGAAAAACAAACTATTACAAATCCTGCGCCAGTGGAAAGAGTAAAAAATCCAAAAAGAGTTGCACAGGGTTATCGGCTAGCTGAATTGAGTAAAAATGCAAAAGCAAAGAAAAAGGAAGCTCTTTTGCAAAAACAGCAAAGCGGAGCGGAAGAAAGCTTACAACTACCAGATATTTCAACATCCCTAACTATAGTTGGAGTTGTAACTGGTGTAATAGGAACATACATCACTTGGCAAAGATATAAACAAGACACTCAGCAAGACACTCAGCATGACACAAGTGAAGTGGAAGAAAAACCTAACAACCAATCTCCTCCTTCAAAACAATCTCCAGCAAAAGTAAAATTTAACAATCTTGACAACGATGATATTTAGGTCGTCATTTCCGCTTTACAAAAAAAATATTAAGATTTTATATTCTTAAAAAAGAATATAAATTCAAAACTTTTTTTATGAAGTTTTTTTATACTAATAAATGAACAAGGAAAGACAAACTAAGTTAAAACCCGGTTATAAACGATTACAAAAAAGTGAAATAACCGGCGAACGTACAAGACATGTAATAACATTTAATCCCAACAAAGCCAATCCTGGTGAAGAAATTTATATTCAAATTCCTAAACTAACACCTGGTGCAACGCTTGTTCCAGACAAAATGTTTTTGGTTTTTGACTTTAAAAATGCAAATACCAAGTCATGGTTTAACAACAACCTAGCAAAACAACTCCAAAAGCAATTAAAGGTAAAATTTGCAGGTGAAATTATCTACGACAACTCAGGAGAAAGTTTACTTAGAACTTATGAAGATTTGTGGTTGAATGCAGATGTTCGTGTGAACATGGTTGAAGATGGCATTGCATCTGAAAACCAGCGTAAAGTTATCTCAAAATCCGATGATGCTTCATCAGATGCATATGTCGCAGTATATGGAACAAAACAAAGAATTCAGTTAGGAAAAATTCTAATGGATCATGGTTTGTATGCTCCTTACAACATGGCAAATGATTTACAGTATATTATTACTCTTCCTCAAGCTGCAGAAATTATGAAAGCTCAAAGCAGTCAAACAGTAGATGGTTACAGCTTAGAAAATATGGAGCTGGAATATGAAACTATCTTTAATGCTGATTTGGTGCGAGAAGTAGAAAGTGGATACAATGCTGGAAGATCTCTTAGTTTTGAGCACGTCACTCTCCTAAAAACTGTGGAGTGGAACAAGTCAACAACTCTTGTTAATGAAACCATTAATTTACCACGAAAAAGTATGAAAGCTGTTGTTATGCTCTTCACCAAGAAAACTCGCGGGGGATCTGAAGAATTTGTTTTCCCAAACATTGAATCTATGAAATTAACCATTGAAGGAATTCCTGGTAGAGTTTTCTCACAGGGGATGCCTAAAAGAAGGTTATTCGAAGAAGCTGAACGGGTTTTCAGACAGGACTCCAACGCGGTAACCGCATCTAGCTTCTACACAGGAGACAAGTTCGCTTTGGTGGCTGACCTTAGAGTTATTGATGACAATGAATTATATGGTCATGGAACCAAGCTTCTGTCAACTCAGTCTGGAATTATGCTTGAAATAACCAAAAAAGTAACAACTGCAAACCTTAACTGTCATATTTTCATTCTTTCAGATGGTGTTCTAAAGGTTCAAGCTGGTGAATTCCGAGGAGTGAACTATTAAATAAATGACTCCTTTTAATATGATTATAGTTGGGATGACGGGTTGTGGAAAAACTCGTTACTTACTTAAAATGCTAGAAGAAAAACATAAAAAAAAATTTGAAAATATATTCTTAATTTGTCCAACGTTTGAGTGGAACAAAACTTATTTAAACTGGACTCACTTACATGATCCAAATTTCTTTGTATTTCCATGTGATCAAGACCAAACAGATGATCTTTTAAAATTTGTTGTTAACTATTGTAAGGGAAGTCCTTCCCTAATTATTTTGGATGATTGCGCATCTGGTCAGTCAGTAAAAAACCGAACCAGTGAGTTAGTAAAACTTGGATTTGGTGCAAGGCATATGGATATTAGTACAATAGTAATAACACAACAACTAACTTCAATAGCCAAACCATTCCGAGAAAATATCTCCAAACTGGTGTCTTTTTACAATCCAAACAAAAAAGATATGCAAGTTATACTGGATGACTATCTAGACATTAGTAAGGAACAAGAAAAAAAAATTAAAGAAACACTAAAAGAAAAAAAATATAGTTATCTTGAAATTAATCTAATACATCCTTACAACCACGAAATAGTGGTCAGCGGTAATGAATTATAAACCGAACTACAAATAGCCAATGATACAAAAAACATATGTTTTTTAACATATGTTTTTTTTTTAAACAAAATAAATGAGACTCTTAAGAATTCTTATGGAAAAAAACAATGAAACCATTGTTAAATTTGATGAACCTTTGGTTATTGAAAACAATACAATAACTGTAAAAAGTGCAAGTGTGTTCTGGGATTTTGATAACATCACAGATCCTATTTTTGTCGTAAATGGTTCCAAAAAACTATGGTTTAAAACAGGATATTGGACTGCCAATATGATTGTTGAAAAACTAAAAGAAGTAAATGCAAAAGCAGAGCTAGTACACTATTCACAAAAAATTAAAATTACACCAACCGAAATCCTTTCTCTAGAAAAACTGGCTCCAATACTTGGTTTCTCTGAAACACGAATGATTATTCCAAAAGGAAGCAGTTGGACCTCTAACACATCTGTTAACGTCAACCTAGGACTAAAGTATTTTGATATTAAGTGCAATGCAGTTAACAAAACAACAACATCATTCCAAGGCCGACGCAATGATAGCATCACAATATTACCAATTACAACAACTCAGTCACTAAAGGGCACTGTTACACACTATGATAATATTAATAGTGAAACTGAACTAGATAATGGTATCTATAGCGAACTAAAGTTTTCGTCAAGTCACAAGATTGGTGATATATTATTAGAAATAATGATAAAATAAATGGCATTAAACTATGGCTATTCATCTCAAGTTGTAAACAACGAAAAAACTGTTCAATACGCGTTAAACTATCCAAAAACCACAATTAATACATCTGTGTACCCAACAAGACCAAGCTCAAATGGTTACAAGTATATGTCTACACATGGATTAAATTCAAATTCTACAATTACCCTCTTAACCCACTCTTTCTCTACAGCAACCGGAAATAACATGAATTCTGGAAAAATATTCTATTCTTTCGAGTTTTTAGATAAGTCTGGAAATTTCTCCTATTTTTTCTTAGATGAGTTAAACATGTCTCTTTTTAAGGTTCCAAAATCTGGTGCTAAACATAACATGTTCTTTTTAAACAAAACTTACTCATTCGCTGAAACTCTAAAAACAACAGACTTCTCAAACTTTGTTATGTTTTCAGTTTTCATTACACAAAAATCTGGTACGTTATCTAACGACACATCAGAATTAGAACTTTTCATAACTTTCTAAAAAATACATCTAATAAATGGGTGATACTAAAAATGAAGTAATTCAGGATTTATACAACGCTGCACTAGTTACAGCAGGAGCTGTTGTTGTAAGTATGGCATCAAAAAAATTAACAGGACAACCTTTAGCTGCGCCAGCCAGCCTTAAGGAAACCGCAAAATTAGCTGTTGCTGTTGCAGCAGGAAGTTTCTTAATTAAGAAAGGTCAATCTGCTGGATACATTCCCAAAGAACTAAAAGCCTAAATAAAACATGGCATCAATGGTTATAGGAGGATTGTTTAACGCAGTTGCATTTGCAGGTGCTGGATACCTATTCTCAACATTTAACAAAACAGATTACCAAGAAGAAACCAAAAGACATAATCTTGCAACAGAAAAACTTACTGCTGCCAAAGAAAAATTCTACGAAAAAGAAACCATTCGAAAAGATAAAGAAAAAAAACTAAGAGAAGAAATTTACGAAGCAAAAAGTGATATGAAAGACACCGACAAAGCATTCGGTGAACTTAAAAAAGTAATACAAGAACAAGAGATACCTCCACCAGTTTTGGAAGACTTCTACCAACCCTCTGACGAAATGAAAATGTATCAAATTATTACTATGGGATTAATGGGAGGAGGTGGTGGATGGTTACTACACAAATTACTTTAAAAAGTAAAAAAAAAAGTTTGAATTCATATTCATTTTAGAATATGAATTTATAATTTTAAATTAAAGTTCGTTAATAGTACAGTTTTCGTTGGGTAATGTTTGTTCAGTGCTATCACCATTCAAAAATGCGGCTAATTCCTCATCCTCATCCTCTTCCTCTTCCTCAGTTTCATGGTATACATTAAACACCTCATTTTCATAATCCCATATTGCTGCTTCTCCAAATTCTTGAAGAATTTCTGTGTAAGTTCTACAGTATGTAACTTCTACAATATCGCCAAACCATTCAATAACTTCATATCCATCATTATTTTCATAAGCTGTGTATTCATGTTCGGGTTCAAAAGCGTAAGTAGATAACCCCCCCCATCCACCGTCCAAAGGGATGCCGCCTCATTAATATTCAGCGTGACTCACGCACCGTGACTCACGCATGACTCACGCCTGTGACATGATTGGGCAAGATTGGAATAATTATAGTATACATGAAGCTATATAAGCTCGGACATTACGATGTTAGGATTACACCTGGTCTGGTCATCTATACTTGTTCGAGACTTTAGAGAAGGATTGGAACGTTTTTGAAAGCATTAGAAATTCTACCGTCGCACAATGGAATGTTTACACGGTGAACCTGCATCTTCGACAATTACACAGAAGGGTACGTTTTGGTTTTGTGGACAGAAACCTAGTTGCGAGTTCTTTTGCCCAGAAGAAGATTGCTACATGTTTGGAAAAGCCGTAGCCTCCTTCCATGAAAGTGGATGTATACATCCAAGGTGCTATGGCCATGGACGACTAGCACAAATGCGAATGGTTAAAGATAAGATGAAGGAAAGTTACGGGAGACCATACTTTGTTTGCTCCGAACGAGGAAATCCCTGTTCGTTTTGGCAATGGGCTGATGTCTTCGAGGGTATCAAAACCAATATGTCGACATGGTCTGATTTGTCGTACTAGCAAAGTCAAGAAAGAGGGTGACAACCAAGGTCGTCTGTTTTACTCGTGTCCCCACGAGAGAGAAAACTGCTGTGACTTTTTCGAATGGAAACCGGAAGAAGATCCCCTTGAACCATTCTCCACTGTTCTGTTTAGTATGCCACCATCTTACAGATATACAGTCAAAAAGACTGGAGAGACATTCACGAGCCATGAAACTGATCATAAGAAAGCCTACGAAAAGTACCTTTTTCAAAAGTCGGTAAATGACTTGACTATAGACTTGGAAAAACTGAACATTTGCTGAACATGTATAATTTTGTATTCTAATTATCTATCTAATAAATATATGTTTATACCTGACTCTTTTGTGATTCATTTATCTCCAACTTTGGTCGTGTGAACACGAATTGTTATAGACCAATACGCATATGCTATGGATACAATTTTTGATGAATTAAAACAACATAACATTGATATCGATAAATATACGTTATCATTTTATATTCAGACATGTCTTGACGATCATCGACACCTGTTTGATAGTTTTAGCGATCAATTAGATCGTGTGAACCTTCATCATATCTATGAAGAAATGGATCTAAATAATTTTGGAAGAATAGTCGCTTATCTCGCTTTCGTGTACAGAGTTAGCGATTCGTACGATAACCAAACGGTTCGAGAGGCCGTTCGACGAACGGTGAATGATTTCCACAACGTAGATTTATCACAATACAAGAGGCGTAAGAATTCTTCGTTACGAATGCTTGGTCAACTGTTCCAGAGATTAATATATGCATATATCGCCTGAGTGTATATATATATTGCGTCGTTGCCTTTTTTCATTCATTTACCTCTAACCTTAATTGTGTGAACATGACTTGCTGTGGCGGTTTACCACAAATAGCCCTTCGTGATATTTTTCGAAAGATTCGCTGCATCTCGGCGTGCTGTGGGGGGAAGATTGTGATACAGGCATCCGAATTAGATGGCGGAACAGTACCTTCACGACCTGTATTACAAGCCAAAAAGTCCGGCAAGTTTTGGCGGCGTAGATGCCTTATACCGTGTCGTAAGAATAATGCCTTTTTGCGATCCTCCATAACTGTTTTATTATAAACACTAATCGAGCTCTAACTTTTATACATTCCCGCGATTAAGAGTTAGGTGTCTGATTGGTCCATTTTGTCAAAAAAAAAAAGCGCGCCAATTTTAAAGTTTCAGCCGTACGCGTGACTCACGCTGTTTATTTAACCTGGTGGGATTACAGCGATAACTAATATAATAATCTGAAATTAGAGAAAGCCGAAGGGCTGAAGGGTGGGAGGGGACTCTGGTCTTGTTTTACCGAAACGGGCCAAAAATGGCTCAATTAGCGGTGCACAAGAATAATTTGTTCAGTTAAACAATGCACAAATTGCAATTAGCACATCGTTTTCGGACTCTTATATATGGCGGCATCATTACAGCGAAAACAATATTCGTAAAACAATTATTTGAAAACGCTCAAGTAATGAAAGAACCTGCAACCCATAGAAATGTTAAAATACATTTTGCTGAAATGTTTCATGGCCATCGCACAGCTGCCATGAGTTAGCCCTCCCCGGGACATTATTAAAACATATTTAGTTTTGAGTAAAATTTAAAAACCATTCATTTGACATATGCCTCGGAAACGTAAAGACTGTCCTATATGTGGTAAACAGGGTTTGTTAAGATTAGCGAAGGATTTAGCTGACTATCATCTGTAAATAATTGTAAATAATTTAGAGATTTTAATTTTGTGTACTGATAATTAATAATTTTTAACTTTGTGTACTTGTAAATAGGAAAATGAATAATATATCTTTTATTAACACTACCTGTTGTTTTATTTTGAAGGGGGAAAAAAAAAAAAATGATTGCCAGGTGTGGGATTCGAACCCACGTCTTCTGGGACTTTAAACCCAGCGCCTTAACCATTCGGCCACCCTCGCGCTTACATTCATGGTTCTATATTTTCTCTTTATAAAAAATTGGATCATGAGGTAAAATAGGCTCCTGGGGCATCAGAAAGGGTACATGATTATTATTCAAACGGGGCGAATATAAAACCCTTAGGATTCAGTCTTAGGATTCAATGATTTAATCTTAGGATTCATTGATTCAATCTTAGGATTCAATGATTCAATCTTAGGATTCAATGATTCAATCTTAGGATTCAATGATTCAATCTTAGGATTCAATGATTCAATCTTAGGATTCAATGATTCAATCTTAGGATTCAATGATTCAATCTTAGGATTCAATGATTCAATCTTAGGATTCAATGATTCAATCTTAGGATTCAATGATTCAATCTTAGGATTCAATGATTCAATCTTAGGATTCAATGATTCAATCTTAGGATTCAATGATTCAATCTTAGGATTCAATGATTCAATCTTAGGATTCAATGATTCAATCTTAGGATTCAATGATTCAGTCTTAGGATTCGATGATTCAATCTTATAAAAGCAGTTGCGTGAAAGAGTGACATCAGTTTATGATTGACAGTCACTGGGTGAACATGTCTTACGTTTGTGAAGTCTGCGAAAAATCATTCGCCACATCAAGTAATCGTCTACGCCATATGAGATCTTTTCATCACAAAAGGTCTATCAGTGATAGGGTAACAACATCTGCCCCATTTACTGCTATGACAACTACATTCACCCCTGAGAGTCAGAAAACGTACTCGATACAACTGACACATCCGTTTGGGCTCTTGGTCTCTGGAGGTACTAAGACAGGCAAGACAACGTTTGTGAAACAGTTATTGGCTTATGCTAAGATCATGATCGACCCACCTCTGGAAAACATCGTGTATTTTTATACAGAGTATCAAGATACGTTCGGCGAAATAGAAACCCTAATTCCAGGGATTCAGTTTGTCCAAGGTTTACCCGAATCGATGTTGGATAGCATTAACCCCCAAATAAGAAATTTGTTTATCATTGATGACATGATGGGAGAGAAAGATAGTATTATCGCGAAATTATTTACTAAGAAATCCCACCATGGGAATCTAAGTGTAATTTATATCGTGCAAAATTTGTTTCATCAAAGCAAAGATCACCGTACCATCTCTCTCAACGCTAGTTACTTAGTCCTCACGAAAAATGTCCGCGATGCTAGTCAAGTGACTCATCTGGCCAAACAGCTGTATCCCAGCAACACAAAGTTTTTCCAGCAAGCCTATCAGATGGCGACTAAAGAGCCATATTCCTACTTGTTTGTCGATCTCACTCCGACCTGTCCCGATGAAATCCGAGTAAGATCCGGGATCTTTCCGACTGACACCCACTACGTGTACCAGCCCAGAGTATAAAAGGGGCTGTTCAAGGACAATGCGATCATTTGACCATGTCTGCTTGTATAAGAAGGAACTGCGATGTTTTAAAAGTATTGGCAAAGTGTAATCCTCAACTACGAAACGCGATTATAAAAGCTGCCGACGACGATTTATTAGAAGCCATTAGACAGTGTCTTTTGAACGTGTGGTGTGAAACAATTAAGATTACTCCGAAAACAGCAAGGAAACTAGCCCCTTATAACGATCATATCAAGTTTGTTGCTGATAAACGTCATCTAGTAACAAAAAGAAAAAAAGTCATTCTACAAGAAGGTGAAGGTTTTCTACCGTTTCTCTTAGCTCCTGTGCTTGAACAACTAGCGAGTTTTTTAACCAAATAATGGAACACGTCAGGAGATTGGTGCTAGTTCCAGAACATATGACAGATCGAAAGAAACCCTTAGTCACTCCTTTAACAGCGCAAGTAAATGAACTAGATTCAGAAATGCAAAATCTTCTTAAACGTCAAGATATAACACAAGACGAGAAAGTCAAAATGTACGATCAGTCGCTTCAACGTTATCTGAATTATTACGATAAACGAATGAGTACACCAGTACGTGTAAACGTCGTATCGACACCCGCAGCTGATGACAAACCTGAAGAACCAGCGAATACAGAAAAGACTGCTGAAACAGCACCCTCCGAGTTACCTGGAGAGATAGAAACTGACATTTTAGAAAGTGTACCCGTAACAATGAAATCAAGAGCTCGACAGTTGGTTAAAAAACTTAAAGCGAATAAAGACCTCATAGGATGGACTGACCAAGGACAGATGGTATTTAAAGGACGACCCATTCCGGGTACAAATGTTATCGACTTGGTCAACGATTCTCTGCGTCAACGAAAGAATTTCAACCCTGCTGGATGGCAGCTTTTCGCAAAAGCATTAGGAAACATGAATGTCCCCGAAGGCATTATCAGAAATGAAAATCGTTTGAGTATGTTAAGAGAATATAAGACCAAAGATATTTCAGACACCCCCCTGACGTCATCTCCAGCAACATCAAAAAGAACAAAACAAAAACAAAAACGAAGAGACAAAAACTTACATCCATATAAATGGGTTAAATAAATTTATTCCTTGTGAAGCTTTGATATTACAATAAAGAATTGTTTACAACATTAATTGTCTTGTATTTATTACACACAATAATATTTACGCATAAAGTCGCGAACTAGCATGTCATTCCATTCTTTATTATCAGTAAACATGCCAACAATTGTTGACAAGGGTATATTTCTACATCGATGTAAAGCATAAAACAAACAATATTGTCCACACACTCGAGACCCTAATGACTGTAGAGTTTGTTCATTCCAAGTAAAACTGCTAGCATGATCTCGTAAAAACGTTTCAAAAGTTTTGCTATAAAAGCCCGGTCCTTGTCCGTACGAGTCCATGAACTCCCCTTGTCCATCTGAAGTGAGATAAATTGCTAGCCAATGCGTACCAGGTCCATTACTAGGATCCACATTCAGAATAAAACCTCTAGGTCTTTCCGATATCTGACTTGGTAGACGATCCGATGGTAACACGTCTTTAAATACGGTCTTGGTAAATGGATCACCTTTCAGGACGTTCAGGATTTGTAGAGTGTTCATCTTAACTGCTAAAGTCGCACAGAACGTTGCGGTTGGCGTCAATTTCGATAAGACTTTGAAATTCTCCAAGCACCACGATATTTATAGCTGTTGTCAGAGCCGTTCCAAATTGACATTCTATCGATACATTTCCATTTTTAATCGGTTGAATATGATCGCTTAGGCACAGATCAGCTGTCAGATCAAACACGAATAGAGTGTACCCATTGGCATACTCATCTCGTGTAATACCATTGCCGTCATTTTGAAATAATTTGTTAGTACCAGCATACAAGGTTTGGAAAGCGGACACGTAGTTACTTCCTCTCGCAGCTGCAAATTTCAGTTGTAGGGGTTTTCCAGGTAAATGTTCTCCATTTACCGTTAGACCAAGAGAAATAATGTCGTAGTTTTTGAAATTGAAAGGATTTTTGGCATAGGTACCATTATAAGCATCTGCATCAACCATTCCGATAACCACTCGATTAGGTAGAGGGCCTTGAAATATATTTGGTTGATTGCCTGACATATTTCCTCTCGGTACAGAAACCACTTTACAACTGACACGATTAATAGGGTACTTGGCCGTGACACGTTGAAGGGCATGGGTATGAGCCATCATAACGGTAGAAGAGACGTTGACACGTCGAACGCGAAATACACATTCTTCCAAAACCACTTTAAAGTCAGGATGATCTGCTGACGATACCAGGGAAAATGGGTTTCTCGAACGCACTAATTTGAGTTTGATTGGTACAGAACCAAGTATATAACGGTCTTGTGCAAACAGGTCTGAATGGATTCTTCCTTCCATAGCCACAGACTTACTTTGACTTGCATGAACATACCGTAGTTTCAAACCCTTGTTTGCATCGGCATCTACTGCTACAGGGTTCACGACATCCATTCGACCAGCTTGATCTTTATAGAACAGCGCTGAGGTCAGATGAGATGATTTTGCGTCTTTGCTAAAGTTCAGTACAGTTTCCATATATGATCGGTAGGGATAAGCAGTGCTCGACGGTGTGACAAGTTTGTTGTTCAGGTAAACTTCTACTTGAGAAAATAAAGCATGCATCCACAGATTTACAGGTCCGACTTGAACATTTTCATCGAGATTAGATCCATCATTGTTGGTTATTTTTGCTTTCACGTGTAGGTAACTGTTTGCTAAATCGGTATACACATCAGAATTTGCAGCACACAGAAACTCAATAGTATCTGAAGCTCCAATACTCGACACTGGATCTATATCTTCCCAAAATCCTTTATTCATTTCTACTTGTGTACCAGGCATTACAAATAAATCTAATTCTGATTTTCCACACTCACACGAATCTTTATGTAGGGCACTAAAAGCTTGACTCATGATTTATATTTTATAAACGGTCCAATCTTTGCTTCCGTAGGCTCAGATGTTTTCTTCTTCACAGTTTGTGAACGACTGACGGTTTTACGTTTTGTGTTGACTTTTATAGGAGAATTCACCCGTTTGCGTTTACGACCGGCTCCTGATTGGTTGGTAATCCGACGGACCCCTTTTTGAGCAAGATCTTTCACGGCTTCAGAACCACGCCCTTTTATCGCTTGCTTTACATTCTTCCCTGCCAGAACATCTTGACCAACGTCTTTTACAGCTTGCAGAGCTCTTCTTCCAATAGCTTGAGCTCCTCGTTTTACCAGAGGTATTGCAAAGCGTGCAATACTTTTAAAAAAACTTCCAATGCCGTAACCTTTCTGAATACGTGCACCTCGGAAACCAGGTAAACTTCCACCTTGTTGTCTTCTTAAATAATGCTGTTGAAATTGCTTTACGTCTGGAATAATTGTATGTCTCATTTTTAAATGAAATACGAAGATCTTCGCTGTCTAAAGTGAAGTGTCACGATCGACTTCCCGAAGCCAAATGATACGTTTTCGTTTTTGTCGTCCTTTATATTCACTTCAATTGTTTCGAAGGACTTTACTTTGACAGGAATATATTGTAGGTTGCGGAGACTGACATTCACGTTTTCACCATAACTTCCTTGAGTATTGACAATTCTGAGTAGGGGCACTTTGACATCACCGACAAACTGTGCATCCACGATATCGGTGTATACATACATGGCTGAAAATCCACCGTTAACATCTGCTACGTAAGGGCTTAGGGTTTTCTTTTTAATAAAGGTGTCTTGTTGAAACCCCAATGTTGTAGCAATGTCACCACTAAACCAAACGTTTGCCCCATTTTTTACATCGACGGCAACTTTCCGTGTACTTCGATTATACGTAAAATTTATCTTGGCTCGTGCCTCTTTGTTCATGCTACGGTTTAAAGCCCCCACCAGCTCATCAATGGTGTTATAGTAGCCATTTGGGATAATACCCGTATCGTCATATTTTGTTCCAGCGTTATAAAGAAACGTTTGTTGACTACCTTTTCGAATCGCGCTCCATGTATGGGGGTAATATAACTCTGATAAAGCTACTTCCCAGTCGCCTGTCAGTTGTATAGTTTCAGCAAGCTTCACTTTAAAATTTGCTACAGTATTATCTGGAAAATATTCCATAGAGCTATTGCTTGGAAGCGTTAAATAAAACTGTGTTGCCATGTCGAAGAACAATACACAAATGAACACAAATTGTAAGGTAAACACATTTTTATTTCGTTATATCTTTTACATTATCGGCTGATACCCAGGAATTAAAATCTTCAGGGTAGCCTAACCATTTTACAAGATACTCTTTACGTTTACCATGCATGCGTGACTTAATTACTCTTTCTATTCTATAAAAGTCACTATCTGTCTTTGTAACTCTTTGCAATTCCTGTTCATAAAATGTTCCTTGTAACTCTTCTCTGTGATAATCGGCAATCTTGTACACTGGCGGTCGTCTGGGTACTCGCTTCGTGATGATGAACACCTCTTCGGTCCAGTTAGGTAAGTAGCCTTTCTTGAATGTACGTCTTGCTTTGCTAATCCGAACTTGGTCACCAATGCTGAATTTATATGTGATGGGTTTGCTGGACTCATCACCATACAGTTTTTGCCATACAATACTCTCGTTTTCTCGATTAACATCAACTGGTCTCATCCCAATACTACGGTGTCTCGAATGGTTGTAGGAATATACTAATTTTTGTAGTACATCGGTATATTTCAACGTATTCTTTGCTGTAAAATATTTCCACATTTTCCCCTTTAACGTTCGGTTAAATCGTTCAACGATGGATGCCTTGGTATCGTTGTGTGTTGTAAAAAATCGAATATGTTTGTCCTTCAGTAACTTTTGAAAGCGTTTGTTGGTAAATTCAGTTCCTTTATCGGTATGAAATGTTTCAGGCTTCCTTCCTTTCTTTAGTATCTTTTCAAAGGCTTTAACCAGACTCTCTGCAGTCTTTGTTTTTAATGGTTCCACCCACGCAAATTTGGACAGTACATCAATAACAGTTAAAACGTATTTATAACCAGTATTTGTTTTACTAAGCGAATCCATAATTACTAGATCAGCCTCCCACTCCTCGTCCATCGCTCCAACAATAACACGATTTCGCTTAAAATTATGTCGTACGGGTTTATGCAAAGTATAGGTATCTTGCTGTCTAAGCCATGTTTTTATCTTGTTTCGGGATATCTGGAATTTACCGTCACTTCTTACGACACGGTATAAGGCATCTACGCCGCCAAAACTTGCCGGACTTTTTGGCTTGTAATACAGGTCGTGAAGGTACTGTTCCGCCATCTAATTCGGATGCCTGTATCACAATCTTCCCCCCACAGCACGCCGAGATGCAGCGAATCTTTCGAAAAATATCACGAAGGGCTATTTGTGGTAAACCGCCACAGCAAGTCATGTTCACACAATTAAGGTTAGAGGTAAATGAATGAAAAAAGGCAACGACGCAATATATATATACACTCAGGCGATATATGCATATATTAATCTCTGGAACAGTTGACCAAGCATTCGTAACGAAGAATTCTTACGCCTCTTGTATTGTGATAAATCTACGTTGTGGAAATCATTCACCGTTCGTCGAACGGCCTCTCGAACCGTTTGGTTATCGTACGAATCGCTAACTCTGTACACGAAAGCGAGATAAGCGACTATTCTTCCAAAATTATTTAGATCCATTTCTTCATAGATATGATGAAGGTTCACACGATCTAATTGATCGCTAAAACTATCAAACAGGTGTCGATGATCGTCAAGACATGTCTGAATATAAAATGATAACGTATATTTATCGATATCAATGTTATGTTGTTTTAATTCATCAAAAATTGTATCCATAGCATATGCGTATTGGTCTATAACAATTCGTGTTCACACGACCAAAGTTGGAGATAAATGAATCACAAAAGAGTCAGGTATAAACATATATTTATTAGATAGATAATTAGAATACAAAATTATACATGTTCAGCAAATGTTCAGTTTTTCCAAGTCTATAGTCAAGTCATTTACCGACTTTTGAAAAAGGTACTTTTCGTAGGCTTTCTTATGATCAGTTTCATGGCTCGTGAATGTCTCTCCAGTCTTTTTGACTGTATATCTGTAAGATGGTGGCATACTAAACAGAACAGTGGAGAATGGTTCAAGGGGATCTTCTTCCGGTTTCCATTCGAAAAAGTCACAGCAGTTTTCTCTCTCGTGGGGACACGAGTAAAACAGACGACCTTGGTTGTCACCCTCTTTCTTGACTTTGCTAGTACGACAAATCAGACCATGTCGACATATTGGTTTGATACCCTCGAAGACATCAGCCCATTGCCAAAACGAACAGGGATTTCCTCGTTCGGAGCAAACAAAGTATGGTCTCCCGTAACTTTCCTTCATCTTATCTTTAACCATTCGCATTTGTGCTAGTCGTCCATGGCCATAGCACCTTGGATGTATACATCCACTTTCATGGAAGGAGGCTACGGCTTTTCCAAACATGTAGCAATCTTCTTCTGGGCAAAAGAACTCGCAACTAGGTTTCTGTCCACAAAACCAAAACGTACCCTTCTGTGTAATTGTCGAAGATGCAGGTTCACCGTGTAAACATTCCATTGTGCGACGGTAGAATTTCTAATGCTTTCAAAAACGTTCCAATCCTTCTCTAAAGTCTCGAACAAGTATAGATGACCAGACCAGGTGTAATCCTAACATCGTAATGTCCGAGCTTATATAGCTTCATGTATACTATAATTATTCCAATCTTGCCCAATCATGTCACAGGCGTGAGTCATGCGTGAGTCACGGTGCGTGAGTCACGCTGAATATTAATGAGGCGGCATCCCTTTGGACGGTGGATGGGGGGGGTTATCTACTAGCGTAAGCTTCGTCTTCGTATCCCTCATTATAATTATTCATCTCTTCCTTTTATTATAGTAGTAATTTTCTGCATAAAAAAACAATTTCTAAGAAAAAATCTTAGAAATTTAAAAACATTTAATCATAAGCATAATTAACCAAATATTCCCAGTATTCTTTGCAGTAATATTCATCAAAGTTTTCTTGATCCATTTTGCTGTACATTAACCAAAGTCTATAACCTTTATTACTTCCTTCTGAAAGTTTGTAAATAAGTTTTCCAATATCGAACCAAATTTTACTTCTAAATTCTGTTACAAAATTAAAATTGTTGTTAACTAACATATTTCTTTTATTTCAGTTTTTACAGCGTTAACTTCCACAAATCTGATTTAAAAATTTCATGTTTTCGTCTTGCCATAGCTAATTTTAAGTTTTTTCTTTCCTCCACATTTACCTTAAAATACCTTGGTGTGTAACCCGCATTGTCATATGCTTTTAGATAGTTTGTTGTTTTTTCTAACCAAAGTGGGTTACTGGAAGTATAAGGTTTAACATCAGTTGCTCTTGGATGTGGTTTTTCTTTTTCGTCGCTGTTGTACCAGCAAATAATGCTATTAATATCGCAACAAAACCGGAAAACTTTATGTTCCCACGACGAAACAAAGTATGTTTTTAAATGACTATCCTTAATTCTCTTACAAACATTTAACATTGCCTTTCTGTCCTTTCCTTCTGACATGGTATATATTGCAGAACAAAGATTGTTAAGTGCTGTTCTGTTTCTCATTCTTCGGATTGAAAGTTTTGGGATTAAAATTTCGCAAACAAAATTTCTTACGTTTTCATCTTCTACTACTTGAGATTTAGAAGGGTTATACGTTGTTCCTCCATCTTCGTAAATCATTGGAACAAGCTTTCTTATTGCGTAAAATTTAACATACTTTTTAAACGAAATCCATTTTTTGTTACAAACATTTTTGTTATATTTTTTACTATCTTGTTTACAAAATTCAAGCCAAATGTTGTGACCTTCTTCACTTCCATTTGAACAGTTGTATATTACACAACCTACTGTAAACCAAGACTCTGAAAACATGGTTGCTCGAGCTGGTTTAAGTTGAGTTAAGTAAAATTTTAAGTCATTACACATCTTCCTTTTATTATAGTATAATAATATATTTCTTATATAAGAAATATATTATTATAAAAATGGGATATTTATGATCGTGCTATTTTGATGATTTCTTTTGTCAACATATCAATTAATTTTTTGTTTTCGTCAGGATTTAAACCAAATTCCTGTGTGGTTGGGTTTTTTATTATTCTTTGTTTTGCATTACTCAGTTTATCGATACGTTCTCTCTTTTCCAACCCCTTTTTCCTCATTTCTGATCTCCTCTCATCCTCAATTTTTTGTTTTTCCCATTGTTCTCTATTAATTAAATCTTGTTTAAATCTTTCAAAGTCGTTGTTGAATTGGTAATGTGTTATGAAACCAACTTTTACCTGATATTTTAATTCCTGTTTTTTGTCGTCAATTACTTTTTGTTTTTGTTTTTGTAAATGTTCTGCATACTTCTTTTCTGGTAAAAATAGTGGGACACTTTTTGGAAACGATATTAGTTTCACCATTCCATCTAAGTGATCATTTTCAAGCTTGCTTAAAACATATCTTGATGGAAAGGATTGATAGTCTTGATAATATTTTTTGGCGTCTTTTATGTTCTTTTTGGTGGCGCCTTTTTTCGTTTTCAGCTCTTCCCACTGCTTTTTAAGTTTAAGTATTGTTTTTTGTTGATCATTTGTAAATGGTAAATCTGGCTTTTGCTCGTTGTATTGTTTTTGATAACTTAAGGGATATATCACTTGTTTTGTTATTATATTAAAAATCTTTGGTTTATGGGATGAACAATACTGTTTGCCAATTTGACGCTTTCTCATACATTCCCCTTTTCCTTTTCCTAATCGCGTTAAACATAGTTTTGGAGGTATTTTATGAAATCCACAAAATGTATTTTCACCCTTAGTTTTTTTCCCACAATTTTTGCCTGAATTTTTTCCTCGGGTAAGTTTGTATTCACAATAATTTGGCTTAATTTCTTTGTTTGTTGGTGTAGGCTTGGTTGGATTTTGAGCTTTCTTTGCAGCTCTTTGTAATTGCTTTTTTACTCTTTCTTTGTTTCTTTGTTCATCTAAATTTGGTGTAGGCTTGGTTGGATTTTGAGCTTTCTTTGCAGCTCTTTGTAATTGCTTTTTTACTCTTTCTTTGTTTCTTTGTTCATCTAAATTCAATGTAGGTTTGGTTGGATTTTGAGCTTTCTTTGCAGCTCTTTGTAATTGCTTTTTTACTCTTTCTTTGTTTCTTTTATTTTGTTCCATTACTTCTTTATTATATGTATTTGGTCATTATTCACTTTGTTACACTTTTTTAACAAAAGTGTCCCCTTAAAAGTGTCCCCTTAAAAGTGTCCCCTTAAAAGTGTCCTATTCTTTTAAAAATAGGAAACTTAACTTTCTACTAAGCTAAAGTTTTTTCTGCTTGTGAAATATTATGGTCCGCCATTATTTTTTTGTTTATGTTAACTATATCATCTGTTTCTAAAAATCCACTAATTACCTTAATATCATAAATTTTTCCTGTAAAAGGTCTTGATAGTGGTCCCGTTGTTCCTGTAAATCTATCGTTTACAAATATTGTGCTACATGTTTCACCAATAGTTTTAGGATTTGCAAAAAAATCTGAATCCGCTGACTTAACTCCATTTATGTACAAGCAGCTTCCGCTTAATAACCAATGACATGAAATTATATGTTTTTCAAAGATGCTAACATCACTTTGAATTGTGCAGTTGTATTCCTTTGTTGGAAAACCACCTCCGTATGAAAGTTGGTTTGTTGATCCGGTTTTGTAACCAATGAATTTGTCATATCCACCATTATCATTACCAACAATGTATGCCCATAATCCAGAGTTGTTGGTATTACCAATAACACGTAACACGATAAAAACTGAAACATTAATACTAACCATTTCCGGACATTTAAATATCATAAAACACTTTCTGGTATTTTGAATAAAATCTAATCCGGGTATTGGTCCTCTTCTATATTCACTCTGAAAAAGTGAATATACGTTGTCCTGTACTCTCCCAACTCTAACTCCTTTATCAGCTTGGCCGGATTTTACCGCTTTAATCATATTAACATCAAAAACAGTTTTATACTTTTGATCTGGTAATATTTTATGTTTACAGCAGCATGTTTCATAACCATAATGTATACTCATTTTTTATTTATACTATTATCAACAAAGTCGCACTCTCAGCCAACGACGACAAGAGAATAATTTTAAAAGACAAAATTAATACATTGGCTATTGGACATTGGAAGACAAACGTGCAAAGCTGAGCCGAAGGCGATGGAGTGAACGGGCTGGTGGGGGTAAGGGTAAATGGAAGGTAGTGGGGTGGGTGAAGGGTTGGGGAAAAAAAAATTCTATAATGAAAGATAGATTATAGAATTTTAAGAACGAAATGGAAATGAGCCAGGATCGGCCTTTATCCACTACTCCCCAACAATCAACTGGAACAACAGAGCTCGGCGCAAACTTGAAATCCAACGCCTGGAAGCTAGATCCAGCTATAAGTTGATCCAGCCCAGCTAAAGATCAAGCTAGTTGAACACTTTGTTTGTTGACCTCTCACAGGACAAAGGAAGAACCAGTGAACCACTCTAAAAACATTGGTAGTGTTTGGCTTCTAAAAACATTAGGAAGTGCTTGGCTACTGGAAAAAGAAACATCAAGATTGGTTTGATGAGATCGACCCCCCTCATGATAAGAATGATTTATTGTGGGTAAACACTTTACAGTCGAAACTGACAAACCTGTTGCCCTCACCCTATAGAGCTATAAAAGAATGTGGTAGAAAAGATAATAATAGAAAATGTAACAAAAAATTATATACATTGATATAAAATACAATTACTGAACAACCAAAAAGTTATGGACACCATCGTATTTGTTATTCAAAAATTCTAAATAAGTACGTTCGAATTGCTTAACACTAACATTTTCTTTATAATTACATTGCTGGTAATGAGTTTCATAGTTTTGTTGAATTGTTGTCGAAATGACAAATGTACGCGCACCGCGAGGCAAAACGTGCAGGCTTCATTGACTGGCAAAGCACCCTAGCAAATCTGCAAAAGAAGCAAAAGTACATCCAGCTGAGGTCAGATTGTGTCAGAAACGCTAAGAACGGTTCGAAAACTCGAGAGTCGAGAACGCGTGGTTGACTAAAAAACCAATGAATTCCAACGCTATGCTGACAAAAGTGCATGACACCGCAGCTTCTTCCAGGCCACGAAGGACGTCTATGGACCAACGTGGCACGGTATGATGTCCTTCAGGTCTGCTGGCGGAACAACACTCACCAGACGCCCATGCAGACGGAATTATCGACAGGTGGTGTGAGCACTTCGAGGATTTGCTCAATCGCAAATGATGAAGAAAAAAGATGAAGAAACGCAAAGCTGCTGGCCCAGATGAAATCCCTGCAGACATTTACAAGCACTGCTGTTAACGGATACTGCAAATCCTTTTTGACCTGGTAGTGAAGACTGAAGATATGGCAGCTAAATCTCAAAGATTCCATCATCGAACGAATTTCCTTTCAGCAGCTGGAAAGATTGTTTCTGAAATCTCCCACAATCGTCTTGCGACACTCTGAGAAGACATCCTCCCCAAGTCCCAGTGTGGCCTTCGCCGGCCCCAGAGCGTGGATAAACCGCCGACATGATCTCCACCAACTCCAGAAAAAATGTCGCAACAACATCAGGGAGTCTACTTTGCGTTCATACACCTGACCAAGACCTTCGACTTTGTGAACCTAGAGGCGCTCTGGCAGGTGCTCGAGCGCTTCGGTTGCCCTCCAAAGTTTGTGAGGATCATTCAAGATGTATGATGCATGTTGGAATGAAAGGCCAAATCTGTCGTTTTTGAAAAATGTCCACAACTCTCACATATAGAACAGGTGTTAAACAAGGATGAGGATGTGATTGACATGTTATGCATGTGCTTTGGAGACGAGACCACAGTATTCGAGACGAGACTTTAGAGATGTGAGAGCGAGACGAGACGAGACAGCGTAGCGAGTATGTGAATAAATATTGTTCAAATTTTCGAATTAATAAGTGATTTTTCGCAGATGCGTACTTTGGAGGCGAGTAATTTACGAAAATGACGTCAGGACAAAATCACAGTGTGCGTAAATGAATGAACGAACGAACGAACGAACGAACGAACGAACGAACGAACGAACGAACGAACGAACGAACGAACGAACGAACGAATGAATGAATGAATGAATGAATGAATGAATGAATGAATGAATGACTTTATTGACACTCCCCTGAAGGGGCTTTTCAGTGACAATTACAATATATTAAATAAATCACTTTACATTATCAATAAGCTAATTTAAGGAGAAAAAAGTTACAATTTGTTACATTATTTGTTACAATACTCACATTGCATTAAATTCTTAACAAATAATATTTATTAACAATTATTCGCTGAAGACGAGGTGCATGTAAATAATAACAGAGACGAAGTCAAGGTTATTATTCACGGGTATTCACTGAGCCTGAGGTGAATAATTGTTTTAATGTAAATACACATTTTCCTACTTTTAGGAACAGCATTTTCTTTAAAATTGTTAATTTCCTCTTCTGTCACATTGACAAATTGACTGGCGGCCATTTTGAATAAACGCTGTAGGTGATTCAAGATCGACTGTGGACAGATTACTATCCGCCCTCTCGACATATAGAATTTAAACAAAACCAACTTGTTTAAGGCTTGCCTGAGTCGTTCATAGGTTTATGCCACCCTGGAAACTTATACTACAAGAAAGAGCATGAAATGCTGTACGACATATGAAAATTCAAAAAATTCTATAGAATAGTTGCGCGCGAGTAACTTGTGTTTTTGATAATTCTGTAATAGCGACCATCTGATGAATATGAAGATAACTTCGCAATAAGTGCAATAATTGAATCGAAGATACTTCACAGAACTCATCTCACACACATTTGCAGCAACTCGTATCACACGCACATTTGCAGCAACTCGTATCACACACACATTTGCAGCAACTCGTATTACACACATATTTGCAGCAACTCGTATCACACACACACATTTGCAGCAACTCGTATCACACACACATTTGCAGCAACTCGTATCACACACACATTTGCAGCAACTCGTATCACACACACATTTGCAGCAACTCGTAACACACATATATTTGCAGCAACTCGTATCACACACACATTTGCAGCAACTCGTATCACACACACATATTTGCAGCAACTCGTATCACACACACATTTGCAGCAACTCGTATCACACACACATTTGCAGCAACTCGTATCACACACACATTTGCAGCAACTCGTAACACACATATATTTGCAGCAACTTACGTATCACACACATATTTGCCGCAACTCGTATCACACACATATTTGCAGCAACTCGTATCACACACACATTTGCAGCAACTTGTATCACACACACATTTGCAGCAACTCGTATCACACATATATTTGCAGCAACTCGTATCACACGCATATTTGCAGCAACTCGTATCACACGCACATTTGCAGCAACTCGTATCACACGCACATTTGCAGCAACTCGTATTACACACATATTTGCAGCAACTCGTATCACACACACACATTTGCAGCAACTCGTATCACACACATATTTGCAGCAACTCGTATCACACACATATTTGCAGCAACTCGTATCACACGCATATTTGCAGCAACTCGTATCACACACATATTTGCAGCAACTCGTATCACACACACATTTGCAGCAACTCGTATCACACACACATTTGCAGCAACTCGTATCACACACACATTTGCAGCAACTCGTATCACACACACATTTGCAGCAACTCGTAACACACATATATTTGCAGCAACTCGTATCACACACATATTTGCAGCAACTCGTATCACACGCATATTTGCAGCAACTCGTATCACACACATATTTGCAGCAACTCGTATGACACACACATTTGCAGCAACTTGTATTACACACATTTGCAGCAACTCGTATCACACGCACATTTGCAGCAACTTGTATTACACACATTTGCAGCAACTCGTATCACACACATATTTGCAGCAACTCGTATCACACACATATTTGCAGCAACTCGTATCACACACATATTTGCAGCAACTCGTATCACACGCATATTTGCAGCAACTCGTATCACACACACATATTTGCAGCAACTCGTATCACACACATATTTGCAGCAACTCGTATCACACACATATTTGCAGCAACTCGTATCACACGCATATTTGCAGCAACTCGTATCACACACATATTTGCAGCAACTCGTATCACACACACATTTGCAGCAACTCGTACCACACACACATTTGCAGCAACTCGTCTCACACACATTTGCAGCAACTCGTCATAAACAGACACGTATTTGCAGCAGCCTGTGTTCACACACATATATGTATCACCAACACACACATTTGAAGTTGCCGTCAGCGAGTGCAAAGTAACTAATGCATCAACTCGTATCACACACATATCTGCATCAACTCGTATCACACACATATTTGCAGCAACTCGTATGACACACACATTTGCAGCAACTTGTATTACACACATTTGCAGCAACTCGTATCACACACATATTTGCAGTAACTTGTATTACACACACATTTGCAGCAACTCGTATCACACACACATTTGCAGCAACTCGTAACACACACACATTTGCAGCAACTCGTATCACACACACATTTGCAGCCACTCGTATCACACACATTTGCAGCAACTCGTATCACACACATATTTGCAGTAACTTGTATTACATACATATTTGCAGCAACTCGTATCACACACATTTGCAGTAATTCGTATCACACACACATTTGCAGCAACTCGTACCACACACACATTTGCAGCAACTCGTACCACACACACATTTGCAGCAACTCGTCTCACACACATTTGCAGCAACTCGTCATAAACAGACACGTATTTGCAGCAGCCTGTGTTCACACACATATATGTATCACCAACACACACATTTGAAGTTGCCGTCAGCGAGTGCAAAGTAACTAATGCATTAAACAGGTTTATAAATTTCTGGTCTTGCTAATGTTGTGAAAAGATTTACAACACACGTTGAAGAAATCTCAACTCAAGTGGGACAACTTATAACAACTAAACAACCGAAACTTCTGCTCAAGCTTCTGCAAATCATGGTGTTAAAAATAAACATCAAATTTTAATATAGATTTTTTTCCAAAAAGAGGAACTGGTTCTGCATTTATTACAAACGTTTATACAACAGAGGCATTGAATCGTGTCTGAAAATTTTCTTGTTGAAAATTTTTCTTTTTTTCGTTGGCTGTGAACAGGTCGATCCTGCTAGGTGTATCCCAGTCTGGGAAGGCTATTCTCAGGCTATCCGTTTTTTGGCTTATTTTTTTAATAGTTAGACTAAGGCCCCATATATTTACACTATTACGGTACAGCAAGTCTTCCGTTCAAAAATCCTTACGTTTCTTTGTTGTGTTTACACTGTTCCGGCGTGATTTACCGTAGCGTAGTCACTAGTACGCGCATCAGCTTATGCTCAGAGAGCCAATTATATGCGAGAAAATACAATCACCAGCCAATGAGAATGAGATCACGAAAACAAACTTGCGTCACCATGGACGACCGTTGGCTAAATTTTATTTTTCACAGTTTGAAAGTTGAAACAGACTGGCCATCTACGATTCCACGGATAAAAGTCTATCGGTTTTGATCGAGACATGATATGTGACTGAAATATGGCTCTGGTTCATGTTCAATCATCATTCGTTCACCGTTTGCAAGAAGTTCTCATTGGATTTGAGGAATGATAACAGTCGTTGGCAACATTCAAGAACAGCGAGAACAACAGTTCATTTCTATTTTTTATTTACTTTCAAGTATCTATGCAAGTGCGTACTGTTAAAAGGGACTGAACTGGTCCGCTGGTCCAGCACTCAACGTAAAGAGATGTCAACGGTGTGATCATACTGGAACTTTCAGAGTGCCAACCACGAATGAAGCGGAGGCTGAGCAGTAGCAATGTTAAAAAAGAAGCGGTATATTTATCTTATTATCTGTTACTTATACCTTTAGTGTTGAGTTTATTCATGCATGCAGTTAAATATATTGTGGTTATTTTGCATGAACGTACTAAAACATTCAAATAAGTGAGTGAACTCGCTTTCATTGGTGGACTAAATTTTTGCAATGTATTGAATTGTCTTCTGTAAAATAAAATTACTTTGATAGATATTTGCAGTTGTGTAAATTATATTTGACTTGTCTAAATTCTATCTGAATTAGATTCCTTAAGTATTTCGTTATTTCTATACTTAAGAAATCTAATAATTCAGATAGAATCAGTGCATGAACAACGCGGGAATAACGCGTGTTTCATCAAGCTTGTTACAACTTGTCAACTGCAGACTTATTACGGTTTGTTCACAAGTTGTTACAGGTCTGATGACGACAATATTGTTACGATCTGTTCACAACAAGCTTGCAGCAAGTTGTTGGGACAAGTTGTAACAGGTCTGATGACGACAATATTGTTCCGGCTTGTCAGAACAACTTGCAACAAGCTTGCAAACAACCCGTTGCAGATTTGTCACGACAAACCGGAACAAGGCATGCGAACGCATCCGGATATCGGCTTGTTCATGACAAGTTGTAACAGACAGGCTGCAGACCTGTTACAACATGTGCGTTTCCGGCTGTGTAGATCAAAGACACGCGCACGCTTTGCGTACCTATTTTTTTAACTTTTGACATCTAAACTCAACCTTGTAACATTTTGTCTCCAAGTTTGGAGGTTGGCGAAAATGGGTGCTTTGGCAAGAAAATTTACTCGGTCTTTCAAAGTATAATACGTATACATGAATAATGTAATGCTTTGCCAACTCAGTCATGTATAGTCTTCATTATAAAAGCAACTGGCCAGTATTATTCATCATGATACTTCTACGATTATCCAGTATACACACGACAAGGATATATCTAAAGTTCTTGACTTTAACCAAACCTATCGGTTCTATTCTTTGGGTAAATCTCGAAGAGTGAATCTATTGTAATCCAGATTTTAATGAATAAATTATACTCTATCTGAATTAATCAAGTTTTTAAACAGGCCAATCATATTATAGAATTGACCAGCCGATGCCCAATCTCGTACCCAGGGAGATTGTGGCGGCGCATGCTGTTTTCAATCGGCAACCGGTTTTTCGGTTTTCCGGCAATGGATTATCCCAGAGCCTTCGTTTGTGCGCGGGCGAAGGCTCTGGGTACGAGATACGGGATTGGCCGATGCCAGGACCATTTTCTCCGACCCCCCAACGTGGAGGCAAAATGCCCTGGGTACGAGGTTGAACTAAACTGCTTGATATTTTTTTTCAAACAAATTTTATTTGGAGCAAAACAAAATTTAAAACTTTAATTAAAATTGATCAATCATCAAAATTGATTACTGTTATGTTTATGACAAAATTTCCTAATTTTTAAAACGGAAATGAAAGTAAAATTAAGTTCCATATTTCACTTCGTTTTCGAGTTATTTAGAATTGTTTGATATGTAAATTAATGAGATAAACTATGACGTAAAGTTATGTGCAGGTCATTGTAATTTATTGGAAAATCATGATTATTGAACAAAATTTGCAAATATTTGCATCTCAACATACTAAACATCACAAGACTAAATTTCGTTTAATAATGTGGACGATATATATCAACCTCGTCCCCAGGTCATTTTGCCTCCACGTCGGGATGTCGGCGAAAATGGCCCTGGCATCGGCTGGTCGATTCTATAATCTGATTGGCCGGTTTAAGAACCCGATTAATTCAGATAGAGTATAATTTATTCAGGAAATTTGAATTGCAATGGGATCCACTCTGCAAAGTTTACTCAAAGAATGGAAACGATAGCTTTGGTTATAGTCAAGAACAACATTAGATGTATGTTTGTTCATGACATTTACATGTCTTCTGGATAATCGTGGGAGTATCATGATGAATAATGCTATCCCAGTTGCTTTTCTGGTGAAGGCTTCACATGAGTGACTCGACAAAGCGTTGAATATTTCTATTTATTATTCATGCATACGTATTATACAAAGAGCAAAACACAAAAGCCGCATAAATTTTCTTGCCATAACACCCCAAAATTCTGGGTGTCACGTGACCAGCCGATGCCAGGGCCATTTTCGCCGACCTCCCGACGTGGAGGCAAAATGCCCTGGGTACGAGGTTGGATATATATGATTTTCCATATAACTTACAATTTATGTACATAACTTGGGTCATAGTTTATCTCATTTACATATCAAATAAATCTAAATAATATAGATAACGGTTAAAATAAATCTAAATAACCTGAGAACGAAGTGACATACGGGCAAACTGTAAAAGCAATTCTTTATAATTTTCAAGAGTTCGTGAAGATGAAGCAAACTTAATTTTTATTTCCAAGAGTGAAATAAAAGTAGTGTGCTGCGTAGGCAGTGTTGAAACAACAATCGAAATATAGTAAGGTTAGATATACCATGCCGTTTCAGAAAACGTAGGAGTCTAACGTTTCGAGCGAAGGCCCTTCGTCAGAGAGAAACGTATACAAGGATAATCATGTGACGAAAAATAAGCCAATCAGACAAAAATAACAATAACAAATTAATGAGATGCGAAAAAATTAGCCAATCAAAGAAAAATAACAATAACAAATCAATAATGACATGCGAAAGACATTTGCTATTCCTACCGTCGATGAGCAAAAAAAGGAGGGGGTGTAAAAAGGATGAGCGAGAAAATAGATAAAATTAATTAAGTGAAAACACTGTCTATGGACATAGATTTATATAAGAATCTACGGTGGGGGAAATGCAGCACTCAAATTTGATGCAGTAGAAGATATGCGAAAAAAACTCTCACCACTATCAACTCATTCGTAACTACGAAGATGACTTCGAGCGTTTCTTGAGCTGTAATGATTATGCTGGTAATTCCATCGATTTATTGCCTTATGCACTCGCAAACATTACTGGTGTGTGTTGTGTGATACTCCAGTTAGATAAAAATGGTGAACTTCGCACTTTTCACATACGCCCATCGTACGACACATTCGATGCTGACGCATTTCCAAATCTCGATATACCAGAAATCACTCTAATTTATTCACCAACTAGACAACATTACGATGTTGCCCTATAACAGTGGATGAATACAAAGCTATGAGTGAAAAGAAAGCACAGAAGGTCTTCATTGACCTTTCCATGGATGACGATGGGAGTGATGAATCAGAAATTTTGGATCAAAACAGAGATGCTGTGGATATGGCTGAAGAGGTTTTTAGCGATGCCTCGGACAATTGTGATGACGAATCTGTTTCATTCGACGTCGACGATGAGGAAGTAAAGTTGTTCCTGCAATCCAAGTCAGTAAAAGAACTGAAGCTCTTGGCTTCACAGCACAAAATGTGTATAATTAACGTAGTAGAAAAGGGAAATCTTGTTGCACGTCTTATCAATGATCCAGTATTGAAAAAATTGAATCACAATCAAAGAAGGTGGATAACATTTGGTGGAAGGAAACTGAAACTAGAGAAGTAGAAAAACTTCCTTACGACCGATCCTTTAGACAGACTCAAGTCTAGTGTGGATGGAAGACCTTGGAGAAAATCATACACAAGCTGCACGAAAGAATTTCCAAATGGTCGTAGAAAAGCAACAAGCTGTGGTGGCAGTTACAAATGCATAAATTATTCATGTATGTTTTATGTACAATATGGAGAAGCAAACAATGTAGATTGGAAGAAAACTGCTTCTGGAACACGCCTATATGTAAATGTTGCACTATTTCAATGCAACGCATAGCTTGCGACACAAGAAAGATATGGGAGTTTCATCAAGATTATGCTATTGTTAAACATGTGGGATTGCATACATGCAAAGCAAGAGTTCCAACGTCCATTCCTGAAGAAGTCGGCGAAACTTTCAGCAAGAACCCCAAAACCAAGCCCTCTAAATTGCAGCGAGATATCTTGGTAAATGCCCTTCGAGACTCGGGTGATTTGAATGCCGTAAAGGAGTTAGCTAGCCGTCTCCTTGACAAGAAAAAACTTAGAAACGAAAAACACAAGCGAGCAAGCGTTACACATCCGCATGGACAGTTTCGACGCAGTAGTTCATCAAAAGAGACAGTTAGATACACAGGATCCATGCCTTATTTTTGAATTAAATGGCGAAGGTATGAACGAGAATCCTTCATATGTCTTCAAATCGAGTACTTGTTTGGCTAAGATTGCTTTGCAAATGGACAGGTCTGGAAGCCACTATATATATGTCAAAAGAGTGGGTTTTCTTTGATGCAGCTCATGAACGATGCAGAGGATTCAAAACTTTCAGCATCACAAGGTTCAACCCACTGTTGAGAAAGATAATAAAGTTAGCCACCATGGAATGCAAAGAAGAAGATACAATATTCGTTAGAATAATGTGGGAGTTGTTCAACAAAGTTTTACAAACAATTTCGGGTTGTATTCAGTCCTACAAATTTAACCCATGTCGATGGATGGTAGATGAAGCAGGGTCAAATTGGAAAGGCCTGAAATAAGCTTACGGAGAAGACGTTCAGAAGAGGACGGCGAGTTGTCAATTCCACAACCAACAAAGCAGAAACGACCATCGTCGTAAATTGCCGACTGAAGAAGAACGTGACTTGTGCACGGAATTATCCAACGCGCTTTTTAAAGCTGTTTACACCATCAGCATTTATGGATGCCTACGAAAAAGCCTTAAACTTTATTAAGTCAAAACCTCACCGTGAGCACATTCTCTCTAACTGGATAACCAAGTGGTACAGCAGACGATCTCACGTGTTTCAGGCTTTTCGTCCCTCCATGGTGTCCCGAGTACTAATTTGGCGGAATCGTTTAACTCCATCTGGTCTAACAGCGATACCAACAACTTGTCGCTTGTCGATGCTGCGTACACTATGACACTGTAGAAGCGTTGATGTTAGAATCAGAACTGGAATGCTTCAAGGAAGGGACGTTTAAAGGAGGAGACAGGCCAGACATTAATTCAAGAGAACAAAAGCAGCGTTTTGAACAGATGCGGCGAGCCAGGGAATATGCAGAAGAACTGGCCATGCAAGGGAAGAGAAAACGTCACGCAAGGACAGGATTCTCGACAGAACGCTTCTGATAGTTTTTATGCAACAAACAGTTCGCATCGGCCTGACAAGAGAAGAAGTTCTCATGGAGGATCTGGTTCCTTTAAGAAGCAAAAAGGAGCAAGAACACAACAAAGGGGAGGGAAATGGCGCCAGCAAAGAAGCGAGGCTTTTCAACAAAGCTTAAAAAAAGCCAAAGATGAGCCATTTCAGTTAGATTCGGCAAGTCTAGCGGAAAGAGAATTTAGAGTGTATTCCGTTAATTCTAGGAACACTTATCTTGTTTCAATAACAACTACGCCACAGTGTGAATGCCCGTTCTTTGCCATCAAGCAGAACAACACTCAGCAAGTATGCAAGCATATATTGTGGGTCTATTTGTTTGTACTTGGGGTCCCCGAAGAAAGTCGGCTCATCAACCAAGTAGCGCTGCTGGAATCTGAATTACTTGAGCTGTTTCTAATGCTCCAGCTATAGTTCCTCTAAAACTCTTTAGAAAATCTTCGTTTTCAAGTGGCATGCCGTCTACTTCCACACCTAACACTTCCACCAACAAAATGCCAAAAATGACCGATGAGGAGATGAATGGTTTGTTTGCTGCTTCATCCATTAACAACTCCGCACAAGTTTGGACAGTGAGAAAAGAGGACAAGGGTAAGCAAGCATTGTGCGCAGGATGCAGAAACAGCAAAATAATTCCTGGCAGAATCTACATCCATGTTGCCGCTTTATATGTACCTCTCAACTGCAGCTTCTGTGTTAGTCGAAATTTTTACTTCTGCGCAAATTTAAACTGCATATCAAAAAAGCCGTTGACATCGAATCTACAATGTCCTCCATCTGAAGTCTTCGTTGGTGAAGGAACTAAACTAAATCCACAAGAATATGAAATTCTCGTGGAAAGGGGTTTGCCCATGGCTTAGCTGTATACCAGATATACTTGCATGCTTTCTAACTTTTGTTCTTAATAATGTAGAATCAACAAAAAAATCTCATCTTAAGCTAGTTCAGATTGATCTTCCCGAACTTGTCAACTTGCATATCATTTTATGCGTTGTTACACAACATTGTATGAGAACAGTTAAATAATTGTTACATTTATTTTATTGCTTTGTTGCCAGTTGTTTGTTATAGGTCTGACAAGTCAGAATCTAACCACTACTCTCTTCGAAACTCCGACCTAAATAATTATACGAAAATCGTTTCTCATAAACAGGATTATTTTAGATTCTCGTATTTCCCACGCAGTCAGGGCCGTAGCTAACATGTCGTAATTGGGGGGGTGCCAACCCAAAATTTCCGAATGAAATTTTTTTTCTTCCGAATCTTGCAATAATAATCACAAAACTTTGCCAACTGCCAAAACGACAGAGACAACAACTATTTTATTACCATGCAGTTACTTACGGTAGTAACGGTACTACATTTTATCCATATAATTAATTCAATTGCACAAAAGGTCAAAATATAAGTATGTAACCGATTATTTCCCGTAGATTTGTATCAAAGACACAATTACAATGTCCGTCACACGATATCATGTTAAAAGTATAAATACGGTCGGGATCGGGTTACGTACTCCGGCAAAGGGGTCGCATGACGACGGGACTGGTGGGAGCCTTGCAAGTTGCAATATTCACATTCCCAGAGCCCACGTTGGTGTGGCGGGAACGAGAATGGGAACGAGAATGGAGAATTTAGACAACGTAATTAATTAATGTGTAAGTATTATTGCATTAAATTCGACCGACAAGTTTTCTGTTACGGCAAATACCAGTACATTTATTTTTCATTTAATCAGTAGATTTTGAAA
The DNA here is from genome assembly GCA_035771165.1 of Paragorgia papillata. Classification (NCBI taxonomy): domain Eukaryota; kingdom Metazoa; phylum Cnidaria; class Anthozoa; order Scleralcyonacea; family Coralliidae; genus Paragorgia; species Paragorgia papillata. Next base: position 2,579,489 of record JAWNZC010000322.1, on the reverse strand, counting down.
AATCTTTCAAAATAGTCTTAAAGAAAAAGGTGCCAATTTTCCGAATAGACGCGTGAGTTTTCCGAATATTGCAATTTAATTTTGTAAAAGTTGGGGGGGGGGGGGGGGGGGGGGGTGCCGCACCATCGCTACGGCCCTGCACGCAGTATTACTCTTTGGAATAGCTTTCTTCAGATATTAAAACCTCATCTAGTCTTAATATTTTTAAGACCCAACTAATATCACTCTACAAGGAAAAGTTACTTACCTATCAGCCACCATAGTTAACGTACTGAATATGTTTAGATTTATATTCTTGCTTTAGTTATATCATGTAATTTTATTTTGCTTTTGTTTGGTTTTTTGGGTTGTTTTTTTACTTTGTTTTGTATTTATCATATTATGTATTTTTCGTATTATTGTATCTATAAATATCTTTTATAAGTTTTTATATTGTTTTACTTCTGGGGGTTGGATATCAATTGGAACTGATGTTCTGTTTTTTTCTCCTGTTACAACACTTATTTATTTATTTTGTTATTTAGTTAATTAACTTGATGTATTATTTACTTTGTGACAAATCTAATAAATTCAAATTCAAGTCTTATTGATGCTTTGATTAATGCCTAGCTATGTAAGAGTTCTTTAAAGATATAATCATAATTAATTTTAAATAATAAACACCTAGCAGCTTTTGTTTTGATTGAAACGTTTTTCGAGCTATTATACTAAAATTTCAGCTGGGTCCCAGACAGTAATAAATAAGACTAACTTGAATCTGATTGCATGCATGCATGATAGTCTTGCCATCAAGTTACTTGGACTCAGGTAACACAGCCAATACACTAAAGTTTGAAGTCTTTCTTGTCTTAAGCCGGTTTTCCACTGGCGAATTTTTAATTTATCGTGTGAGGCGACATTTCTATTGTTAAAATTGAATGGATTGGAATAGATTTCTAATTAGTTCCACTCGAGAGCTCAAAAGACAAAAGAAAAACGTCGCTTCGCGCGACAAAATTCGCCAGTGGTTTTGACGCAGTGTTTCCTTTCAAAATATATAAAAACCGACTTAACTCTCGCTTGTCAATCATCAAGAGAGTTAACGACAAAGTTAACCCTTTCATGCATGGCTTTCCGAGATGTCTCTCCTTGACAAGTAAAATAATCTGGCGTTAGAAAGAGTAAGGGGCTGTTTACATGAGCCAGGCTAGCCCGGTTAGCTGGGCTCACGCGATTGATTAGGATCTCACTGTGCATTTGAAACTCGTGTAAACTAAATGTACAAAGAAGAATTGGTTTAGTTTAGATGTAAACGAATCCTAACGTTGATTAAAATCTCTTTTTGTGGCCGAGGAAAGAATTTCGTGACAGGAGTCAGCCCGGTTAGCCAGGCTAGCCCAGCTCATGTAAACCGCAGCCCCTAAAAAGATAAAGTTGTTCGACAACAACGATGCGCTTGAAAGGGTTCAATCAACAGTGTGTTTAATCCTTTCATGCATGGCTTTCCAAGACTTCTCTCTCTGACAAGTAAAATAATCTGGCGTTAGAAAGAGTAAAAAGATAAAGTTGTTCGACAACAACGATGCGAATGAAAGGGTTCAATCAACAGTGTGTTTAATCCTTTCATTTATGGCTTCCCGAGACTTCTCTCCTTGACGAGTAAAATAATCTGGCGTTAGAAAGAGTAAAAAGATAAAGTTGTTCGACAACAACGATGCGAATGAAAGGGTTAACTCTCGCATCCTGTTTTACGTTTTGAAGGAAGACTTAGAGAGTTAAATAAAAACTAACTCTCTTACGTTAGTCCAAAGAAAGTGTCGGGAGAGTTAAGAAAAGTGGGCGTGACGTGCGCGTGGCTCGTCGTAACTCTCCAAAATCTTAATTCTCCGATTTAACTCTCCGATATTAACTCTCTGTTTAGCCGTTCCCCAATTCAGCCGCTGGCTGCAAGTAAGGATGATTAGCTACCCAGTCCTTTATCCTTTTATTAACGCGACACCTCATATAGTAGCCTGATTGAAACATTTACAACTTGTTTTAATTCTCCCCTTTTTAATTTAAAATTAAGGAAATTATTACAAAACAATATTTGGTCAGGTAGCAAAGAAAACCCACAAAAGTTCTTATCAATATTTAGCAACAAGTATTCTACCTGCTAGCTTACGCGGGTAGCTCGTTCTATCTCTCCGCCATAGCATTGTAGACAACCTAGCTAGCTCGCATTGTTATGTAGCAGGTTTATGCATGCAGACGCTTGTTTATACGCGCTTAAAGGGATTAAGCACAGGAATTAAACAAGTGTTTGCACCAAGTGGTCTGCAGACAGGCTAATTACGGCAGGTGTTGCGTCTGAGATTTTAAAATATTAACAAATTCAGCCAAAGCCAGAGGCTTATATGGCTGAGAGGCAGTCAGATTGTATTGCCCAGGTGATCAAATACCCTCGCTAAGTTTGACAAAAAAGAGCGAGAAATAATAAGACAGTAAATAAAGCAATATAAATAGGAAAGTAATTACAAAATAAGAAATAGTACTAATAAACATAATACACCCAGGCTCCCATGCCACCACTCCAGAAGTTGTACAGTATATTGATATAGATAGTAAAGAAATAAGTGAATAAGTGAATTTACATTCATAATTTAGAAAAGAAGACTGAATACATTTACATTACTCATACACTCATTAGCTGTACGTTCAAAGCATGCATCTGCCATGTACATGTGCCCGGTCGGGTAGAGGAGGCAAACACAATCTGAGAAATCCGAGAATGGCCGGAAATGTAAATTTTTTGTGGGAGTATATGCATCTAATTGGCTAGCGAACACGTTTACGCGACACCTACATACTGGCTTGACTAGCCGCTTGGCTATAACCGAGAATTGTTTTATATATATACGCCTGTGTATGCAATATAGAGATTACTGCACTTCAATTATTGAAGAAAGAACAGGCAAAATATACAAATGTACAAGGTTACTAGACGCATACTATATCAAATACGAGAAGGAGTTTTGACCTTGATATCAAACACCAAAAAGTGTGTTGAAAAACCAAGGCGAAACTCCGAGGTTTGTTAACCAACTTCGATGTGTTTTGATACCAGATGAGATCAAACACAACCCTCGAGTTATTATATTTGATATATAAGCACGCCGCCGCAAGTGCGATTATTCGAATCAATTACAATGTTGCATGTATAAATCTCAAAGTCATTAATAATTCATGAGATAATCAGCCAATTACAATAGTTCATTCAATCACCTGGTTGAAGTTGGATACTCAGTAGAGCCCACTGACCTATATATATAACTGGACTGCGTGCTCCTATTAACTTTGAGTTAGGAAAAGTGTCCCCAAAATCGTTTTCAAAATGGCGGCATTTATGGGTCTTTTTGCTAATGGTGAAGGTCGCTGACCGATACCTAAGAATCTCTAGTTCGTGTTGGACATGTTCGGTATTTCGCTTTTTTTAAGAAAACTGAGCTATTTAGTCGGATAAACTGTACGTATGTTGTAGCCAGATGAATTATCTTTCTTCCAGTATATTTGATAGCTTCTACAGTGGTTTATTTCTCGAGAAAACATTCGGAGAAGACATTATAATACATACGGAAAAAAAAATCAAAATAGCGGCCGCTATTATGATTTGGACATGTTTGGTATTTCGCTTTTTTTAGGGAAACTAAACTATTTGGTCGGATAAACTGCACGTATGTTATAGCAAGGTGAATTATCTTTCTGCCAATATATTTTATAACTTCTACAGTGGAATATCTCTTGAGAATACGTTCGGAGTAGACGGACTAGGCAAACTTTGTCGAATTTTCTGTCAGAATTTTTGCCAAGTCAGCATAATATCGTCCTGGTCTCGAGTTTGTGTAAACAAAATATTTGTTGAGCGGCCCGGGATGTTTTCATGATAAGAGTCCGGCTTATTGTAGTTCTGAACTACAATAATAATAATCCTAGACAATTACTGTTGTAGCTTTCTAGCAGTCTGAATTAAAGACCGGCCGAGAAAATCGTAAAGAAGCGAGGCGTACCGAGTTCTTCTTAGGGGTTGTTTACATGGGAGGCGATATTCCTATTTGGTCAGACAAATAATCCAGCGGCCTCTTGAGTCGTTCCACAAGAAATTAACAATGACCAACCTGCATGCATTAACTCTTTCCTGTCCGAATTTATTGGTCTTTACTCTTTAGTATTTTGTTCTGGCTAACGCAGTAACGCCAGACGATTTTATTCACCTCTGGGGAAGCCCTCGCATAGGAACGATTTATTAATAAAGTAAGAAAATCGCTTTGTATTTACATAAATATTCTTTTTTCCTACGATAAGTACATGTCAGTGGTCGCTACCATTAGCAGAAGGACCCATAAATGCCGCCATTTTGAAAGTGAAAATGGGGACACATTTTTGGCCAGCACCCGCAGTCCAGTTATATATATAGGTCAGTGGTAGAGCCCCAATCTCGTTCCCAGAGCCCACGTTCCCCACCCAGGGGAACGATATTTCATTGGCTGATGAACATGATTATTCTTCTTCCGGATAACAAGAATCCTGTGATGGCGTGATGGATTATCCCAGAGTCTCTCGTTTCTCGCCCGCTGGGTAAGGGGAACGTGGGCTCTGGGAACGAGATTGGTAGAGCCCAAGATATTGGATGAAAACCGGTGTTCATCTAATTCTTAAGACCTTAATTATCTATGCAAAATAAACTGTATGAATAAATTTTACACACACTCATGAATAAAATCTCATGAGGGTTTATTTTAATTGTATTTTTCAATTGAAATTGCTCGATTGAAATGTCATATCAACAACTCGTTTATCGTGTTTCATCAGGGGAATCCAAACACTCGAAAACAATAAAACCACTCGGCCTTCGCCTCGTGCTTTCATCATGTTTTCTCGTGTTTGGATCCCCTGATGAAACACTCAAACTCGTTGTTGTATATTACATCAAAATCGTACTTGATTGCACTTTGTATGACAACCTGTTATAACATTTTTAGACTTTAGACACCCATAAATATAATATATCCCTCTGATCAAAGTGATAAAGGTCTGCGGCCAACTATCAGTTACTAACAAGACTTGGCGGTGTTTGTTTGGATTCCTGCCATTTTGTCTATCGCACGATAAAAATTGCTGGCTGTGGAATTAAAATGCGGCGTAAGAGCGATAAAAAGGAAATCGCATGTGATCATGCCTATATAGGCGACTGCAGCAAACTCACGAAAGGGGACAACTATCCGTCGGGAATGACATATAAGAATAAGTTGAAAAACTTTTAATCACCACGGCAGATCTGCAAGACTTCATATTATGAAAATAGGCATGACTGGACTCATTTGTAGCACAATTTTCAAATAATATTGAGTATTTCAAAAATGTTGTTTTGTCGTCCATTTTTGGCAAAAGATGTGCTTTGGCAGCTTTGTCTCTTGGCAGGGTCAATGACCAGGTCAGTTTGATTTCCGACCGCGGTGGAACAAACTGTCATTCTCATCATCTTTGATCACGCGGTATGCTGAACAATGGGCAACATTTCTACTCAGTTTGAATTCGTACCGTAACATTTCTACATTAAATATATACAGTTCCCTTTAACGACACAATAACGCTACAAGACACTCTACGAGATCAGTAATATGTGATGAGGTTATGTACCGTTATGTATACGTGTTGGTATTCTGAATTAGATCAGTTTACCAAAATAAACTTGATCAATAAAATATATGGTACCCTTATGTTATGTAAGAACCATTCTAGTGATCTTTTAACTGGTAGAGTTCGGTGAAAATGCATGCATATTGTATACCACTTATGCACTAAAATTATAATATTATTATTAATATTAATAATAATAATAGTAATAATAATAATAATAATAATAATAATAATAATAATAATAATAATAATAATAATAATAATAATAATAATAATAATAATAATAATGATAATAAGACATAGAAGAAGTACCAGTGAGTATCAACGTACAGAATCGAGATATCGAGTCTGTTTGGACATTTCACGAGAATGTGAAATTAGTGAAGATAGATATTGAGGAGCGAGAACATGGGAGAGGCTTCATGGCACGAGTGAGAGATAGATGGAGGCAGGAATCCAGTACAAAAGTGGAAACAACAACACAGAATTTGCGCGACAACGCCAATCGTTTCAAAAAAGAGGGCACGGTGATAGCTAAGATTGAAAGACGGGAGAGGTCACGAAATGATGGAAGGAACGAGAACAGTGAAGAAAGACATGAACCAACTGAGAACACAGAGAACCCGTTAACTTGGACAACAGAGATGAAAGTGAGGCTGGTAGAGATTGACATGGAGGAGAGGCAGAATGGAAAGGGTTTTATGCGCAGGGTTAAGAATAGGTGGAACGCTGAATTCAACGAATACCGTAATGCAAGTGAGCAGAAACTACGGGACAATGCAGCTGGATTCAAACAGGAAAAAGAAATTGCTAATCTAGTACTTGTCAGAAAGAGACAAGAATGTGAAATTGATATCAGGAGAATACAATTAGAAGAAGAGGAAGTAGCTGCAGACAACGGAGGGGTAGAAATTGAGCTGATGGTGGAAGACAATGCACAGGACGAGACTGAAAGTGGAAATACAGAGGAAGGGATAGCAATCCTGGAAAGCGATATTGAACTTGAAAGATTGTTCAGGATGGAGATGCAACAACTAGTTCCAACAACGATGGAGACCATTGAAACCAGAGAGAAGCTACCGAAGTTGAGATTGACGTCAGCAATAGAAAAGAGTGCAAATAATATTTTGAGTGTAGAACTGAAAGAAGCGAACGACATCATGAAGATTACAGACACAGTATATGCTATGGGTAAGGCAGTTGCGAAGATGACTGGAGTTAAGAAGAAAGAAGCTGGTCGAGTGGTGCCTGGTGGGAATAGGATTGAGAGAAAGTTAAGGCATCAGATAAAGCAGCTAAGGCAATTAATTGCACGAACAGCGAATGAGTTGCATCGAAGGAAGATGAGACGTAAACCAACAAAGAGAGAAAGTAGATTGTTGAAAGAGATTGGGACAAGGATAGAAGGAGGGAGAATCAGAAGTGACAACTTGAGAGCGGCGAAGGAGGGATGGTTGGACGAATTGAGAAATAAGAAAGTTAAACTCGACAAAATGTCTACGAGAGCGAAGAGGATAAAGAATAATGCCATGTTTGTAGCAGACGAAGGAGGATTCTACAGGAAGGGCAAGGGGACAAAAGTATTTCATGGAGAAGTTCCTCCAATGGAGAAGTTTGTTGAGTTTTGGGGAGGAATCTGGGAAGACGAGAAGAAGACTCCGGAGCAGCCATGGATGAAAGTGGTGGAACAGAAGCTGAAGGGAAAAGTACAAGACGTAAAAGAGTTTGTAATAACAAGGGAAGACCTGGCGAAGGTGGTGAAGAAAAGAAAGAATTGGTCAGCACCAGGTATCGACGGTATCCAAAATTTTTGGTGGAAAATATTTAAAGGAGCATGGGATGCGCTACGTAGAGCGATGGTTAGATGGAAACAAGAAGTCGACAGAATACCAAGATGGCTTACATTTGGTAGATCTGTATTGTCGCCAAAAACGGAAGATCTGAGTCCTGCAGGAGATTATCGTCCAATCACATGCTTAAACACGTCCTACAAGATTTACACCGGAATGATGGGAAGGTACGTACATGAAGGAGCATGCGGAGAGTAATAACATCTGGGATGAAGGCCAGCTTGGAGCGATGGAAGGAGTACTGGGAACTGTAGACCAGGTGCTGATTGACAAGTGTATAACGGATGAGGTGAGAGAACATCGTCGTAATCTTGCAATAGCTTTCTATGATTATACGAAGGCATATGACAAAGTACACCATGACTGGATGCTGAGAGTATACCGGTGGATGAGGATCCCTGAAGATGTCATAAAGGTGATAGAGAGGCTAATGCCTAAGACGAGACTGGAGGTGAATATAGATGGAAGGAAGATGACGAGCAGATGGATACAAATATCGTGAGGATTTCTACTTAACAATTAGTCACCGAAGTCGAGGTGACTATCGGTAAATACACCGATAGTCACCGAGACTGAGGTGACTAATTGTTTTAGTATAATTTCAGACGTTGATAAAAAACCAATCACGTTGAAACAAAAACTTTTAAACAACTGCTTTCATTTTAACAGTGGTGATACTGTTTATTCACAGACGATGTTAGCAAGCCACAGTCTTTGTCAGTAAATAATTAAAAAAAAAGAGTAAACAACATCCTACTTTGGAATTGAACTTGTACATACATTCAAATATATGCTAAAAAGACTTTTATTCTGGTGTTTTGGATCCTGTGTTACGGCTTTTTTGCACTTAATTCATGTTCAATATGTTCTTCACTCATGACGAAGTTTTCGCCACATCGCTACGACCAAAATCTAGCCAAAACATACACAAAAATACGAAGAATTATAGAAAATATACTTCCTTACCTTTATAAAGTTTTGTTTTTACGATATTTGATATGTACAACATCTCAGTGATAAATGTTTTCAGTATTATGCTCTTTTGTTTGTCTCAAAAACTACAGACCCCATTTTGAAAAAAAAAATCAACAGTTCAATGAATCAACAAATTCTAAAATCTCATACTTCAAAATGACAACTCCGAGGGGGAGACTGAAACGAGTAAAGTCAGTGCAGTGTTGAATAAGTACCAGTCTCTTTTCCAAAACTACTTTTGAAGAACAATTTCTTGTGATGCAATAGTCACCGCGCTAGGCGGTGACTATCACCTCAGATTCACCGCTGAGCGGACCAATCAGAAAGCTGGAAAGCTCTTTTCCACTATGAAATTATACTAAAAGGTGATAGCTACTCGCCAGTAGGGTTCTGTCTATCAGAAGTGCCAACTGGTATGCTTCTCAGTGAGACAGGAGGATATAGAATGGGACCGCCTGAACATCGTACAGTAAAGCGAACGCACAGCTTATTTTTTGACGATCTGAAAATGTACCAGGAAAGCCACAAACTATTGAGTGCCGCGAATGAGATGATCGTTAAAGCTAGCGACGATACAGGTGCATGTTACGGAGTCAAGAAATGTGCAGAGATTGTATTCGACCACGATAAGATGGTGAAAGGTGATGGCATGGAAGTACTGCAAGAAAGGATGAAAACGCTCGACCCGGAAAAAAATGAGTACTACAAATTCCTGGGCATAGAGCAGGCGGAAAAAAAACAAGAAAGAGAACGTTTTGGAAAGAGTTGTACCGGAGATGGAGAAACGAGTGAAAATGTTAACTGAACTAGAATTATATGACAGGAACATGATAAGAGCAATTAACTGCAGAGTGATACCAGTAGCAGGGTACCCCATGAATGTTTGTAAATTCTCCAAAGCAGATTTAAGGGAACTAGATATGACCTTGAAGAAGGAACTAAGGTTGAAGAACATGCTTGGCAGGAAATCCAGTCACGAGAGGCTATACATGAAAAGGCAGGTGGGAGGACGAGGATTAAAGAGCCTGAGAGAAGTATATCAGGAAACAAAAGTCAGAATTTCGACTTACATGTCAATGTCAGAGAGTAGATGGATTGCAGTAGTATGGAAGAAAGAGTACGATGGTGGGTATTGCTCAGTGAAACGTGAAGCAGAACAGACGTTAGCGGAATGTGGATTGGAAGTAACCTTTACTAATGAAAAAGGAGTTACGATGAACGGTGAGAGTATGATTGGCCCCTGGAAAACTTGTTGGAGGAAGCTGAAGGAAGGATTGAAGAAAGGAATGGAAAACAACAAAAAGGCTGAATATATGAAGAAGGATATGCAAAGCAAGGTCTATAAGGACCAGGAATTGGAATGTAGTGAATGGCTTAAATGTAATCTCGACCCTAAGAAGACTGCAGCGATAGTAAATATGCAAGAACAGATGATCGAGACAAGAAAATGGAAGGGGATGAGGGGACCAAACGTTGAATCGGTACTGTGTAGCTTATGTGGACAGTACGATGAGCTGTCCAACATCTCTTGGCAGGATGCACAGTATTAGCAGGGACAGAGTATGTGAGGAGACATAACAATGCATTGATGGTGCTAGCGGTGCAATGGGGTAAGCAACATGGGATTATAGAGGAAGGAACACTGTGGTACAAACAGCGTTGGATGAAAGGGCATGTTGCAGAGAATGACAAGTTTAAGATGGTGTGGGATTTTGAATATAAACTGAGGAAATATAATAAATCTAGGAGACCAGACCTCACACTGGAGGATAGGGATGGGAAGCATATTTGGCTGGTGGCCATGGCATGTCCTCAGGAACAAAACATCGAAGCAAAACATCGGGAAAAGTTGAACAAGTACCAGCAGTTAGCGTTTGAAACGAGAGAGAAGCGACTGGGATTCCATGTAAAGATAATACCCCTGGTAATCGGGTGTCTTGGAGGTGGTATCAAGAAACTACAGCAACAAATCGAGAAGCTGATACTACATGAGAAGGATGCCAGGTGGGTCGTGAGAACCATGCAGAAGACAGTGCTCATGGAAAGTGAGACACTACTGCGCAAAGTGCTGAGCAAAGTAGTTCAAGAAGACTGATATTTTTGAAGAAACTGTAGTGTTGAATCATATACTCCTAACAAATTTTGGTAGGAGAAGCTAAAGCGCTATTGGCCGTCACTGACCGGCTATCCAAAAAACATAATAATAATAATAGTAATAATAGTAATAATAGTAATAATAGTAATAATAATAATAATAATAGTAATAATAGTAATAACAGTAATAATAATAGTAACAATAATAGTAATAACAGTAATAACAGTAATAATAGTAATAATAGTGATAATAATAATAATAATAATAATAATAATAATAATAATAGTAATAACAGTAATAACAGTAATAATAGTAATAATAGTAATAATAGTAATAACAGTAATAATAGTAATAATAGTAATAACAGTAATAATAGTAATAACAGTAATAATAGTAATAATAGTAATAATAGTAATAATAGTAATAATAGTAATAATAGTAATAACAGTAATAATAGTAATAATAGTAATAATAGTAATAATAATAATAGTAATAATAGTAATAATAGTAATAATAGTAATAATAGTAATAATAGTAATAATAGTAATAATAGTAATAATAGTAATAATAATAATAATAGTAATAATAGTAATAATAGTAATAATAGTAATAATAGTAATAATAGTAATAATAGTAATAATAGTAATAATAGTAATAATAGTAATAATAATAATAATAGTAATAATAGTAATAATAGTAATAATAGTAATAATAGTAATAATAGTAATAATAGTAATAATAGTAATAATAGTAATAATAGTAATAATAGTAATAATAATAATAATAGTAATAATAATAATAATAGTAATAATAGTAATAATAGTAATAATAGTAATAATAGTAATAATAGTAATAATAGTAATAATAGTAATAATAATAATAACAGTAATAATAGTAATAATAGTAATAATAGTAATAATAGTAATAATAATAATAATAGTAATAATAGTAATAATAGTAATAATAGTAATAATAGTAATAATAGTAATAATAGTAATAATAGTAATAATAGTAATAATAGTAATAATAATAATAATAGTAATAATAGTAATAATAGTAATAATAGTAATAATAGTAATAATAGTAATAATAGTAATAATAGTAATAATAGTAATAATAGTAATAATAATAATAATAGTAATAATAATAATAATAGTAATAATAGTAATAATAGTAATAATAGTAATAATAGTAATAATAGTAATAATAGTAATAATAGTAATAATAATAATAATAACAGTAATAATAGTAATAATAGTAATAATAGTAATAATAATAATAACAGTAATAATGTAATAATAGTAATAATAGTAATAATAATAATAATAGTAATAATAGTAATAATAGTAATAATAGTAATAATAATAATAACAGTAATAATGTAATAATAGTAATAATAGTAATAATAGTAATAATAGTAATAATAGTAATAATAGTAATAATAGTAATAATAGTAATAATAGTAATAATAGTAATAATAGTAATAATAGTAATAATAGTAATAATAGTAATAATAGTAATAATAGTAATAATAATAATAATAGTAATAATAGTAATAATAGTAATAATAGTAATAATAGTAATAATAGTAATAATAGTAATAATAGTAATAATAGTAATAATAGTAATAATAGTAATAATAGTAATAATAGTAATAATAGTAATAATAGTAATAATAGTAATAATAGTAATAATAGTAATAATAGTAATAATAGTAATAATAGTAATAATAGTAATAATAGTAATAATAGTAATAATAGTAATAATAATAATAATAGTAATAATAGTAATAATAGTAATAATAGTAATAATAGTAATAATAGTAATAATAGTAATAATAGTAATAATAGTAATAATAGTAATAACAGTAATAATAGTAATAATAGTAATAATAATAATAATAGTAATAATAGTAATAATAGTAATAACAGTAATAACAGTAATAATAGTAATAATAGTAATAATAGTAATAATAGTAATAATAGTAATAACAGTAATAATAGTAATAACAGTAATAATAGTAATAATAGTAATAACAGTAATAATAGTAATAATAGTAATAATAGTAATAACAGTAATAATAGTAATAATAGTAATAATAATAATAATAACAGTAATAATGTAATAATAGTAATAACAGTAATAATAATAATAATAATAGTAATAATAGTAATAATAGTAATAATAGTAATAATAGTAATAATAGTAATAACAGTAATAATAATAATAATAATAGTAATAATAGTAATAATAGTAATAATAGTAATAACAGTAATAATAGTAATAATAGTAATAATAGTAATAATAGTAATAATAGTAATAATAGTAATAATAGTAATAATAGTAATAATAGTAATAATAGTAATAACAGTAATAATAGTAATAATAGTAATAATAATAATAATAGTAATAATAGTAATAATAGTAATAACAGTAATAACAGTAATAATAGTAATAATAGTAATAATAGTAATAATAGTAATAATAGTAATAACAGTAATAATAGTAATAACAGTAATAATAGTAATAATAGTAATAACAGTAATAATAGTAATAATAGTAATAATAGTAATAACAGTAATAATAGTAATAATAGTAATAATAATAATAATAACAGTAATAATGTAATAATAGTAATAACAGTAATAATAATAATAATAATAGTAATAATAGTAATAATAGTAATAATAGTAATAATAGTAATAATAGTAATAACAGTAATAATAATAATAATAATAGTAATAATAGTAATAATAGTAATAATAGTAATAACAGTAATAATAGTAATAATAGTAATAATAGTAATAATAGTAATAATAGTAATAATAGTAATAACAGTAATAATAGTAATAATAGTAATAATAGTAATAACAGTAATAATAGTAATAACAGTAATAATAGTAATAATAGTAATAATAGTAATAATAGTAATAATAGTAATAACAGTAATAATAGTAATAATAGTAATAATAGTAATAATAGTAATAATAGTAATAACAGTAATAATAGTAATAATAGTAATAATAGTAATAACAGTAATAATAGTAATAATAGTAATAATAGTAATAATAGTAATAATAGTAATAATAGTAATAATAGTAATAACAGTAATAATAGTAATAATAGTAATAATAGTAATAATAGTAATAATAGTAATAACAGTAATAATAGTAATAATAGTAATAATAGTAATAATAGTAATAATAGTAATAATAGTAATAACAGTAATAATAGTAATAATAGTAATAATAGTAATAACAGTAATAACAGTAATAACAGTAATAATAGTAATAATAGTAATAATAATATTAATAATAGTAATAATAGTAATAATAGTAATAATAGTAATAATAGTAATAATAGTAATAATAGTAATAATAATAGTAATAACAGTAATAATGTAATAATAGTAATAACAGTAATAATAATAATAATAGTAATAATAGTAATAATAGTAATAATAGTAATAACAGTAATAATAGTAATAATAGTAATAATAATAATAATAGTAATAATAGTAATAATAGTAATAACAGTAATAACAGTAATAATAGTAATAATAGTAATAATAGTAATAATAGTAATAATAGTAATAACAGTAATAATAGTAATAACAGTAATAATAGTAATAATAGTAATAACAGTAATAATAGTAATAATAGTAATAATAGTAATAACAGTAATAATAGTAATAATAGTAATAATAATAATAATAACAGTAATAATGTAATAATAGTAATAACAGTAATAATAATAATAATAATAGTAATAATAGTAATAATAGTAATAATAGTAATAATAGTAATAATAGTAATAACAGTAATAATAATAATAATAATAGTAATAATAGTAATAATAGTAATAATAGTAATAACAGTAATAATAGTAATAATAGTAATAATAGTAATAATAGTAATAATAGTAATAATAGTAATAACAGTAATAATAGTAATAATAGTAATAATAGTAATAACAGTAATAATAGTAATAACAGTAATAATAGTAATAATAGTAATAATAGTAATAATAGTAATAATAGTAATAACAGTAATAATAGTAATAATAGTAATAATAGTAATAATAGTAATAATAGTAATAACAGTAATAATAGTAATAATAGTAATAATAGTAATAACAGTAATAATAGTAATAATAGTAATAATAGTAATAATAGTAATAATAGTAATAATAGTAATAATAGTAATAACAGTAATAATAGTAATAATAGTAATAATAGTAATAATAGTAATAATAGTAATAATAGTAATAACAGTAATAATAGTAATAATAGTAATAATAGTAATAATAGTAATAATAGTAATAATAGTAATAACAGTAATAATAGTAATAATAGTAATAATAGTAATAACAGTAATAACAGTAATAACAGTAATAATAGTAATAATAGTAATAATAATATTAATAATAGTAATAATAGTAATAATAGTAATAATAGTAATAATAGTAATAATAGTAATAATAGTAATAATAATAGTAATAACAGTAATAATGTAATAATAGTAATAACAGTAATAATAATAATAATAGTAATAATAGTAATAATAGTAATAATAGTAATAACAGTAATAATAGTAATAATAGTAATAATAGTAATAATAGTAATAATAGTAATAACAGTAATAATAGTAATAACAGTAATAATAGTAATAATAGTAATAACAGTAATAATAGTAATAATAATAATAATAATAGTAATAACAGTAATAATAATAATAACAATACTAATAATAGTAATAGTAGTAATAATAGTAATAATAGTAATAATAGTAATAATAGTAATAATAGTAATAATAGTAATAATAGTAATAATAGTAATAATAGTAATAATAGTAATAATAGTAATAATAGTAATAATAGTAATAATAGTAATAATAGTAATAATAGTAATAATAGTAATAATAATAATAACAGTAATAATGTAATAATAGTAATAATAGTAATAATAGTAATAATAGTAATAACAGTAATAATAGTAATAATAGTAATAACAGTAATAATAGTAATAATAGTAATAACAGTAATAATAGTAATAATAGTAATAATAGTAATAACAGTAATAATAGTAATAATAGTAATAACAGTAATAATAGTAATAACAGTAATAATAGTAATAATAGTAATAATAGTAATAATAGTAATAATAGTAATAATAGTAATAATAGTAATAACAGTAATAATAGTAATAATAGTAATAATAGTAATAATAATAATAATAGTAATAATAGTAATAATAGTAATAATAGTAATAATAGTAATAATAGTAATAATAGTAATAATAGTAATAATAGTAATAATAATAATAATAGTAATAATAGTAATAATAGTAATAATAGTAATAATAGTAATAATAGTAATAATAGTAATAATAGTAATAATAGTAATAATAATAATAATAGTAATAATAGTAATAATAGTAATAATAGTAATAATAGTAATAATAGTAATAATAGTAATAATAGTAATAATAGTAATAATAGTAATAATAATAATAATAGTAATAATAATAATAATAGTAATAATAGTAATAATAGTAATAATAGTAATAATAGTAATAATAGTAATAATAGTAATAATAGTAATAATAATAATAACAGTAATAATAGTAATAATAGTAATAATAGTAATAATAATAATAACAGTAATAATGTAATAATAGTAATAATAGTAATAATAATAATAATAGTAATAATAGTAATAATAGTAATAATAGTAATAATAATAATAACAGTAATAATGTAATAATAGTAATAATAGTAATAATAGTAATAATAGTAATAATAGTAATAATAGTAATAATAGTAATAATAGTAATAATAGTAATAATAGTAATAATAGTAATAATAGTAATAATAGTAATAATAGTAATAATAGTAATAATAGTAATAATAATAATAATAGTAATAATAGTAATAATAGTAATAATAGTAATAATAGTAATAATAGTAATAATAGTAATAATAGTAATAATAGTAATAATAGTAATAATAGTAATAATAGTAATAATAGTAATAATAGTAATAATAGTAATAATAGTAATAATAGTAATAATAGTAATAATAGTAATAATAGTAATAATAGTAATAATAGTAATAATAGTAATAATAATAATAATAGTAATAATAGTAATAATAGTAATAATAGTAATAATAGTAATAATAGTAATAATAGTAATAATAGTAATAATAGTAATAATAGTAATAACAGTAATAATAGTAATAATAGTAATAATAATAATAATAGTAATAATAGTAATAATAGTAATAACAGTAATAACAGTAATAATAGTAATAATAGTAATAATAGTAATAATAGTAATAATAGTAATAACAGTAATAATAGTAATAACAGTAATAATAGTAATAATAGTAATAACAGTAATAATAGTAATAATAG